>WAAD01005374.1:105854-148805 GCA_013389945.1 Fregata magnificens
AGGAGCAGTCTCACCATCGCATAGCGAGCTGCTCTAGCCCTCTGAGATCACACAAACCTGTTGCATCATCTGTGCCACACTCAGAAGAATTTCTGGTTTTCTTATCCTACCACCGAAAGTTTTAAAAAAATGCATGGATTGATGCTTGGAACATTTCCCGAATAACTGTGTTCTGGCTAGGAGACATTTGTTTATACCATTTATGTAAAAAGTTTAGTAGATAATAGCATCTAATTAATTCAAGTTCTAGTGCAACATTTTTAGAAAAAATTATAGGTATTAAGGTTATTTTCTCGTAAAATGATTTGGGTTTATTTTGCTTCTAGCTAGCATTTCCATAAGAAAATGTAATTATAACAAACACTTAGTTCATTAAAGTTTCAGTGTGGATGTTTGAATAGGATTAATTCTCTCTGGCCAGCTCAGTTCTTGATGATTCATGTCAGATTATCATCAGAACATGCCCATCTTCAAACAAAAATTTGCAAAAATAGTGTTTTGAGTTGAGCATTTAATCTTCTTAACCAAATAAAAGTTTTTTGTAGTGAACATCAACTACAGCATTTCTAAATTTGATTAATACACCCAAATTTAAATGTCCATCCTTAAAAAATGGGGTTTTTTAATTTCCATTAAAACCTGGAATGGACTCAGCTCCATTTCATTTCATAAAAGCCATCCTAATGGATTTTTCTTCAGAGGTCTGTCTTTTGCCCTGTGCAATGGGTTTCAGTTAAGCGTCATCTTTGTTTTCTCCATGTCTGGCTCATGATTTAAAAAAAAAAAAAAAAAAAAAAAAAAAACCCACCTAAAACATACCCNATTTTCCACAGACTTATTTTACAGCTAATTTTTAATGAATTATAACAAATCCCTGAACCTTCAGGAGTTCGAAGCCAGTGTCAAGTTTTTCGGGGCAGGCTTTCCTCTAGTTTTTAATATAACATTTTCTGTTCACCTTTAACTAATCTCGACCCAGGATTATAAAACAGAAGTACATGGAAAAAGTAGCTGGTGAAAAAGTAAGGAAGTCGTGCTTGAGTACCAAGCAGGTTTGTTTCATGGTTGACCAGCTCTCATTTTTATATATAAGATGTAATACAAACTACTTGTATCTCCTTTCTTTCTAGCTGTAACTGACCTGCATTAACCTGGCTACTCAATACCCTTGGTTTTATCTTTCCAACACAATAGACACAGAAGTCCTTTTTTCCCCCCTTTTCTCTTCCCTCTCCTCCTATTCAACTTCAGCACCATTTGGGAGAATGGAAAAAATAATTGATTTTCCCTAATGGTGTCTCAGTGAGCAGATCAGGTTAACTGTGGACAGCAGCTGCAGTTTAATTTGTGAGTGTGCAATTGAAAATTATACACTCATTGGATTACTGCACCTGACCATGAGGCTGGCACACTGCCTGCTGTGTCTTAAAAAAATAAGACTCACAAAAAAAGTCTAGAGAAATTCTAGTATCTGTGCGGATGCATAGAAGGAATATAAAACAGCAGAAAGGAGAATGGAGGTCCATCCTTATTTGTTCAGAAAACTTAGGGAAGCTAGTAATTTTCTTAAGGAAGTCCAGAAAAGTTGCAGTTGAGTTACTTTAAATGTAATTATTGCATTTGGTGGTGTTAAACCCAACCTTGCTGTTCTGGAACTGTTTCCAGAATCAGAAAGTGAAACAAACACTGAGGAAAAAGCGTAAATTTTAAGGTACGGCATACTGGTTAACAATCTAACGTGCCAGGAAAGTATCAAAGTATTATGATTTTAAGCATTTAGAAACAGATTCTTAGTGAAAAAAAAGACAATTTCAACCTGGTGAGAACCTCGATCTATATTTTTCATCCTAAAACTGACAGTGTGTAGGAATATTGTTGAGGTTTGGTTTGGGTTTTTTTTCTAATACTTCACATGTCTAAACTTGAGTCGTTTCACTTCCAGAATATGCTTAGTTTCTCTTAAAAAACAACAAAAAGCATATTTTAGGTGTCCCTAAAATAGAAAAGAGAAGCCAGTGTTTGGCCCATTAGATTTTTCCATTTGAAATCATTAATATTTTGCAATCTGGATGAAGCTGTGGATGTTTGTACTCTGAAATGTCAGCCAGCATCTTACAATTTCACATACTTGTCATCATTTTACAGACTTCAGGTTCATATTACAAATTGGCAGTAATACTTTTCAGGTCACCTAAGTATTCCCTTTTTCTCTCTCCCTTATCGGAACTCTTATATTTCAAAGAAAATCAAGAGGTAAATCATAGTTCCAGGCAAATATATTACCTAGATATTGCGAGGGCAGCTGTCCTGCAAACCCTAGGGCAGGCTGGGCTCTTGGACATCAGATATAGCTATATAACACCAAGGGCGGTGGAAAACTTGAGTTACAAAAAAAGGTGCCTACAAACCGCAAAGATGATGCCTAGATGAAAGGATATAGGGGGTGAGTCGTGGTCTAAATTCTGGAGTAAAGAGTAGCTAATAAGTTAGTTCAGAAAAGGTGGGAGAAAAACCTATACACAGCTATTATGATATAATCTATCCAAAGAAAAAATTCCATCTCATCTCCGAGAACTGGAAGTTGCCTCAAACTCCTTGTTTTCTCCTCCTTGTCTTTTGTAAAGCCTTTGCTTTCAATGAAAATGCATATTCTTGCATGTTGGAGGGAATTCCCGTGCTACGTCAGACCAGTGCTCTAACAGCACTAGCAACTTGCAGAGCAAGACAAGCTTGCACTTGAGCTCCCCTGACAAATGTGTGAAGCGCAAATGTACAAAGCACAGCTGCACTCATACCCTCTAAATGTTTCAAAAGGTTTTTCTCTTCTAGAAAACGTGACCATTTGTCAAGTTCCTACACTGAAAGCAATTTAAATCGAACAGCGCTGCAAACTACAGCCCTAGAAACCACTGCTTCCATTTATTCTTTTCTTTCTGCAGTCCATCTGGGAGGACCGGAGGGAGAAAACTCACCATCTCCTAAGTCATCGGAACAGGAGAGAGGGGAAGGCTAATGCAGTTCACCTATTCTGCTCTCCTGGCAGAGTAAGTTTGTTCTCCTTTGCATATATATTGCCCAAGCCAATATAAATCTTTCTCTGTCCAAATACCGATTCTTTTGCTGCTTTGGGCTCCGAAAGTGAGAGGATTTATCACTTGTAATTTTGTATTGTCCTGGATTAAAGGGAATAGATGTACACTCGAGCCACTGTTGACATTCCTGGCATGTACGGATAGCACAGGCAGTTTACATTTACAAGCCAAAAACATAAAGAACAACCTTTTGTAAGCATTTGCTTTTATTGTGACATCTCAGCTGTGCAGCTGTGCAGTAATCTCCGTGCCAAGGAGATGAAATCATCAACTTGTTTGAATTCTTGCTTTTATCAGAACAGAGCTGCTATCATAATGGAAGGACTAACTTCTTGCTAGGTTAATTGGTTTTAATTTGTCCTTTGTAGGAATCTTTCGACTCGACTGTCAGATGGCATTTATATAATGCCGATCCTCTTCAAAGCACTTCACCAAGATCAACGATCTTGGAAAACACTCTTGCAAACTCGGCATTACAGTTCTTCCCTTCGTAGTGTACAAAGAGGCTGGTGGCCTGATTTTTCAGGTCTAGGAGTCACACCTGAAAACTCAGCCAGACGTGACTCATCTCAGGTTAACGCAGGGAGAAAATAACGCAGAAGGGGTTAGAAAAAGTAGGAGTGACAAGGTCCCCATCTGTACTCAGGCCTGAAAGCTAATTCCCGGGCATCATACAGTTCAGCTCCCACTCTGCCTGCCCAGGCCACCAGGGAATAGTCTATCTTTAAACGGAGGAAAATAACTTCATAGAATGAATACTTTAAAAGGGATCCTCAGATTCAGGTATTCAGGATTAAACACAGCATTTTTCTGCATTTAGCAAAAAGTTTATCCAGTGACAGAGAAAACACCAAGAAAGACAGGAACTTAAAGATGGGTTTTCACTGGAGAGGCGTGGTGGTGTTGGTTGACGGTTGGACTTGATGATCTTAGAGGTCTTTTCCAACCTTAATGATTCTATGATTCTATGAAACATACAGCAATGTTAGGGTTAGACTAAGACTAGCTAGGTTAAGATGACAGTTTCCTTACAAGCATTTAGGGTCCCGAGTACCAAAATCACTTCTGAACTTGAGACTTTGGTAGATTTGGTAATTTGGTAACATCTCTTGCATTTTCATGTTTCGGAAGCACTCTCTGCCTTCCCTGTTTGTGGCCTGTTCATCTCAAGTAACTCAGCACTGGAGACGTAGCCTCAAGGACTACTAGATTTAAGCAAGGTGGAAAAAGATTGACCACAAAACCTAATGAAAACCATTCAGCATCTTAACATCAGTCCAGTAAAGCAGGCTACTTTTACTGACAGATCTCAGATGTTACCTTCCTGCCCCAGTTTATTTGCGTACATCAAAGGAGGATTAGGTACCTTCATACTCATAAAACTGAGAGCAGGAAGATCCAGACTTACACTGAGGTGTCTACGGTCAGATTTTGGCTCTACATCTTAAACTATTTCTAGGTTTCAAGAAAACCAGTTGCCATCTCCCATACATATTGTATTGTTGTAGGAAGGTTGGCTTAGATATTTGTATCAATATGAAATAAGGTATAAAACAGGATTTTGTTTATACTAGACTCTCTTTGCGGCACCAGGAGTCCAATGTATGAAGAACTGTAATTCTAAGGCAAACTGTGTCACCAAGGCACTCAACGTAATCCCTGAGGGCTTAATATGTGTTTATATCTCTCCGCTAAGGCTGCAGATCTTCCTTGTAACAACTAAAAGACAAATATTCCCAGAGAGGGAGAGGTGTGTGGCTTAGTGTGACTGAACAAACACTTTGCTGAGGGCCAGAAGGCACTAAGAAAAGGAGCGTATGAAGGGAGACAACTCAGAGAAGATGTTGGGGGAAAACCATTCACAAAACTTATGGAAACCTTACAAAAACATGGATCTTTGCCTCCAGGAATTCTGTGCAAACTTTATTCTTCCTTGCACTACAAATATTCCTCTCTTCATAAAAATTAATGAATGAAGGTAATATGATTGCACTGGGACTGATAAACTCTTTGCAAAAATGTGTTTAGTAATGTTAAAGTAACTGTTCAACTATTGCAAGAAAATTGGTGACCGAACCAGGAATGGATGTCCTGGACACAGAGCATCCCTCTGTTCCCACTTTTAAACCAGTGGAAGTGGAGTCTACATGCTTTCCTCTACTGTCATTATTGCTTAGAAAGGGCCCCTTTGCACCAGCTGTCTTAGTTTTTGAGAGCCTCTGTCACACAGTTTCCAAACCATGACTTTCTGCATTATATTTCCTGCAAACTATTCCTAGCCATTCCTAGCTCAATTGTATTGAACTTGAGCAGACTGGTACTATTTCAGAAGAGTTTGCAGACAACAAACAACAGCATTTGTTAAATACATGACTGCCAGATTCTACGTGGAAGAGTAATAAAATGCAAAGTACATAACTCAGCTCCACATAGCATGGTCTGGCTGCTTGCCCTTTTGCCTCTGAATTGCTTTTTGAATCCCTGCCCTGCCCAATACAAGTGAAATTATTCTAATTATACAGTTTGAAAGAGTCCCTAGTGACATGCTGGATACTGATCATTTCCTAGTTCACTGCAAAACAATTTCACATATAATACAGATTACACAAAGGGTCATGAGCTCATAGAAACTCCGAAACTCTCTTGAAAGCTTTGTATTCTCTCTGGGTCTAGGTCACTTTTGGGTATGGATTAAAGAAAGATGATGAACCTTCTGTTATTTTTAAAGTAAGCTTCTAGATATTTTATTCTTCTTAATCTCAGACTTGCATCCTCTGAAGGATAGAAAGAGATCTGCTCTTTTCCTTATTCCATTTTCAGATGCATGATGAATTAACCAGCTTGTGCTTGTCAGCTCTGTTTATTAAGATGGACCAAAACCAAGATCCAGAACCCAAACAACATGTTAACCAAAGGAAGTTCAAAGTTGGATCCAGACTTTTTACCTGTTTTCCCTTTTGAATGATCCAAACCCAAATTTTAAGGACATTTTCCTCAGGATTTGATCTATTTCTAATTACTAAGAGGACCTGCAGAAGAGCCACAGTCTCTAGGTCAGAAGGAGATAAAATACAGATATAAAGATCTGGCTGTTCTTCAGGAATCTTTTCTCCAGAGTTGTGCAACAAAGACTGTTTTTATCACCACTGTGGTATAAATTAGCCATCTAAACAGGCACAGGAAGATGGATATAGTACCTTCAGCCATCATTTTCTGTCTCTGCAGGTGACCCATCCCAGCAGACTCAGGCAATGACAGTCTTTTACAGTAACGTTGTCCTAATCTGCAAGAGCAGAAATAGTGGGAATATTTTTTTCTCATTGACTGTCTTATGCTCTGAGATTTGTTGCATCCCTGAACATGTGCTTATAACCACAATTTGGTATAATTGAGGTCATAAAATTATACAGTCAATTATATAAAATGACTGTTGTTAATCATAATGATATCTCATAGGATAAAACAGGGACAAAAGCATGCACTTTGCAAACCTTCTGTCAAATATTTTTCCAGGGCTGTTTACTATTTGCTGTCTTGAAGGTTGGATTTTCATCAAAATCTCAAAAATGGAAAACTGTCAGCAAGGCCTACTAGCAGTACTGGGCTTCCCGTCACAGAAAATCCCCCACGCTGGATCGCTAGCCTGGTGTCTTGGTCTGTAATACTGAGCTTATGGGATTTGACTTAACACTGGTCGTCAGTGGCATCAAAAATATGAAGTGAGAAAGAACTATAGTCAAAAGAAGTAAAGGTCTCCCTCTTTTCCTATTCCAAGCTTGACATATTTCCAAGAGTCAAAACCAAAAGATGTGCTCTGCTGTTGGAGGCGTGGTGGTGTTTAGGAGGCATGGTGGTGTTAGTTGACGGTTGGACTTGATGATCTTAGAGGTCTTTTCCAACCTTAATGATTCTATGATTCTATGAATGACATCGCCTGCAAAACATTACACCAGCACAGATTTTTCATGAACATGTAATATGCAGTTATCCAGCACTGGTTTTCATATTATTCTTCCCAGTAGTTTAATCAACAGAAAAATAGCCATGCACCATGCAACAACGTGATGGTAGTGGGGAAACAAGAAAAAATTGCCTTTGGTGCCAGGGGTAGTGACCTGAATTAAGCAATAAACCAACCTAAATTTTTACAGAAGACTACACCTGGACACCAATTCGGTGTTTGTGTTTTTAATAGTCTTGTTCCAGCTTCTTTATTCCCTTCTGTTTGTTTACTATTTTGTTATTTGGGTGGATTTTTTTCCAATTCCAATGTACGAATGGAACTAGAAAGAGAAATACAGAAACTTAGCACAGGGTAACTCTTTTTACTAGCTGTAAGATACACCGGATCCCATATTTTGAGCAGAACTTACTGCTTTGGAAAGGCAGAAGTCAGGCTGGATAAAATCTAACTTTTTGCTGTAGAAAAAGAATAGCTGAATAGATCAAAGGAAAGGCACCGCCCCATTAAAATCAGGGGCAAAACTCAATCATTTCTGATAGGGCCAAGGGGTTCACCTGTGATATTTTAAATCCCAACAGAACAAGGTGGACATACTTTAAACTGTCTTCCAAGGAGATGTGTATCTTACAGGGGCATGAAACTGTTCAGGTGAGGCATGGATGAATCAATGGAGTGAGATCCCCAGCTTAAGGGATCCAGTTGCCCTAAATCCAGTCCCCATTGATGGGATATACCAGTCAGCAGGATTTCCATGCTGACCCCACAGCACTGTGAGAGCAGTGGGGAGAGCAGAGCCTTTTAGCACCATGGCTGTGCCTGAAGCAGCCCATGAAGGCAGCTCCCCTCCGTGCCCTCACGCTGGACATCTGGAACCACTTCCAGAACCTATTCTTCCCCCCCCCCCCCCCCNATGCTTCAAAAGGTAACTGGAGGGAGTACATCCATCAAGGCTGGGTGGTCCCTCCTCCTGCAGTTAACCTTTTAAAATTAAGTGCATGAGCTACCTGGTGGACCTGCTGACAGAGGACCTGAAATAGGTGGGTTATCAACCTAATGACTAAAGGGTGACCCTGGGCCTGAGAGGAGCCTAATTTGTGCCAGAGCTCCACTGCAGAGCTATTGCCTTATCTCAGACCAAGTCGGTCCGGTCGTTCCAACACAGAGTGCCCAGCTGCCCGTTTTAGGATGTTTCTGTTGGCCCTTTCTGATCTTAGGAAAATAACTCGGCTGCTCACTAACTTTCCAACTGCAATTACAAATAGCTTGGAGAGAATGATGTCTTGCCATCTATTGCACAGCTCTTTGAAAAAAAGGGGTGCCATGCTCAAAGTTAGCCTTTTGGATCTTCGGGAGAAGAATTAAAAGCAAAAATAACTTTGGATCACAAAATCGGTAATCGCAGTGCTTACACAGACAGCTTAAATCTTTCCCAAGCCCTTGAATCCATCGTGCTCCAGCTTACAACTGCTAGCAAAGTTGAGCAGGGGACTGAGAAATTTTTTTTCTAAATTAAACTTGGATTGGATGTTTTGGTGAACTTGTCTCTTTTATAATAAATATTTTCCCCCTAAAATTATGGAATTGTCTGTTTCATTTCAAACTGTTTCTTCACCCCAGGATTCAGAAAGAGCAATGTTTTTTTAATGTGGAAATTTCTTGCACAGGTCCTTTTGTCCTTTGAGCCAAATCCCATTTTACGTTTCTTAAAGATTTATTTATTGATACTTTTTGGCCCACCTGATTAGTTACACAACTACATATCACAGACGGGATGTAACCACCAGTTTGAAAACCTTTTTGAAAAGTGACTCAAAGCAGCCAAAGAAGCTTTATCAGTATCACGCTGATTTATTTAGCACATACAATGATTTACTACAGCATTTGGTTTATGCTTGAAGAATTTTTTTCTTTTTTTTTTTTCATCTTTTTTGGTCTCTTCTGAAAAGTTGACACATGTAACCACTATTGTTTTCTATTCTAATCTTTTCAAATTTTTAGAGTTTAAATCATCTCTAATAAATAAAAACTTTCAGTTGAAACATGAGAAGGAAACTTTTTTTCTTTCCAACTACTCCTGACCATATGGCACATTAAAAGGTTTTTTTTTTTTTTCTGTTTTCTGCTTCTGTTTGTTTTGTAATTAAGAAACTACTCAAATGAGAGAAAAAATATATATATCTTGCCAATCTTGGATCCTTTATTACTTATAGAGCCAAACTTCTTTGAAGTTTCTGACAAATCCCATTAATTTTTTCCTATTACATGCTGAGGTTCCAATTCTTAGCTCAAGCTGGAAGTGCTGGAATGGCAGAAGTAGTCCGTATTGTAACTCTCATGAGATTTCCAGTAAAATTTTGGCAGCCTGGAAGGCTAATCTCTGGATATCTTGGAAAGGTATCTAAATTAATCTTTTCATACCTATGTCATTCATCAGTGTGGATGGACCAGCTATTAAGCTTTATCATTCAAGAAGGCGTTGCCCAGAGCATTTTTTGTGTTTTAGCATTCCTTCACTATTGCTGGGGAGCTGGCCCCACCAGGTGCTGCAGAGACGTCAAATGAAGAGATGCTCCTTTGCCTGGAAGAACTCACGTTTTAACAGCATACTTTATTATAGGTCCTCTTATTTTCACAAACCCTTCTGTAAGCGAGGCAAGTGGGGTCAGTCCTGATTTAAAGATGGGAAATCAAAGCTCACAAGTGTAAATGATTTGTCAAAAACAATGGCAAAATCAAGATGAAAACACAGAGCTCTTGACATCTCCTCTAGTGCCAAAACCACCAGAGCATCATTCTCTTCCCTTTGCAAGGAAAAAGCTGCTGGTTCACGTCTCCTGGGGCAGATTTTCAAAGGCAGTGACTATTGGGATTTTTAAAACTACGCAGTTGCGGGGGAGTTTGGTACCTGGGTGTGAAGCAGCCACACGCTTTTCCAAACAAGTCCTTCTGCATCTTGAAAACCTGACCTTTCTCCTAGGCATAGAGCATTTCATAGTCCGTACTGTGAAGGTTTGAGAGCCCTCTCAGAGATCCAATTGTCATTTTTACCCAGTTCCTAAAATGTTCTTGGTGCAAGGCACAGATTCAGCAGTTTGCAGGAAAAGACTGTTCCAAGATCTTCAAGTGCGGTTCTAGTCATTTTTCCAATTGATAAATACACCACGGATGACTCCCATTCCTTCCATTTCCAAAGACATAAACAAGCTACAGACCATTCTGGGTTTGAATCACAACCAGAGTAGCAAAGTCCTGAAATCCAACACATTATCTCATGTTAAATACACTCCTGTTCTATATGATTAATACGCTTTCTACTTAATTGAAGTGTGACACACAAAGCAAAAAATGTTAATTGAATTTTATAGCTCATGAAAGTTGCCAGGTTCTTGGGAGATAATTTTGCTGAGGGGATAACTTATCTTTTCAAGCTTTATTTCTTTTTGGTTTTGGAAGCATTGAAGGAGCATTCGTTTGGAGAGACAACACATTTATTTATTGGCTTTGGTTTCTTGTAGCTAATGGCTATTTTATTTTTCAGAAAACATGCCTAGCCTGGCTCTTAACTACAGTTTGTGTAAAAATCTCATAAAAGAAAAAAAACCTGTTCACCAAACTTCTGAACTTGAGCCTTATCTCAGATTGAATCTCAGTTTGAAACTCCTGACCTGTTTCAGTTGAACATCCCACCACCTGCCAGACTTCTCTTCTGAAATACAACTTTTATGTTTCCTAGTAACTTAGACTGCATCTAATATTACAGTAGTCCCTTCTGGGAAAGACTGCTCTGAACTTGTGCTTCGCTATACATGACCAATTAAGACAGGAAAAGAGCTGAGTAGAGCGATTGTGACAGTAGTGACTATTATAAACCATTATGCATTGATTTCGTTGTTTAGAAGGTGGTTGGTTTTTTTAACAGACTGAGTATTGATCATCATATACAAATGAAGACATTTGTAAGCTAATTGCTTCTTCTGCAAGTCCATGCAATATATTTAAAATTTAGTAGCACTAAAACTGTGATCCTCAGTAAGCACATTATGCTGATGCGGAGACAGAAATTCTGCTCCAGAAATAGAATCATAGAATCATAGAATCATTAAGGTTGGAAAAGACCTCTAAGATCATCAAGTCCAACCATCAACCAACACCACCATGACTCCTAAACCAGGCCCTGGAGTGCCACGTCTACACCTTTTTTGAACGCCTCCAGGGTTGACGACTCCACCACCTCTCTGGGCAGCCTGTTCCAATGCCTGGCCACTCTTTCAGTAAAGAAATTCTTCCTGATGTCCAAAATACGTGCACTCTCCAGCATATTAAAGACACTTATTTGGCAAAACCTTTGCCAATGATGCCTGGAAGATCATATCTCACAGGTCTCTGCCTAACGTCGTCTGTGTCACCAGCCTGAACCTCAGCTGTCAGAAAAAGCTTTGTAAGTATGAAATAAAAAGGGAATTTAAGGCTTTGAAAACAGGCAACTCTACTTATTTCCTCCGTGCCACTGGGATGGGTAGTCCATGCCCCAGCCTGTTCTGTACATTGGGGAGGTAAGTCTGAAATATATATATCTGTGTCCTCTATAACAATATCAGTAATTGTTCGCAAGCTCTTGAGAAGTGGCACTCCTTGATTTCTAGTAGATTGGTTAAGTTTGGGTTCACCACCAAGAAAAAAACTAAACGTGGCACCGATAATAAAAAGTTCATCACTTCTCATCTAGTGAATACCTGTTTCCATGTGCAGGAAAAGACAGAATTCCGAGCGAAACCCACATACTGTCTCATTGGCAGGTTTATTAGAGGAGCTATTAGCATTCTTACTAATGGACCTGCTAGATTTTCTTATTAGTGGAGTTGCCAGACCTGCAGCAACACAAGGCCTGTCTTGCTTCTTGTTACGCTTTTAGCCTTAGTGTTCATCAGAGGCACAAGTCAAGGTCAATGTAATTAAATAGAGCCAGTAGTCAATTTGGAACAGATCTTCTAATAGAGAATATGGGAAGAAAAAAGAGAAAATTAAAAAGAAAAGGGGATAAAAGGATAATAAAATATTTGCAGCTGTTCTGTGAAATTTCTCCAGTTTCTCCACACTCCACCGCACTCACTAGGCTCTGTTGTGGAGATAAAACCTGGACGATTTTGCATAATGCACAAACCAACGCCTGAAATCATGTTTGTCAGCGCAATAGAAATAGAGTGGTAATCACATGTCCTAGCACCACCGCTACCAGAAAAAGTGCGTTAATGACCCATGAGATCTCTGATACAGAACCAAACGTTTCTCCTGTTTGCCTTCTTAAGCTTCCTTCGTGATAAAGCAACCAGCTGGCAGATGACTGCATAGCAAAGCATAGCAAAGTACAGTCTGTGGTTTTAAACTACATTATCCTCATCCCCGTTACGAAGAAATATAGCTCCTTATAATCCCCATTACACTCCTGCATAATTGTGAACAATCTGCTGTAGTCTCTAGAGAGAAACCCTTGAATCTTAGACTGCTTCTAACTAGTATTTTAAAAGCATCACATTAAAGCCCACATATGTTCCTTGTATTTTATGCAGAAATCACAGTAATATGCTTAAACAAGAAATCCACTCATTTTCAACACAGAACATTTGTTTATCGATTTTTTGCTACACATTTGTTGATGCTACAAAATCGTGTCTTCCACAGGAGAAAGAGGAACAAGCAAAGGAACAAGAACGCATGCAGTTTGAGGGGAGAATTGCTAATTCTGATTGGGAATAGGAATTGAGCAAGCAGTAAACAAAACCTCATGTAGAAGTACAACCTACAGCATGATTGGGAATAGGAATTGAGCAAGCAGTAAACAAAACCTTATGTAGAAGTACAACCTACAGCACAGACCCAGACTCTGCATTTGATTTCATAAAAAGATTTGATAAGAAATCTCATGCGATTGAATACAAGTTTCAGAGCACTAACGCAGCGTCCTTGTATATGACTCCTATTTTTGACTTGATGAATAGTGGTGACTATGTGCTTGGTAACCTGCCTCCACTGAACAATTTTCTGGTGTACTGTGCAAGTACAGAATGTACAATACTAATTAGCTGCTTTGCCCATCTACTTAAAATGTTTTGCACATGCCAGCAAATGTAAATACACAATTAGTTAAAAGGCAAAGCAAGATAAAGTACAACTATTATTAGCCAGAACAAAAATCTTCATGATCTTCACCCATATTGAGGTCTAATTAAGTTTGCAAAATGTGCAAGTCAACTCAGCTGATTATTTAAGGTTTGGAAAACAGTCCTAAGTTAGAAAGTACGACACTAAGAATTCTGATGGCGTGGGTGACTGTGGTTTTATGACTGTTGTTACTATTAGCTGTTTGTTGTCTGCACACATACTATAAAAAACTTATAAGCCAAGTGTGAAAGTAATTAGCATAAGGAAGTTGTGTTAACAGGAATTAGAAAAGTAGTCACAGGAGATCTTCGTTACAGATGAACAGTATTAAATGTCAATTGTATCAGATGTTTTGTGTTGTTGTATGTCTTTCTACTTAAATGTAGGAAGTAAATAAAATTCAGCTCATTGTCAGCGCAGTTTAACAACAAAAACAAGTTTGAGGGAAAAAAGGAAAAAGCATTTTCTCTCTCTCTTGTTGAGCATTTGCTGATTCCATAACTAGAAATATTGCACTTTTCAGCGCTTGAGATTGTCTGGGATTATAAAATGCTTAAAGAGTTAGTGCCAGAGAAGATAAAAAGAAACTTTCTTCCAGGGAATTTGAAGCATTCTTCGCTGCGGTAAATATTTTATTTTCAGGTTAGAGGTAATTCCCCTCAATCTGAAACACAAGGTCTTTTACAAGAGTGTTGCCCCGCCGTGAAGTATTGCTTTGCAACAGCTTGACAACTTATTTTCTTTCAAACTTATATAGGGAACTAGTTAAAATAGAGTTACTTAATTTCCATTGCAGAGGGTTTCAGCTTATGTCTAAAGGCTGACTGGAACATCATGTTATGATAATCGTCGGTCCAGCTCCCAATTAGTCCAGTTGCTCCCAGGACTGGAATGTGCATCTCAAAATTTGCCCACCTGAATTCCTCGAGTAAAGATGCACTGTGTACATGTGGGAGGGTTTGTCAGAGTGGAAGTGATACCCAAGACACAGCACTACTAGGATTTTGGTGCAAGACCTTGCTGGGCTCCATCTGATGCTCCACGTGGCAGCTTCTGTGTAGCTCGATGCCCGTTTGGGGTCTGCCATCCCTGCGAGTGGCATCAGTGGCTGGGCTTCCACAGGGCAGAACCAGGTATGTTGATATGTAAATAAATAAATCAAACACGTGGAGGTAAAACAGAGGCTACCACTTATCCTCTCAGTAAGAGTACTGCTGATTACCTTTAAAGCAAATTCATACTTACAATAATAATATTATTTAATTTTTTTATTTAAATAAAATTTAATTTTATTAGTATTTCACTTCTCTTCCCCCTTCTTCACTTCTCCTGAACTTTAATTCCTACCTATTTTGTAAATAGAAAAGTAGTTTCTTTCCCACACCCCTCCAAATCCGAGTAGGTTTCAGCAAAGCAAGACAGAGAGAAGCAATTGAGAGCTAATGACTAGTGCAGTCTGATATCAGACCCCAGATAGGCAGGGTTTATGCTTGTTAAATGTGTCTGCAAGTTCTAGAAAGCTAATTAAAGCTAAGCATATTCTTCTCATCTTACAGGTACTCTGTGTCTGTGGGATATAAGATACCAGAAAAGACTTCTGTTTCCCTGATCCTTTAACTGTGTGTTAATGCAATGACCCCTAAATGAAGTTTCATCTTTCTCAGGGTGTTGCTAGGTGCTAATTAGCCTCAGGGTCTCATAAAAAGGGGAGAAAGTGCAGTAAAGAATTTCTGTGGAGATTGGTTTCTTGCCCAGTTTTTAGAAATAAGCGCTACAGGAGTCTGTCATTAGAGGTTGCTGTGACATTTGGTCCTGTGTTGTGGTTGTTCCAGGGATGGACTCTGCACTTATTAATACAAGTACATATTGCTGCTTCTGTGGGTATTTTAGCAAACTGATTTTCCTCACTCCATAGCCAGGGCTGTCTATAACATCTCCAAAGCAGAGGGGAAGACAGAGCAATATTTATACTTCCCAGGTCTTTGTTATTTCGGTTTGACTAAGGAAAACTTCCATCCTGGGCTGGGGTCTTTCTGATAACTGGTTTATTATATCACTATAAAACAACAATAAAGCAGAGCAACTAACCCAGTCTCAGGTGAAAGTGCACAGAGTTGAATCAAGCCACAGGTCCTAATGTCCCAACCTCGATTAAATTCCCGATGTCCTCACGGGTGGAGGAGTGTGAAATGTCCTTGATTCCCTGATAGCCTCAGCTCTACGTGCTCAAACACTCAGGCACTTTGGAAACACTCAGGCTTTGGAAAACCGGATGCGGATTTGGCCTACCCAGATACCCACTTTTTTTAATTTTTTTTTTTTTTTTTTACTGTTCCATTTACTGTGAAGGAAGGAAGTGGGGAGAAAGTCGAGTTACGTGCCCAGCCACAGAGTCCCAGCAGTTTACAATATTCCCGTACTCCCAAGGATGGTCATATTCTTGGCAGGCTGATGTTAGCGGCAGGCTCACCTAAAAGTGCTTATGGCTGCTGTCAAACCCTTCATAGCATGGCAGAGCACATCTTGTTTGTGGATATCCTAGCCTTTTTTTATTCAATTTCCGACTGTTAAATTACCCCGTGCACTCTTGTAACTATGTAATCAGAGTCAATTCCTTCATTGTTTGGGGTGATTGAATCCAAAGGGTTTGGGCTTTTTTGGGTCATGTGTGCCAGACCTCAAAGTGACCTTAACTAACAATCCCTTGTTTCTCTTCCTCTTTCATGTGCTGACTTTCCAGGATCAATCTCTTTCCAAAAATAATATTAATTTTGGCCCCATACCGTACTCCATTTCACTCTGGTATATGTCTGGAGCAGTAAGGATAAGAACAAAGCTCTCTGTCTTTAAAACACTTCTCTTTCAACCACAGTTGGGTCCTTTACTTTACATCCATTGTATTTCTAAGGGGGAAGATGGAGTGTTTTGCAGTAAGGGAACTCTGTACCCAGTGCTAGCGACTCGTGCAGCATCCATCAGGACTATTTGCTGGACTTGTTCCCGTCCCATTTTGATACTCTTCAAACATGAAGGGGAATTCATAACCTAGGGGCACTAATGCACAATCACTTTGTTCCAACTTACAACGCTTGTCCAATGCATTCTGCATTAAAAAAAATAATCACAAAACAAGTAAAGTGCAGAATAAGGCACAGATATTGGAGTATACAGGGACAGAAATGGCAGGAGAGGCGGATCCTGGAATACTGGGCTCAGTTTTGACCGCTGCAGCAAGAATCAGTAGCTGGAAGTTACTGATTGTAAAATTATAACAAGAAATTAAATGAACATGTTTAACAGCAGAGTGACATAATCCTTGGAAAGAAATTACTGCAGAAGTCAATGGACCCTTTTATCACTTCACAGCAAGGCTGGATGCCTTTCTAGAAGATATACCAGGCTAAAAGCCTGGACATCAGTGGGCTGTGGATGGGGGGAAGGAGGCTAGACAGAGGCTAAGTGACACTTCACCTCTCATCTTAAACTTTCATGAATCAGTGAAAAACAGATTTATTCCTTTTGAATGCACAAACTTCAAGCCATGACAGAGTTTTATGGACCTGTGAAGACTGCGGGGTAGGAGTAATGTGATCACAATATTTGCTCCCAATGAAAGGACACGAGAACCCACTGAGCAACGTGTGCACTCAGGGGAACAGCTCTGTCAATATCCCTGCAAAGGAGAAGGTGCTTGCTTTGTATTTCATTCAGCAGCTCTCAGAAAGTCACGCCTTCTTCCCTGCCCCCGTGCAATCAAATGGGAAAGGATGTGGGCTATAAACCCCGCTGGGTAAGTGAGGGAAGCTCTGGCAATCATCAGCCCCTTTGCCCCATCACCAAACCCTTAAAAACTTCCAGAGCTCTGGACACGGTTCCTGCTCCCCAGGGAGGACAGGTTACCGTCACACCATCAGCAGTCCAGGATGGAGAAAGCTGCTGTCATTTGTCAACATCACCATTTTTGTTGATTTAATAACAGGAACTGATACGTGTGCTGTGCTGTGATTCCAGCAGATAAACGTGGGATAGGATGGGCAGCTTAGCAAGAGCAAAGGGATGCAGAGGCGTCTGTTCCATTTGCAAATTGCAGGGCAGGGCAGGAAGGGTGAAATGAAGTGTTAATGCTCCATTAGCTTATCTGATGGGTGGAATTAGGACAGTTGGGTTTGAGGGCTGGTTTTTTTTTCATGTTTCCTATTGACAAACACTGCTTTCCTTGCTCTTCCTCTCATGGGGAAGGGTTAATTGCCTTCCCTCCTTCCCTCCCTCTCCACCCAAGCACTGGACAGTGCAGACAGTCCAGCTGCTGACGCTTTGCAGGAGTCGGCGTGGGCACCTGCCCCAGCGCTTCCCAGGCTTCTCGAGCATACTCCATCTCAGTTTCACATCCTGACTTTTCGGGAGAAATCGCACTGTTTTCCCATTTGCAGGCTTGGAGTGAGGGTAATTATCCCCATTACCTCAGCAGGCCTGACCTATTTTCACTGCTTGCGGTTCTCTGCTTTCTGGGAGCAATGACACTGGTATACAGTAAAGAAAGGGCCCTATCTGAGCCAAGTACTATTTATTTAGAAGAAAGATTTTTATTTAGAAGAAAGACTTTTAAGAGAAAACAGATTTTAAGGGCAGTAAATCACTCTGTATCTCTCTACCTAGAGCTTACTTATCCCCTGATGTTAGATAGACGCATTTGAGGTTTTTTAGACTTTTCTAGAGACTCTCTCTTTCTGGACAGCCCTGGACTGCTGACTGCCCCTCCGATCCAAGGGGGACTGGTCCTGTGATGCCTTACACCCAACTGTGGCTCAGCAGCTGTTTCAGTTTGGCTGGGACCTTGAAATTAGGCCATACCCTTGTAATTGAGTCCTCAGCATTTGTTGAGAGATCGTTTATTGTGTTGTCCTGCTCGTTCCCTTCCCATTCAGACAGGAAAGTCTTATACAATAACTTCACCTCGTCGAAAAGGTCATGTACAAAGTTCACAAAACACTGTCTCTGTATTCCTTTGTTTATTGCTTAGTATCCCTATGCCCATCCCATAAGCCACAAAACAGGGGAAGATATTTAAAAACACTCTCCATTTTGGCACATTCCCCATAATTTGGCAGTATTTGGGTTGAGGCTTTTGGTTTACATTTATCCGAGTTTCAGAAAAATCAGGACAAAGCTCAGCTGGAGTTTCACAGTTTTGCTGAGTTTCAGAGAGAACCCCCATGCAGAATTGCTGCAGGTTTTATAGGTCTCCATCCAGCCCATAAATCAGTTGAGGTCGGCTTGAAACTCAGCCCAGGTATGCCAAGACACCCCAGCAGCCCCGGGACTGATCCAGACAGCTGCACAGAGGCTTGCACAGACCTTGCCTGTGCTCGGTTCCTGCTCTGCCATTGACTTGCTCCATGTTCCATCCCTTTTGCCTTAAATGGTCCATTGCCACCAAAGTTGCCTACTTTCCCAGCATGCCATCACGCAGCCCACATGTGTTAACACCACCATCCTCACGTAAGCGATGTCCCGTGGTAGCAACAGGCAGAGCCGTTATCGCTCACTACAAACCGTTCTTTCCTCTCTGCATATTTTTTTTTGAGTGTCAGATGTGGAAAACTGAACAGGATTATCACTCAGCATGTACCTTGTCTCTGCTGCCTGCTGGAAAGTCACAGCAAAAATGAAAAATGAGAGAGGGAAGAATTTAGAAAACACTGAATTGCTCAAAAGGCAATGGGGCAAATTAAGTCCAACTCAACTGTGGTTTTTCTGGTCTCGATAGGGTTGCACCAAGAGACAACCACTCAGATGTTCCACTGATTTGTCAGCAGGCAATTGGTAAAAATCTTTTAGCACTTTTACTTAACGAGTGATCATTTTTTCTTCCCACAGAACTCCTGTGGGTATGACGAGGCATTCCCCAAAGAGCACTAATGATCTCATCCTAGCTGACCCTACAAAGAAACCTTTAGCCCAGGCATGAACACTCATCAGCAAGTGCTCACTTATCACGGCACAATTGCTAGTTGATGCTCCATTTGGTCTTGCATCAGTTTACCCACAAGGGTTTCCATGGAAGTTAATATACAGTATCATACCTGTTATATCATGCCCGATCTGCTGTTTTTCCACGGGGTGTACCACATACCAGCCCTATAAATCCTTGAAAAGCCTTGGATCTATAGGGTAGTAATTACCCAGTGTCTGTGGAGCAAATCCAAAACATACTCCGGGCCTGCGGAGCTGTAATTACGCTATAGACTGCATGACTAAATGACTGCTGCCGGACGTTTTCCCAGTCACAAGGTGTAATGTAACCCTTGCAGCCACTGGATGTTTTCCTACATTAAAAGCCTTCGCAAGGATTTTAGGGGTTGAATGTAATTCAGCTGCTGTAAACCTAGATTCAGAATTTAGACCAGATTTATTGGTAGCAGGCCTCTCAATATGCAACTTTCCCACCACGAGACCTCCGTACCTTTGGTGACAGGATAAGGACCCGTCCCCAGAACACGCCTGCACATGGGGTCAATCAGTGTCTGCGTGCCGGTGTCTGGGTCATGTCACGGGAGATGCCGTGCTCCACGAGCCTCTTTCTCCTGCTACGTGACCCCATCCATAAGACACAGGCTGGTCTGTGGATTAGGGACCCGGAAACCATGAGTCTGGCGTGAGGCTTCATGGGAGGGAGAGGGGAGCAGGGAGAGTCAGCAGCCCAGCTCCTGCCGAAGTCAGTCCACAGCGGGGTCTTTGCTCAGCTCTTTCCCCGTGCTCTGCTCAAAACAATCCTAATATGTAGCAATATCTAACAGCCACCAGCATCACTTGAGGGGGATCCACCTCGAGAAGTGGTGCGAGATCGCAGAACTATATGCATCCTGTGTGGGCACATGCGCACACTGTCCTTGGCAAAGCTGTGAGATCCCTATGATAATTTTCTTTATTGTAAATTCAGCCATGATCACAATTTTCCAAATTTGGAGGGGCCACAAAAGACATAAAAGGGAAGATCTAGACTTTAAAATGACCAGGAGAAAACAGATCAGTAGGGTAGAGAGGTGTGAGGGAAAAAGAGTAACGTTAAAGGGAAAATCCAGGGTTCAAGGGTGGGATACTGATGGCCCAGCAGCAGGATAAAAGGATGTAACCACATGGTCACACCCAATGCATTACTTTAATTTTCACCTCGTCTCCATAAAACTGCCTCTGGTTTCAGCCACCACCCATCAGAACTACTACTGAATTAGCTATATTGTGTTGAGGGCAGGGTATTTTCAGTAGTAGAAACACTTTCCTCTGAAATCAAGTCCTCCAAGAACTGTTTTGGAGAGCAAGTCAGATCACATTCAGAGGAAGATGCATGATGTATTCGTTGTCCACTCCTATCAGTCGGATCTGAAAGTCCTGCCATTATGCCAATTAATTATGTCTTCCAGTGTTTACCCACGTTTATGCTGCAGGGACTTGAAGGTTACACAACGCATGCTTGGGGCAATATAATTTCATATCCTTCTGAAAACTCAGAAGGTACAGCAAGATCCCTGGAGCACAGACTGCTCCGTGAAGTACTTGTGAGAATAATGATAATTCATTTGCCTTGCCCAGTAGTTCTAGTTTTCATTCCAAGCACTATTTTACGTGGGACTCTGGAATTTCTCACAACTGTGGCACAATAATTTCTAAGAGTTACTGAGGCATTTTACAAATGTTTACAGCTGGGGGGTGGGACAAAAAGGGGTGGAAGGTAGATATAATTGAAATGAAGTTTGCTTCATGCCACTAATTCATCAAAGAATTATTGTGCTAGTTAAAACTTTACCCGTAAGATATGCCTGTACCACAAATGGAGGCAGTGAGCAGTGACTGGTGACCTGACAGCTGTTAAAATTTTGCAGTCACTGTCAAGATCTTTCGAAGAAACCTCAGGCAGGCAGATGGAGTCACATGCATCTGGACATCACTGTACAGCAATCTACCTGCACGTCCATTTACAGTGGATGGTAGCAATGTAGGGCATATCACCAAGACAAGGTAAGGAGATGGGAAGCAGCACCGGCAAGACGATTAAATCTGTTTTTTCCTATGATCACCTCCTGCAAACTGTCCATGTTCTCACTCTCTTGCTCTCTTTTAATGTGGTGGGCTGAGAGACAACCCAAATCTACAAGTGGTGCACATGGTTTTGCATGTCACTTTGTGGAAGCTTGTGTCCAGATTATACTATATGTGTGTGTGGGTGTGTGTATATATATATATACACACACACACACACACACACACATATTTCCAATAGCTATTCTTCATCATCTTCTCCTCAGCTTCTGAGTGCTGAACTGGAACAAACTTTACAGAAAACCCATTTCCATCCTTTAATTTTTAAGGGCAAGTATTGTAGCTTCCAGAAAGCCTTTAATGGCAAGCAAAGTTGTTTTCTCCTTGAGAGATTGATAAAGTGAAACTTATATCTTGCAGCTGCCTTAGCCATTCTCTTGAAAGCAGGCTCACCTCACTCCTCCAGCAGCAGAAGAGACCCGGCGCTCTCCTCCTGGCACTGCTCATGCCTGCACTTGAACTGAGCTCATTGCGTATGACACCATACTGGGCTTCTGTTATAAAGGGGATCAATGCCTTAGCTGCAAAGAAAAGGAACTGAATCACAATAGAGGTTGCTGGAGAGAGGACTTTTGAAAACATTTTCTGTTTCTAATTTTGGTAAGGAAATAGGCAATTACTGTCTTAAAAAATTAAATGTCATGAAATTTCAAACTCCATTTGTTTCTGATAAATATCTTGCAACTTGTGACAGAGGTTGCTGGAAATCTCCCCTAATAGCAGTGCCACGTTGGCCAAGAAGTGTTTGATCTGTGCTCTAGCCTTTTCTTCATGTGGGTTGGACTGGCCTATAGTCAGATAAAAAAATCATCTGGTTAGTTTAGTTTTTTAAAAAAAATTTGAGCCAGTCAGTCTTCACTTCGTAGCAGCTATACCCAATCTATCCAGAGAAGTAGTTAAAACTAGGAATAGGCCATCCCTAAAACACCACTTGCCAACTTACTTGAACTTTATAGAGGGAGTCTGAAATCTTGATCTATGTGTCTTCAAGCTTTGGCTGAGGTCCAGCTCTACCTACTACCCAAGAAGGCTTGGTCGGACAGCGTGTACTCTGTTGGATGTGCATCTGCGAGGCAGACCAGCAGTGTTTACACACGTTGGCATCCGAGTCGCCTCCACGCTTCAGTAGGTCATAATTTCTGATGTAAAACATGTTCAGTAGGTTGGGTTTAAATGGCTGCACAGATATCTGGGCATCAGCCTGTCTTTAGATTTTGTCTTAGAAGGTTTATTTGGCTCTAATCCAGTCTTATATGAACTTTCTGCCATATAATGTGATCTGCACTTATAGTACTCGTTTGAGTTAGGGGAATAGCCTGACACCCAGATAAGCATCGAACCCTGCGGCCCAGATTTTTAGATAAAGAGCCTAACAATGCCACCAGTCCTTTCCAAAAGGACTTTTAGGTCTAAATCCCAATCGTTTGAATAAACTCACTGGCTTCAAAGCTAAGCAGAAATTCCTCCAGGTTTACCTGTGCTGTTGGCCCAAAGGCTTGTAAACAATCTCTTCCTTAGAAGCTAGAAGTCTCATTAAATGAATTCTTCAGTGATTGCCCTGAAAGTCTGAAAATAGTCTTTCACGCTACAGTGTTCAACTTTGGAGAATGACATGAAATCTGCGAGGCTTGAAGACAAAGCAAGAAAAGGCGAATGGGTCTCTCCTGACGTGCCACGCTACTATGGACTGGAATTTCCTCAGCTGTTAACCCTCACAGGGAAACGTATCACCATGTGTTGCCTTTACATTGCCACGGTTGTATCGGAGACAGCAGAAGCAGAGGCAGAGTCACCAACCGTGGTGGGATAGGATACCCAGACAAACACAGCGGCTTGGGCTTTAGCTTACATTTGTGATGGAGCACAGCTCATCTGTCACCGCTACTACAGCCCGCCTGAGGCAGCGGGAATTAATTACAAAGCTTGAGAAGAAAAGTCAATAGCAGAATTGAAATATTCCCATCGGTTTCTCTTGAATTAGATCTCCCAGATAACATCTGCTGATCGTGAAACACGATGCCAGGTGAGATAATATTGCTAATTAGAGGGACACTGCGCCCAGTCTTCAGCCAACTCTTGTGAAGCTCCATGAGGTCATGCGTGAATAGGCTCCAAGGAAAAGGCAAAGTGTCAATAAGGATGACTGTCTTCAGTAGATTTACCTGCGATAAGCACATTCCAGTGACTCAGTGCAGGATGAGTAGGTGCTGGAATTTTCACATCCACGTAAAAATAATGTAGTATAGAAAAATCCAGTAAATGCCTATTTTTTTCCACAGATTGTATTTAAAATTAGAGATAAGCAATAGGAAATCTGAGGCAGAAAACAAATACCCAGTATCTGTGGATATTTACTGTCATCCCAGGATGCTCTGCTCATGAGGTAATACTTTGCAGTACGGTGGGAAAAAACACATGCACAAAATTACTTCCAGTTGGTTCTGAGGTAGGTCCTGAGTGACCAAAATCCCTGTCCTTTGAAACAAATCCAGATCATATTAGTTGTGCAGGCTGTGTTCTGATTCAGCGTGGAATTTGTTTTTCCCATTATGTGAGAGAGAAAATGTCCAGTCCAAAAAGGGAGATGTCAGCCTGTACGCAAATTCACTCATCAGAGAGAAATGATGCCGCAAACACGCAAAGCAGAGGAGCGGGCTTAGCAACATGATAACTTTCTGTATTGCCTTGTGGACAAAACCATCTTTGAAGGATTAATAACAAACTGAAAGCTCACTGGAAATATCTCACTTGTTTGTTTTGGCTTCCAGAGCATTTCTAAGTGTAATTACTAGCAGTTGAGAAACGGAGAGGACAAAAAAAATCTTGTGGTTAGTGCACAGGGCGGTAGCTCAGGAGACCTAGGTTGATTTCTAACCTCTGTCACGGTCCAGTGTCACACAAGAAAAAGAGCCTTTAATTCATCTGCAGCTCGAATCCTTTCCTACGGCAGGGATGAAGCTGCCCTTTGCCTGCCCGGTGCCCGGGCTGCCAGCAGCACAGGCACCAACTCCTTACACTAAGGTGCCTTACACAGCCAGCCTTTCGTGGCCTGCTGATGCTAATGGAATTCAGGCAGCGATAATGACGTATCCTTCTTTAAGGGTCCCCGGTGCTTATACATAAGCCTCTCTTAACAGCAACATACTGCTTCAGATGGGGAAAATCCAAAGTTCTGTGCGCAGATGCGCATCCTTTTAAGCCAGTGGATACGAATGGATTTGTGCTCCACAAGAATGAATGTCTTTATTAAGATACATGTTTGCTGGGCAGTGACAAATCTTTCCTTCGGAACATAGCGATTAAGGTTTAATTTTATTCCGGATTACAGGCAGGTCCGTTTGCAAACCAGCCCTCATCCAAGTTTGCGCACATACTGCCTGGAAATGAACGTTACTCTCCAACTGCTTAAGCAGCTTTGGATAAGAAATGATGGTTTCAGGAAGATTAGGAGCATAAGAAAGATCTCCAGGCTAAGAGGAAGTTAAGAGAAAGTGCCATCATGAGTTCAGGAAGAAATGCTGCCACCTGTGAGGGTTTGAGTCTTCCAAATTGTTTGGGAGCGTTGGAAAAAGTTGATGGGAAAAGGATGGATTAGTGACGGTGATGAATTTACAGATGGTGAGCGTGAAGACAGCCTATATACATGTGTGTGCGTATATATATATGTGCATATATATATACACACACATAAATTGTCAGCAGGAAAATTTATAGGCTTCAGTCTGCTTAGAGAAACAAATCAGTGGTTACACTTCTGGAGGTTTTATTATATGGCAGCAACCAGGGGCATCACATGAGATGAAGTTATAGGTGTCACCTTAAACACAGAGGGGGATAAAGTCTGTCTTGCCCAGTTCAAGAGCTGAGTAAGGAAGATAGACAGAGGGCTGGAGGAGAAGCAGGGCAGAGGGAAAGGAAGCGATGCTTATGGAGCTGCCCAGCCAAGCTGGGATGCAAATGTTTGCCCTATTATCTAGTAGCCTGTTCATGCAGATTGTATCTCCTCTGGGGTGTTCTTCATAGGTACATGCCTATCCTGTCAGATAAAGGTATTCAAATACAACATATTATTGCTTGTTCTTAAAGACATATGTTCGTTCCCCCTCTCAGAGTGGGAGGAGGACGACAGTGTGGATATCCGATGAATATTTTACCCTCGCTGTAGTGACAGCTTTGATTTGTGAAACAGCTTGGAATAAAAAGCTGGTAATTTTTCATGGAAAAAATAGTGGACATAATTTTTGTGTGTCGCAAAGAGAACAGCAGAGAACTGCAATGCCTGGACACGCCGTTATCTGAGTGCCAAAATCCTGGATGGATATATAAGTTAGCGTTTTTAACCCAGAGAAGTAATGTTACAATCATCCCTAATTAAGTAGATTCTGCTTGGTTTTTGTTTTCAAGTATCTGCAGCTCTGCTCATCAATTTTTCACATTATTCTTTGGCTGTTTTCTCACGTTCAGTCTCTTTGCTGGTTTGATGTTTTGTTCTCTGGAGATTTCTTTCATAAATTTTTACTATTTCCTCAGAGAGAGGTCTGTGTTTTTTTTTTTTTTTTTAATTCCAAATGAATGTTGTCACTGCGGTATGGTGTAGTGAGAGGAGAAAGCCAGGCAGTGGAAACTCCTTTAACTGAATGACATGGAAAAACCCCTCTGGCTCCCTGTCAGCCAAAGAAGGTCGAATGCTGTCAGAGCTACAACTCTGTCAATGGATCCTAAATCCAGTATTTAATATTGATCTCCAGCTTCATACATACCATATTGACACTGGTGACATCAGTCCTGAGATCAGCATGATGAAATACAACCAGGACATATAAAAATGACTTCATACTGCCAGATATGCTCACAGCAACCGCTGGAACAAAACCGGAAAGGTTCTTTTGTAAGCTTAATTAGGTATTAGGAACAATGTTTTGTTAGAGGAGCTCTGTAGGCTGGATGAGTATTGCTTGCTTGCTACCCAGCTGTCTATGCTAGGATGTTCAGGCAGGATGCTGAGGTGGGATTGAGAGGAGCAAAGCTGGACTGCCTCAATGGTTGGGGTAGGGGGATATTTGAAATTGGTGTTGCAGTCATTTAAAGCAGATATTGTGCTCACATCGGCTCCCTGGCTGTGGGGAGGAGGTTTGCTGGGCCTGCCCTGTACGGCCCCGCAGCTCAGCCAATGGACCAAAGATGATCTTCAGCTGTAGAGGAGGTTTTTGGAGATTCACCTTTCTGTGATCTGTTATAGCCCAACACTAAGCACAGGGTAATAGAAAGGTTCCCAAACAGCAGTGTTTGTACCCTGCTGTTGCACACACATGGAAAGTCAGACATAGATATGCCCAAGGCGCTGGGTACATCCCCCTGCGGAATAACGGACCTGGGGTCTGCTGCCATCGCTGCCTCTGTTGGTGCTGGGCCTGGGGACGTCCTTTCTGAATTTAATTAAAATCTAGAAGCAGCGCCATTAAATCACACAAAGATCACTAGAACATTTTGCAAAAGAGAGTGTTCTAAGTGACCATGGTCGTATTTAGGGAAATGGTTATGAGCTGACAAAAATTCACATGGTAACTATTTTTTAATAAAATGAAGGGGGAAGGAAGCGAACGATTCAGATTTCCCCACGAAAATTTTACAAAATTACTTTTCACATACCTCAATTATCTCCACCTTCATTTTATATATGAAAATCTGTGCCTACAGAATGAGTCAATAAAAGCCAATAAAATGAGAACAGTATGAGACAGATCTTTGGATTGCATAAATAAAGCATGGCTGAGGTGACATCATTGGGGCAACAGTGATTTATACCAGCTGAGGATCTGGCCCGTAAACTGGGAATAACTCTTTCTGTGCTGTGATTTATGTTCTCCAGTTATTGACTGCTTAGGAATAAGCCCTCTGTTATAAACAATCTAGGAAGCGAAGAAGGCAATTGTGTCTTAATGAGCCCATGGTTCAAAGCACTGCCCTGTTACATTGACCCTTCTATAGATCAGAAAGTCTCCTTGATTTAATTACCCTACAGAACCCCAGACTAGACAGCTCCAAAACTCATTTATGCCCCAATCTTTTTTTTTTTTTTTTTGGTGCACTTTATAGTGATTTACAATTCAGCCAAGGGACTCTTCAGGCAACCGATGAGAATTGTTTAGAGGGGTTTGCAGTTTGTATGCAATTACATTTTTCCTTAAGAAAAAAAAAGCCCATTTTGAGACTATGAAGGTCTTGCCTCCTTTCCCAAGCACAAAGAATAAGCAGTTCTGCCTTTTAAGTCTAAAGGACCAAAAACTTCAAGAATGGAATTAGGGGAATTTAAATTAGAGGCAACACACTGCACACGTCTGAAACGTTCCCATTTGAAAGTTCACAATTCAGTCTTGCATGCAGTTTTCAGCAGATATTACAGGATTGTTCCACCAGGATTATCTCATCTCCAAGGACTTTTTTCCTTCAAATCTGTGGTATAAAGCCGTGGAAATAGTATGATGTTCCCTTCCATTCACAAATGAGTGTTCTCTTCGGTCTCAGAATGTCTCAAAGTCTCTAATCAGATAAGGCTTGAAACACCCCAAAAAATTAACAAAACACTCAACTATTACATCTTATTTTCTTCTGGAGCAATACTGTACTGCAACCAAACATGCAGCAAACAGACTTGGCTCCTCTCTAACGCTTCCTCGGTGCCACAGCCCATGGGATTTCATCTTGCCGCTGGCAGGGAGGGATGCTCAGAGTCACCACAGCCCAAACCGAGTGTAACCTGACCTGGGGACCGCTGCCATCGACCGTGGGGTCACACAGCCCCCCGTGCCCAGAGGTGGCTGATGGCCCCTGAACCAGCATGGAAGTTGTCTTTGTGCTATCAAAAGTCTTGGTAAATATTCACTAAACACCAGCCTCTGTGTCAAGCCTTTGAAAAAATCTCCTTAAGCTCTTCCCTCATCTCTGTGGATTCAAAGACTTTCATGTTACAGTTGCCAAAAGACCCCGCATGATTTAAAAGCTGAAATCCCATTGCATTTTCATAACTTACAGTTGGTTTCCAGAGGCTTTGACTGAAAGACACGATTCCCACTCACCTTTCTTCAGAATTCCCTTCTGAACATCAGGTACCCTGATTTGGGGTCTGCTTTTTCCCTTTTCACTAATTCCTTCTCTGCCGATACCTACCCCTTGGCATTTTCCATCTCTTTCCTTTCTCTGACCACAGGCAGTTGGAGTTTCAGTCTTTAATGTCACGGTTTGACCTTGGCACAACCGCCAGTGTCTGTCTCAGTCTCAGGGAGCTGAAAAGTAAGAGCCTGATACAGAAATGAGTCAGGTCCTTTTGCCCTGGACACGAGCGCACTACCCGTGCTCAGCAAAACACCGCGCCAGGTGTCATATTTATATACCGCCATTAATTAGCTCATGCCATTAATTATCACTAATGTTCAAAATGTAGCAGAATTTTGAATAGAAAGCATCCCATATATTGGCATATTTATACCCTGTGAATATTTTTTTTTCTTTATTTTCAAGTCCCTTAAGCAGAAACTTATACTCCCTCTGGAATGAAGTCTCTTGGGCAAAGTTATAGTATATATTAAGAGAGGAACTTTAACCCGTGCTGTAAACCACATATTAATATTTAATAAGCCCCTGCCTTCTTTCAACACAAATAAAACATTATTGCTCTCTGAGCTGAAATATGTTTAAATGGAACAATGATTTATATTTTTCCAAAACAAACAGTTTTCAAGTGAAGTTACTTTGAAAGTATTTGAGAGATATTTTTGTGAATTGGATGGGTGCCTAAAAATAATGTTGTAGACTGTAAGATCTAACAATACCAAGAATTACACTGCTGTAATTCAGCCTAGGCACCCTACCTTCCTCTGGGTGCCAGGACTCCCTTTTTCTCCTTGATGTCAAGGGCATTTTAATGTATTCTAGTTGAACATCTAAATGTACAATCACAAGCTCCTCTGGAAAATACAGTCCTGTATTTCTAGGACTGGAAAAGGACATAGGGAACTTGTTTCTCCCTATTAAAATAATAAGTGTCTCTACTAATAGAAGAGGGGAAAAAAGAATGAGAATAATGTGACAATTGTAATGATCCTACTCTGTCATAAAACAAATATGTTAATAGTGAAATACAATCATCAAACTGTAGAGCTGCTCTGACATCTGGACTGAATTACAGGCGCTCGAAGGCGAGCCCGTGCAGCGCTGCGCTGATGCTGCTGTGCCCCGGAGCCGCGGCAGGTGGATGCGCGGCCCCGCACGGAGCAAGCTCACACTGCTTTAATGCTCCTCCAGCTTGGCAGAGCTGGTCCTGGTCCCCTCTTAAACTGGGGATGCTGCTGAATCAGCCCTTAGCGAGATCCATAACCAACATCGATGCAGTAAACCAGGTTTCCCCGGGGAGGTTTTCAGCCTGCAGCTAAAAGAAGGGATTGACTTCTGGGTGCCCCTGCGCTTGTGTGGCTCCACTGAATCACAGGCTGGATCTAATCGTTGATGCAATAAAACATTTCCTGCATTCTTGATGCATTTTCTTTGCTTTGTTCAGTGCAAGAAAAGGGGAGAAGGGAAAACAAATGTGGTTTAAAGCCTGGTGGCCAGTGGCAGGCTGCTCAGCCCTGGCATAAGCAAGTACAACCTTTACACTGCTAATGCACTCCCGGCTACCTGGGTTTCTGAAGAGCTGTTTCGACAGCCACAAGCCAGATTTCAGGAACCCTCTCTGACGCTGTGTGCTGCGCAGTCCTGCCAGGTCCACGACCGAATCCCAGGGCTGGGACGGTGCCGCATCGCGTGTAACCTCCAGGGTCTGCTGAAGTCACCAGGGCTTTAGGAACCAAACACCTGCAGGACAGAGAGGTTACTTAGCTCAGACTTTGAAAGATCCTCTATAACACTTACCAGTGTGGTGCTGGTAATTATGTTAATAAAAAGACCTGGATCCTTAGAGGGTTTAAATAGGTGACATTCACTCCATGCAGCTACACTCCCTCGCCCAGCTGAGGGTCTGGCATCTGGTGAACCATTAGCAACACAGCCCCCAGAGGAGAAAATACAAGAGGAAAATAGCTCTGTGTGAAAAGAAAAATGACACCAATAACAACATAACGAAGCCCTCCCAGGTATCAAATGGCTGAAATGGCTGCAAGCAAATCCTGTGCATTATCTGGCAAAATATGATTAAAATTATGCCTGTAAGCTCCTCAAGGGGACAGATATGGTACATATGAAAGTTATATATACTTCAGGGTTTCCCTGTCTCTCACAATCAGATTTGCAGCTTTCTTTCAGAGGTTACTGGAATGGGGTGTCCTGGGGTTTGCACCTCTCCCAGCCGGGTGCTGCAGACCTGCCGCACCTCCCCGGGCAGGCAGGGTGAGTGGTCCCACCGCTTCCCACCTGACGCTAAGGTTGGGTGCCACGCTGGCATGACTGTAAAAGCCAATTTCCTCTGCTCTTTTATACAACAAATGGGACGAGAGAAACAAAAACTGTGGTGATGTACGCTATTGACAATGCGTCTGGGCTTTTGACTAATTGTAAATCAACACGACACAGTGGAGTTGCAGAAAGTGAGATTGGTTTTGGTGTTATTTCAGTAATCTGGTCTTCTTTAAACTTTAACCAAGCCCTGCTGCATAAAACCAGAGACACTAAGGGGAGAAAGCACTTCTTGCAGGACATCCCTTCCCCTCAATTTTTGGCTGGATATTTTTAAGTGCTCTCCTTAGCCCAGTTTTCAGTGCTCCCAAGTGATGGGGACTCCTATCCAGGCAGCAGCTGAGCAGCCCTGTTTATTTATAAGAATCAACCAGAGCCACACAAAAGGTTATGGCTACAGGCCAAATGTCTTTGACATCATAGCCTGTCATTAATGGCATAAATCCTCTGTGATTTCATTTCCCAGTCAGCTAACCAGCATCTATCACAGATTATTTTAAAGGAAAAAATGTCTAAACATTTACCTTCAAACCCCAAACAGATCATATCGTTCTATTTTGCCTTCCCAATATTAAATATATTCTCTTGCATATGGCATTTTTATTACAGGTTGCGACCAGTCACGGCGCTTGTTTCAGAAAGAGATATGTACAAAGAGAAGTTTTCTTATTGTTCCCTAAGGGGAAAAACAAAAACGGCATTTCATTTAACAAAACCTTTACTAACCACAATACTTTGCTGGTTTAATGTATTTTTGTTCTCTTGCTTGTGCACCAGATCTCTATCTGGTCATTCATTTTGAGGGAGAGAAAAATTTAAAAGGTTGCTCTCTGTGCTACAGCTTCTTAAATCTGAGAACATTTAATGTGGACAGGCCAGAACAGTTTTACTTCAGACCATGCCTGTCCCTTCTTTTCCATAAAATGATCGTGGTTATGTGCAAAATATTAGCAAATGACTCAGAGCATGAAAGGACCGAATATACATGTAATGCCTGAGTATTTTCATTTAAAACACCTCGGTATTTTAAGTCTTACTGACCTTGGAATATTTGCTGGTGGACAATACACTGCTTGATAATAAGCCTTGATATTTGACCAGTCATTGCTGGTTACATTAGATCGGGCCTAAAAAGCACAAGAAAAGTTTTCCAAACCAGGGCTGGTACTAAACCTGCAGGGGGAAACTGGGAATTCTTCTACACTTATATGCAAAAGCAGATAGTCAGAGGGTCGGTTTTGATCTCTCTTTTTTGCATGTAAACCTGAAATCACTGAAATTAGTCCAGATTACACCATTTGAGAGCAAAAGAACCTGACGGGGCTACCTCCAGAAGAAAATGTCCATAATGTAATGTACAGTACTCACTTATCAGCTCTCATCTTGAAAGCACCCTGTAAGGAGAAGTTAATTATATGCAATTACAGAGGAATTCTGAGATCCGAATGAATTCAAAGGAAGAAAACTTAGGATCAGATCAAGTCCATTTCACATCTGCTGCACAAAGGGCAGAATTACACAGGCAATTTGGTACGTGGCGGTAGCGGTTAGGCTGGGGCAGCCAGCGTGATCCTCCTCGTGCCAGTGCAAACTCCTGGAGGCTGTATTTTTTCAGTCCCTGATGCGTGTAGGTCGCAGGGGAAGGGGGCATCACAAGGAGCACCATGCAGTGAGCAGCGTGCCAAGGGGCCAGGGCAATGCAGCCAGGAGGCTGCCCCAGCCTGAGCAGGTACACCTGAATTTTCCCAATGCAGAAAATAATACATAAGGGCACACGAGCAAGACTGGCTGAGCAAACACAGTTTCCCCACTCTCTCTGGCCACCCTGCAGTGTTCCGAAGAGGAAGGACAGAACTGGAGCTGGGCATCACAGCACGAACCCAAAGTTCCCATTTGAGCCGTCACTCTTGCCTTCATCCCACGTTAACCCTGTACCCAAAAGCCCTCACCACCAACAAAGAATAACAAAAGGACCTCACGCATACCTTAGCAAATATAAATTAGATGCTTCCTTTTTTTGAGCTCTCTGGAATCTCAGGAGGCACCCGCAAGCAAACGCTACCCAGACGTGCAGACAGCACAGATGTGTCAGAGCAATCATGTGAGAGCCAAAGTTAAAATATGCCTGCAAAGCACCAGTAGCTCCATTCTTATGACTAACACATCCCAAAGGTGCCATAACATGCACTGATGCAATGAATTCTGGGGCGCTGGAAGGCGTACAGTGAGAGGAGGAGCTGGAGAGGAGAATTTCTTAGGAAAGCCAGCAAGTTATTTTTCCACAATTTATCATACTACTTTTACACTGCGCGTTAGCCTTTTCCTCCAACTGCAGAGATGAAAAGTCACACAACTCCAGCATGAATTAAGTGAGCCAAGAAAAAGAAAAGCAGCTTTCTCTGCTCCCCAGGGCATATATTATGCCTATTTGTTAACTTTTTTTGATATGGGGAGGAGACAAACTTCAAGGAAGGAATGTGGTCATCTCCTATCTGAAACAAAATCTACCATGTTGGAACGGGCTGAACGTGTTTAGTTAGGAAGATGTGTTAGGGGCAGTAATATGTTTGAGCGGTAATGCTTACATTTTTCAGCACAAATAATACAATGTGGTGCTGCCCTTGTGAATAACAGTCGCCTGATGGACTCTTACAGTACTGGTGGAAATAATAAATAGCACATCTGCACCCTGGCAGAAGAATAAGGTGTGTGCCCGAGCAGAGCAGGGGGGAGGTCAGCAGCGAAAGGCAGACCCCCAACGGCCACAGCCGCAGAAGCTCCCAGGGTTTACGTGCTCCTGTGGATGATGAGCTGGGTGTCAGCAAAACTCCATGAGCCTTTAGAGTAGATAAAGTTAGTTACCTGTAAACATGTTGCGAAGCTTCCTCCTGAACAGCCGTCAGCAACAGCCATCATCTGAGGCAATCTTTCCAGGGACATGGAAATATCCGTGGAAGGAAACCTGCAAGATTTGAAGTGTGTGGCGTGAGGCTTTGGAGCAATACGTAATTAATTATAGCTCAAATACATGCAAATAATTTACACAGGTGACAAAATCTCCAAGTCTGAAAACCCAGAATATGAAAGACTGCGACTGTTTAATCATTTATCGTAATAGCAGTACTGTCATTAAAAAGGCGCCACGATGTGATTCTTGCAGCAGATGAAAAGGAGGGACAATACATGCAAAAGCTCCTCACATTTTCTTTTCCTGCTCTCCCAGCGGTTTAATTTATATCTGATGAGACTACAGTTTTAAGAAGGAGACGGCACATTACTCTCACTGGTAATACCGCTCAGGATGAAAGCACTCCCATTATTTGCACTGAAAGATCCAGATTTGCTTAAACAAGAACTGTCACAACATGCTGAGGTCCACGGATTCCTGGGGGAGCGAGTCTGACATATTTGAAGCTGATTTGCATTGATTTATGAATATTACATAGTCTGTTTGTCCAATGGTTCTAAAGATGTTTAGTCAATGCATACCTTGAGTTAACTCAATAGAAAAACTGTTAGTTAATACGCCAAGGGACAGGCACAGCAATTCTGGCAAGCCCTTCTCATTAAACACTCAGCATAAAGAACTGCAGAAAGATTTAATTGCAGGAGTTAATGAGCTATACATATTGAAAATTCCAAGACGCTCCATCTACATTAAAATGTTGCGACTATAAAGGTAAATAACAAATCTGCAAGGGTCCTTGAGATCAAAGCCTGGTGAAGAGTGTCACTGGGATGAGAGAGAAAAGAAGGGGGAAAGGATGAGAAGGGCAGAAATAAACTGCCGAGCCTGCTGGGAGATAGCTTTGGAAAACTTGAGATAACGACTGTAATACAGCTCCAGTACTGCCTCTAATTAGGATAAGTCAGGGCTTCCCTAACTGCTTTTAATCCCCTTGGCTTCTTTGAAAACAGGAGTGACCACGCACAAGGCGTGCAGCCCCGTGCTGGAGCGCATGGCACGTGGAGGAGAGCACCATGTCAGAGATCCGCAGCCTCCTTACCCCGCTGGTGCTCTCAGAGGCAATTTTCTATACAGGATCAGATTTGCAGGCTGGCCTGATAGAGAGGGAAGGAGGGAGGCCAAGGACACCAGGATCTGCAAGAGCACTTGTCTCCACCAGCACAGCCTTTGCAAAGCAAGATGCAGCTGACATTATGCCTTCCTCGATTGAATTAGTTGTTTTCCTTTTCCAGATGTTGCTGTTACAATCACCCAAAAACCCTGCAGATAGGTGTCCTTCGGGTGGAGCTACTGAGCTTGCTATGAAGAGCAGATGGAGTACTTTTGCACTCCATTTGCTTTGAAACGCAGTGTGTGCATTTGAGCTGCTCCATACCTTTATTCACTCTATTTTCCTTCAAAGCCTTTTTTTTTTCTTCAACTAGCTGCTGAGCTTCTTATTAGAGGGTAGACATCTCTTGCCAAACTCTCTTGCAGAAGGAAGAATGGAATTCCCTCCATTTCCATCTGTAGATCACAGAGGTATCCTGAGTCAGCTGCAGACAGCCAAAGCTCTCTTGCCTAAGGTGTAAACAGAGAAAATACCAACTTTTGATCTGCTTCTACCTTTCCAGCAAAAGTGAAGTCAGTGCAAGTATCAACATGGGAAAAAGAAAAAAAATGATTTGCTGGTCTGTCTTGAATTCTCTGTGTGCATGCAAAGGACTCACACATAAATACAGGGGTAAAGATGGAAATGTTTTGGTTAAAGGTAGGCATTCATCCTTCCCGGGAGCTAACAGCCACGGCACCATTTAAGAATATCAAAAGACTTCAAAAATAGAGCTAAAGCGGTATTATTTCTCTGGGTAATGTCTCTGCCCCAGGGTGAGATTCATCCCTGTTCAGAAAGATCCTGTGCTATTAAACTATGGAAATCTACGCTCTCCTGTTAACAGCCTATTTTATATCAATTAAATGAAACTCTGGTAATGATTTCAGTAGAAGAAGTATCGTCGAGTTTATTAGTCCCGGGCAACACTAGCAGCCAGATTTTTCTCAAAGCATAATAATCAAGAAATCTCTTAGGTAGTGACACCAAAGTGCTCTGGTTTGGTTTGTTCTTTCTTTACAGCTGAGCATCAGTATTTGCAGGCTGGAGCAGCAGATTCCCAAGGTAGCAGTAAGAGGCTTGGGCAGCCCAGCAAGCACAGCAGCTAATGTCCCTGCTGCTTGCGGACTCCGAGCCCAGATGAAACACAGGCATAGCCATGAGGCACCTTGCTGCCACGTAAGGCAACATAATTAATGAGTTAATTTGCATATCAAATACAGTTTATGCACAGCAAGACATTTTGCCTCTAAAAAAAAAAAAGAGAATTAGTAAAATATCAATCCTGGAAAGCAAGAGCCTATGGCTTCCTACCTGCTGCAGCAGGGAAGGTCTCCCCAAGGAGCCAACGTGCTTCTCGCATCAGGAGGGAGCGGGGTTTCCCCGGGGGATCCTCCCCCCAGCTGCCTGGTTATGAGGAATAACCAGAGCAAGGCCAAGTTTGGGCATACAAGACCTAATACTTGGGTTTGACCTCGTCTCCTGAGTTACCCTGAAATCTGCTATAGATGGGAGGTGCAAAGCGGAGGGTATCCAACAAGGGCAAGAGATCCATGCTGCAGCTCATGACTCCGTTTTTCACAGCTTCCCAACCAGAGTGATTCAGTAGCTACTTCACAATTTAATGTATGCCATTTGTATGAGTTTCAATGTAGATTTTTTAAAAAAAATCTGTTTCCAGTATCTAGGGATTGAAATCCAAGCCAGTAAGGAAGCAAAAGGCAAGAGCAGTATTTTTTTTTTTTTTTAAAGAATAATATAAAATGTATATATTGCTGAAACAGGTACGTTTGTAGCTGCCCCTTCCTGTCCTGCCCACCCAAAACTGTAACATGCATTGCCTTGCATATAACAACCCAGATCTGCACACTCAGTAACACTGTAAATGCTGGTGCTAGATTAAAGACTGTACTTTAGAGAAAACTTTGGAAGGAGAAAAAGAATGATATTTTCAAGACTCATATTTCATTTTTATATTCTTGAACTCTCTATATTTTTCATTGCTTTCACTTTTCTGTCCTGTCCCCAGACATCAGCAAACCAGCAGAAACATCTCCACGATCTGCAGGAGAGGACAGAGCAAAGGCAATGCATCAAGCTAAAAAGAGGGAAAGGCTTCAGGTGGCCATGAGGGTTATAAAATGATGTTCACTCCTTGCAAAATAAAGCCTGCCCTAGGCACAAGATAAATGGAAGGATTTAGCTATGGATTTCGGTTCCATCTGGGGAACTGCCAAAAGCATGGAGCAGCCTGCTGTGGGTCTTGGTACGGCACGGTAGCCGGTCTTATCCTGTCTGCCGCTGACGCTCATGCTGGATGCGATACGAATGGTTCATGTGATGCTGCTGGTGTTCCCCTGGCAGCGTGTGCTCCCGGGACAGCGTTCTTTCCCTTTCTCCTAATAGAATAAATACAGGTTTGCCATGAGCAGTGACACACTGCTGCCACTCCCCACCTCTCAGCGGCTGTTGTTCCCATGTAGCTGCTTGATTCACAAAGACCTGTTCCTGTTCCCTCACCTGGAACTTTGAAATTTTCATCTCAAACTCCACCAAGTGACTCCACAATCATTCCGCTGATTTTATTCATCCTCTAATTTCTGGGAAATGCCGTTGCAGTTGGTGTGGGTGGTGATCAGAGTTTGGCTTTTCTTCATGGGTTAGGGAGTGTTGCAGGACTCCTACAGCTCTTTGGCTTCCCCCGTGAGGACACATGGCTTTTTGTGTTTGCAGCATCGACAGTGCTGTTCTGACTTCCATCACGGCTTCTGAGCTTGCGAACCGGTCTAAAAATTGCCAGTTCATTGAATTTAGACAAAAGTTTGCAAGTGTTTTTAGATCCTACTTATCTGGAAGCCAATGAGGGACGAGTTATCTGAATACAGGTAAAACAGCCAAATCCTGCACACCAAAGAGCAAATGGAGAGAGAAGCAAAAATCAGCCTGAAAAATTTGCAAACTTTCCCCCCGAGTCTATCTCACACGGGTTTACCAAAGTACGACTCCTTACGCTGCTGCCCTGGGGGGTGCAAGAAGCCATGGGGACCCCTGCAAAGCTGACAGCCCCGTCCACAAAGAGCTAACAAGCCCGTCACACCGGGACAAATGAGCTAATCAAGACAAGGTAGGTGTTGAATCCCAGAGTGCATGTCTCATCCAAAACCTTCACCGCATGGTAATCTCCACCTGCCAAGAATCCAGAACCATGAAACAGGCTCCCCTGAAGTCACAAGTTTAATTTAAACATTTTGAAAGAATGACCATTTCTATAAATATTAGTACATATTTTTGCACACCTACAGAGCCTGCAGTCTTCAGCATGAGCTTGGCATGTCAAAAGAATCAGCAAGCACTGCTAGTTTGACCAGAAAACTGGGAAAATGGGAAACAGTTGGTTCATGTATCTTTCTCTAATGCATCTTCCTGTGCTGTCTGCCAAGGGCACACGCACCCAGCAAGCAGCGGTCAGCTTTGCCTGTATCCTGCTGTTGCTGGCATGCCAGCACCCGTGCTGTTGTCTTCTGTGGCATTTTACTCATGCCGCCTACGTTCAGGTAGGGTATGCCTGTGTCCTGCAGCGCATGCTTGATGCTTGCGAGACGCATCCAGCTAGTATGGGAAGAAGAGTTTAGCTACTACCTTGCTAGCTACCAAAATATGCCATCTGTGTTTTGTTGCTATATTTATGCTGACTCCACCTGACCAGACGAGTGGGCCAGCAAGAGAAGGGAAAGGCACCGACAGGAGAGGGTGCTCACGATTTAGGCAACAGGAACGAGCCAGGCAGAATACTCAGACAGTGGCCCCCAACCCGCTGCCCCTGCAGCAAACATCAAAGCCAGGGTCAGATCAGTGAGCGGCTCTCACAGAGGATGCTTTTCAGTAGGGAGAATAAGCAGATCCAGGCTGTGACAGCTAATCTGTATCTCTAAATCCAGCCCTGTAATTATTATTATAAGCTTTCCAAGAGACCATTAGATTTGAAAAGTAAATTTGAATTTATAAATGGAGTCCTTCTAGATAGGGTCAGGGCTCCATCTGAGGCATCATTTAATAGCATTACAGACTGATAAAAAGTTCGAAAAAATCAGCAGAGGGGTCAAAACTGCATTGAAATGCTTCATGGCCATCCTCAGCCGTTGCAGCATGTTTGATTCCGGTTAGATCAGCAGTTTCGAGCTGAGTCACAGTTGTGCAGCCTCAATATCTGCCCTGGAGGCCACACACAAACAGCGGGAAAGGAGCTTTTCCAACCCAGACAAATAAGGGCATTGAGTCTCTTTTCGGTTACTCGAGGCCTGTTCCCGTTACGCTTCCCCGTCCCGTTACACAAAACCCAGCTCCACACTTGTGACACCAGGCTCAGGACTCCAGACAAATGAGGCATGTATGAAGATTACAGTGAGCGTGTTTGGAATTGACCTGAGCTGAGCTGAGGAGCATGATTTCAATAAGGGAATGTTCCAGGCAGACATGAAACATGGGGATTTGAAGATGAGTTTCCTGCTTAATTTTTTAATCCCTTTCCAAATCTTTCAATGCGCTTGCTTATGCTCTGTGCTTTCGTCCCGCCCGCCCCACCTTCCTCTGCTTCGTAATTTATACAGACTTGGAGCTTTTTTTCCATTTCATACAACTTGTAGCTAATGATCTAGAGCTCTGCCATTCCAGGTATGACCTTAAGAAAGTCCCTCAGTCTCTCTGGGGCAGATCTTCCTTTGGTGCAAGTTGCCTTACACCACGGGGTGTTTGTGTTCTCATCTGGGAAATAATGCTGCTATCACCTTTCCTCCTGCCTTTTGTCAAGGGAGAGAACAACCTGTCTCTTCCTAAAGTGCTTCAGACAATGACTGTGCTCAGACAGCCATAAACACAGCTATACAATAACCTCCAAACCCATCTCCCCAGTTCATTTACATACACGCTGCACACACCAGTTCATTCTCAATTTTTTTTATTTATTTAGAAATAATAAAATAAGACATAATATATAAAAATCTGTACAATCCACAATTTGTGCAGTACATTAGGAAGACTTTGATACAAAAAGGCTGCAAACAGGAAAATAGTAATGGACAACTGTCAGATGCCTAGATTGTTCACCTTACAATTGCTGCAGGCCAAAAGGCGTTACAAAATCAGTTTCTCGTTGGCTGTGGGATGGCAACTATGCAGCACCCTTCTACTTTACGATGGTCGTGAGCAGCCATAATTTAAAGACATTACAGTACTTCTCAGTTTTACCTTGTAATCCATTATGAAAAAGAAGACCTAAGAGAACAAATAAAACATCTGGACCCTTTGTCTTTTCCGAGAAGAGCAAGTGCTAAACTAACAACACAGAAGTTTATCATGGCTGGGAGAGAGTATCATTAAACACAGCTAATAAGTAATGATTTCTACCCTTGCTACTTAACCAAGGACAACTCGCACAGAAGAGACAGAGGAAAGAAGGGATCCATCCCCACCCGCCTTGGAAATGCTTTTTGTCACTGTACGCAGGACTATGTTTTAGACAATGTGTCTCATTCAAGTATTTTCAGGGAAGGGCAGAAATAACATATTCCCCCCAGACCCTAAGCGAAATACAGTATAAACCTTCTGTGCGAGCCAGTTCAGCCAACTTTATCCTTGATAAAGAGGCCGAACCAACGCCTGTTGGAGTCTGTGGGTAGAGCTCAGTCAGTTTAAAGGGCCCCTAATCACGCATCAGCTTGGCCCAGGATCATCGGGAACTGAAGAAACGCTGTCAGTCACTGTGTAGTCCTTAAAAATAGCAACATTTTTAAAAATGACTAACCCAATTTGCTGCTGTAGAAGTGTGCTACAATAGTCTGTCCTATACCGGGCTTACCACGGCGTGTTGAGAAATACAGAAATGATGGACAAGGGGGAAGGGTACCATGGAGTGTACATTGCAGGTCTCTTTCTAGCAGCTTCCCGGAGCCAGAGGCTGAGTGCAATTCTGCAATGTAAGATTCAACTGGCAAAGACAAAGGGTTATTAAAAAAAAAGAAAAAGAATGCGGCAGAGAGTGTAATGGATTACCTCAATGCACACCCTCGACAAGACTAGCACTCGGAAAGCTGGTAACTTTTAAAAATGCCAGTAACTAGAACCTGTTTTCAAATTAAAAGTCCATGCTTAAAAATAAATAAAGAGAAGTTCATAGCATTAGGAATCCTATAAGGCTTGCAAGTATTTGCTAAAAATCATGCTAACCGGTAGCATCTAGGTACTAGCTAGCCGAGACTGCCACGCAGAATTTATACTTTTTGTGGCCTTTTCTTTTTCTTCTTCTCCTTGTCCTCCTTTACAGACTTCTATTTACATTTGGCTTTAAATATGAAAATACTTGATAAACTTTATAAAATGTACATTTTAAAAATATTTCTGAAAAACTGACTTGAAAAACAAAACAAAACAAGACAAAAAAACCCCAAACCCCAAAACCTCTGCACCAGAAATGTTAAGGGGGAGGGGATTTTTTTTGTATCTGAATTTCTTTTCCTTTAAAGAAACAAGCTGAATCCTGCATTTCCCCGTCCCCCGTCTCTCATCCCTCCCTCAAACATCTCAAGTATCATTTAGTGGGAGCACTGCGCACCTGGGGGATGCTGACCTGGAGAAAAGGACCCCTTTCTCCGGCTCAGCCTCCCTTTTCCATCCCTTCCCCATCGTGTTTTCATGCACCCTCTGTTTCACTGAATACTCTTTGGTTTAGTTATTTTCCTTTTACAAGAATGTCACAATAGCAGCACTAGCAGCACTCAGTTGTCTTCACTACTGTTGACCCAGAAACTGCAATCAAGTCGCCCGTATATGTTCAGCCTTTCCTTTCTTTTACGTCCCCCCACCCCAGTAACAGCCTCAGTACTTGCACTTAATCATCTGCCCTCTCTAGTAGCCAAGTCTATGTTTACAATGTCGAATTTCCACAGTTTCGAACCCACCCACTGTAGATACCATCTTATCAGAAACCATTTCATTGCAGGCATTTCTTTCAGGCAGGGCTGGAAGGGGCCAGAGGCCTTCACAGATATCCGTTTGCAGAAGACATTAGACCTAGAACAAGCTGTTTTTTAATGGCATACAGTGATCCAATACTGCAAGAGTTGACTAGGATTATCGTCCCCACCACCACCCCTCTCCACCTGCTCCTCGGGGAGCAGGCGTGAAGCGCGGGTTCACTGTCTCCTTGATCTTAGAGGCACAGAGAATTTAAAGCCTTCTGGGTGAAGGAGCCAAAATACCGCTAGAGCCAGAGCTTCACAGAAGGTCACAAAATCTGCTCAGAGCTCGGTGACGTGTCTCATCCGCTGACCACTCAGTTGGTGTTTGCCAGGGAGAGGAAGCAGGAGATGGACCTCACTTTCCAGCCTCATCCTCCCCAAATAATCCCTCTCCAAATGAGCTGGAAAATACACTTTTTCGGACACCCTTGCCCTGCTGAAGAGAAGCATTTTTTTACCAAATGCTACAATCCCTGTGCCATTCCCAAGTGCTGTGTTGTAAAATTTTTCTCTTTTCCTCTCCCTTACCCTCTCCCTTCCTCTCCGAAACCTCTTCCCGGGGATTTATCTGTCGCTCGGCCCATCTGTGCCTAAATGCCTGCTCCAGCAGCATTAGCCTCTAACATCGACCAGCAGCTTCGCGAGTCTCTGGCATAGTTTAAGGGGTAACACAACGGCAGCCAAGGGGCGCGGGTCAGACGCCTGCAGCACGTAGAGGATGGCTCAGTTTTCAGGAGGCTGGGTCAGCGCTGAGGTCTAGCGCGGGTTTGGGAATGTGTGCACTAACACTTGACCTTCTGCTGCAGCCCGGCTCGGCGAGCGTCCGGGGAGGACAGATGTTTGCTTGTTTGCTTTCCCCCAACTGCGATTCTCCTTACAAGAAAGGCAGGGAATTTATTTCCCCATAGAAGAGCAGGGGGGAAGGAGAAGGGGAGGAGTCCTAGCTCACTTTAGATCCGAGTCTTAAGCTTTTAGAATAAGGTGCAAAATAAAGGTCTTAAAAAGAAAAGAAAAAAAAAAAGAAAAAAAATCAAAACCAAAAAAAGTGTCTGAGGTTTGAAATTTTTTTGTTTAAAGCAGCCTGTTCCTTTTTTTTTCCTTTTTTTTTCTTTTTTTTTTTT
>WAAD01005374.1:154827-401142 GCA_013389945.1 Fregata magnificens
GGGGGGGGGGGGGGGGGGGGGGGGTAGGGAGAGGAGCACTAATGAGCGCTTGGAGCAGTTATTCCCAGGCTGACACCACACAGTCCTGCAGTGTGAGCCGGGCACATGTTATGAGAGAGCCCCAGCACCACCTTAGCCAAGCGCCTTCCCCTGCTGCCCTCGGTAACAGAACAAAGGAGCTACTCGCACCAGCGAAGCCTGTTCCCACAGTCCCCGTGCCCTCACTGCTGGGCACAGCCACCCCCATAACCTTCCTCCAGACCCCTGCGTTAGTTAAAAGTCATTCCCCAGCGCTTCTCCACTGATTTGGGTAGGACTCAAGTTACACAAAGTGGTGAGCTGCCTTCAGGAGAAGGATCTGTCCTTTGCGATCAGGCAGTGGGCGGAAAAAAAAAAAAAAGAGGTAAAAAAAAAGAGCAGATGATGCAGGGAAATGGGTGCGAAGAAATAGGAGAAAGGAAAGGACAAGTGGTGTTTGCATCTGCTGTCCTGCAAAGGAGACGAGTTCAGGATATTTCTAGCTGATGACAAAATAACTACAAGTGAAACAGTCATCACCAGGGGGTGTACTTGATGCACCGGCTGTGAGGATGGAAAAGCAAACAAGTGTAAAGGTAAGGCTGAAACACAGAAACAAGTGCCGGCTGCCTGCGGGCTGGAAAGGTGGCAGCAGGCTGGGGGAGGACGGAGATGCGGGTCCTGGCTCAGCCCAGGCCACCGGCGGGTCCCCGGCTGCCCCGGCCCCGGGAAGATGACGAAGCAGTCAGCGAACCCCCGCAAATAAATCTGCCATTTCTTATCGGTATTTTTTCCTTTAACTGTCGTGAACTAGGTTGAAACAATACGGTCTCTTCACAGGCTCCCCAGCTGCAATGTTTTTTTCTTTCTTCCTATTTTTTTGGCAGGATGAACAAAAATAAACAAAATCCCCCGTTTCCATAATGCCAGTGAATGAAGTTACAGGTTCATTTCACGCCCCTCTCAAACATTTCGGACACTCCTTTCAAAAACGCGCATCTGATCTCTAAGACTTGATACTTTTGACCTCTCTCTTGTACAGGAAACAACAGGCGAGAAGAATGGAAAGGGATGGAGCGGTGCTACTTCTGCGACACGGAGTTGTCATGCAAACTTCCAGCCCTTCCCCAGAATAAAATATCTCGGGGAGGGGGGGGAGCAGCTGGTGCATGGAAAGTTATGAACATAAACAGATGCTGCAAGCAGATGCTCGAGTGTTCCCAGCATACCTATCTAATTATTTTAGGCACTGAGAATAGCTCGTGGATGGTGCATGAGAAATGCAGGAGTTCCCCCTCCGAAGGGCTGTGCCGAAGCGTGCAACACATTCACCGACCAGGAAAGGTTTATCTCGGGGATTTCGCGGCGCGGTGCCGGCACCGAGACGGCCCCCGGCGCGTCGCCCCTGCCCCTGGAAACCGGGGCGGCACTTGGAAGCGACCGGGTGGGCGTCTGGCATAGATCTCGAACGAAGGCGCTCCTTACCTGCCGGCGGCCTTAGAGGAGGTGCTTATAGAGTTAAAAGGGTGTAAGATCCAGCAGCCGGGGGGACGCAGCAAGCCAATCCCAGGGTGCCCGCCGGCCGCCGCCGCACCGCTTGCAACTGAGCCACTCAATGAGCCGCTGCCCCTTTTTTTGCGGGCTGCCATGTGATGTTTAATAGCGGCTCCGCCGTCCCCGCCCTCGGCGCTGCCCCGCACCAATGGGAGGCGGGAGGCCGGGCCGCGCCGCGCCGANCCCCGCGCCGAGGAAGGCTTCTGCAAGACTTCACTGGGAACTTGTGAAGGTCCCGAGCGGGGTCTGCGGGCCTTCTGGCTCCAGCTTTCCTGGCTGGGGCTGGCGTCCGAGGCCCCGTGTGGTAAGGCAAAATACCAGCGAGAGAAGGGTTTTCTTCCTCTTGTTCCTTGCTTTATTTCAGTGAAGGGAAATGCTAAGATGCAGGGTAGCTCATCACAAACGCCCGACCCTAACACGCGCTCGAAGCAAGTCAAGCGTACCGCAGCGCAGCTATTAAACTTAACATCCTTCTCTTTCACTGAAAACGAACGTCGCTTCCAAAACAAGAGCTTTGATCCCTGAACTAAGATCTTTTGGAGCAAGGCTGGAAGCAAGAGAAGTATTTGCCTGGCTGCAGTACGTAGGATCCGTTTCTTTGTTTCACGGATCACCTGCGGCAGCTCGATCCGCAGGCTGGCTAGCCACTGTTAAATACGCAGAAATCAAAATGAGTTTTAATAGCTTGTCCTCCCTACAGTGGACGTGGCCTAAGACAAAGAAAACAAGGATGAAATGTCTGGCTGGGAGCCTTGCAGGAACAAAAACAGCCCTGTAAGCACACTCTGAAGTTTGCCAAACTCCAGCCCTGATGGACAGTGCAGGGGTGTTAGTTTCCGAGGCAGGTGTCCGCTGCTGCAACGCTCTCCTGCTGCCCTCGGAAAGCCGAGTTCCCAAGTGCTAACAGCTGAAATGCATCAGGGAGCCCCGTGTGGTGTGCTGGAAAAAGAAGAGCGAAGGTGACTGCTGAATGCGACGGTTACAGACCACACAAGGCTTTTGAAATTGGCGTAAACGCCTTGAATTGCACCCAGGACTGCAACGGTAGCCTCTGCAACACCCAGAAAATGGGCGCTGGGGATGCTTCTGGGACAAGACAGCGTTAATCAGCAGTCAGGTCTTCTGCCTGGAGCTGCTGAGGTCTGACTGGTCCAAGTGGGTCGGCCACTCTCCTCCAGGGAGCTTCCTTTACAATGTCCAGAAGAGGCTCTAAATATGATCCCTACTTTCCACAGCAATGCCAGTGCCTGCAGTCACTCGTAGTTGCTTAAACTCTCTTCCTCCTCCTCCTCCTCCTCCTCCTCATTTGTTTCATAAGTTTACAACTCTGACATTAGCTGTCTTTAAGTACTCAGTGAAAATGCTTTGCCCAAATGCTTTCTCGTGGAGTAGAGGCTTTCGGAACACATTTCCCATATAGTTGCTGAACAATTTCCACTGACTGCCTTTACTATCAGTTACAGTATTTGTCGAGTTCCCCATACCCCGAATGAGGAAGCACCGCATTGTTGCAGCAACAAATACAATGGCCAAATGCAGCTGGTTTTAAAAGTCCCCAGTGTTATGCGTGCAGGATATGCAAAATTTACATGATGGGGAGAGGGGAAGAAAAGGCAAGTGCTTGTGTATATTGAGCAATCTGGCACGTTGGGCAATCATACTGTTTATGAGTTATTCCTGGGTGATTCTGTTCATTTTTAAGTGGAAGAAAGGTCCTATAACACAGGTAAGTTTCTTATGAATGACGAATCTGGAAAAAAAAATCTATAAGAGGGAATGACTGCAATTATTTTATTCACTTAGTAAGACGAAGATCATTAAATCCACAGGATTTGAAAGCCATAGGCACAAATACTACACAGTTCATGTACCTATATCAGAGAAAAAAAGACCCCTCATTCCTCTGAGTGTACGTGTCCTTCCTGTGAACAGCTAAAATAGCAACAATTTGACCCACCTTGAAGAAATATGTGCTCATCTATATGTAAGTGAAATAAAGTAGAGCTGTGATCCACTATTGCTAAGAGATGCTCTGCTGAGAACACATGCAGTTTGCTGGGAGGTGGGTTTGACAAATCTCTGCACAATATCCACAAGATATTACAGATTACAGCCTGACCTTGTAGACTCTTACTCAGCCTTTACTCATGCAAACCGACTGATAAAGACTACAGACCTACTAGACCCAGAGACCCCAGATCTGCCAATATGAGTAAGGCTTATTCACAGCAGTACAGACTTGCAGGTCAAGCCATTTAGCGTTTCATACTGCAGAAGGATAGAGCATATACACCACGACTGTTTTACAGCTTTTTTAAAGTTGGAACTGCTCGGCCCAGAAACCTCTTCTTACAATGAAATATCAATTCTAATCTATTAGATAATGAAACCATAACAAGGCAGTCTCTCGTCTGCATGGGCTTCAGCAAGAGAAGTACTTCCAAACCCCCCAAACAGGGAAGTTGAAGTTACAAGAAAAGTTTCTAAAAAACCCTTTCCTGTTGCAACAAGCCAGGACGAAGAGGGTGAGTGACAGCTGAAAACTTAACCCTCAGGAGTGAGTGAGGGTTTGTCTCCCTTCTCTCAATGAATGGTTTTCTAATTTGAGGTAGTCTAGCTACAGAAGTCTCTTACTGCCTCACTACAGAGCCTCCTGGCTGAAATATTAGAAGAGCTATGCGAAATGGTCATAGTCCGAGGAGTTTTCAAAACGAGATCCACCACCTGCAGAAGAAATGGTATCAAGGGATAAGAAGGGCTCTGGGAAGGCAGAACATTCATATTTCCTACCAGGTGTAAGAAAAGGAGCCAGCAACAAAGCAGGATGCTTTTTCTTAGACAAATTTCAGCCAGGCCACATCAGTGAAAGAAGGGGCTTTTTCTCCCCACATTTTCTGTTTTCCAGCATCGTTCTCACCTTTGCCCATCACAGCCGCCCTGCCCCTCAGTCTTGCAGAGATCTGCAGATGCCCTGTGGAAGCAAATTTGAGAGTTGTACTGCAGGCATAGTCCTTGCCAGCTGGGACCAGAGGCTTTAGCCCCTGTCTTACTGCACGGGAGATGTTATTAAATTGCCTTTTCTGTCTTGGCGGTGAAACAACCTAATTATCAGATTGCTTTAGTCTTCATCTCTTAAAGTGGCCAAATCTACTTTGGTTCTCAAGGATTTTATTGCCAGCAGAAAATAGCTTAATTGTATTGTACTTGCAAAGAAAACATGGTCTGGTAGAATCAAAGCAGTTGGTTTCCACATGATGAGAAGAAATGCCATAAATAACGCGTTGGGCTTTTTTTTTTTGGTCTCACCATTTCCATGCATGTAAACTGGCATAAGTTAGCCTTTCTTCTCTAACCATTAAGTCAACTGGAAAAAATTCATCAGGAAAAGGTGGTTTCCCCATTCACAGTAAACCCCTGGGGTTTAGACATTAACTGGATCTTTACAGGTCTAATGCTGGGATCTCTGAGGAAAAATGAAGCCACACTGGTAATAGAAGGAATGGGTAAATCCAATGAAACTTCCACAGAGAGACGGTTACATGTTTGATAAGACTTGAGAGAGCAAATGAATATATTTTGTACTTTGTAAGCAAATAGGGTATACAGATGTGCAGCCAGTGGCACAGTTATATTGGATAATAATGTGTTTGTTCATAGAAGGGATGAAATATGACATAGGAAATGGAATTGTTTTATATATCTGAGGATAGTGGAACTCACACACCATTCACATTTTTTTCTCTCTTTCTTTCCCAGATACTTTGTGTCCAAAATCTTTGCTGAAGAGTTCAGGCTGTCTTATTTAGTCTTATTCGAAAGTCAAATCACCAGCCAGTGACTATATTTTGAAAAAAAATTAAGTATATACTTTCAGTCTTTGCTACTGCAGATGGTGTATGTGAGAAGCAAGGTGAAGCAATCTTGAAATAATGAATTACAAACAGTAATCCATAGCTAACAGTAACTGTGTATAACTAGCAATCCAACAGCAACCCAAGAAGTTCTGCCAAAGAAAACTTATTTCCAGCGCTGTATTCCATGTGGCTCGATTCTTCGATTAAAGGAACTTTAATTTCCAGCTAAACTTTCAGACCCAACAAAATATGATAAATACCCGTTGGTAAAAAGTGAGCTCTCTCAGCTCTCAACACATGCTTACCTCTGCAGGGTCAAAGGCCTTAAAATGATTAGGAAACGTTAATCTGCTATTTAATGTACACCTTGCACATTCTTTGTTTTCTAGAAGCCTTGCTGTAGCAAGACAGTTGTATTACCATTTAACGATCTGTTTTCACAGTTCAGGATTGTGGATGATCTTCAGAAATCCAATAAACTTAAGGTACATCTAGCACCATTTGTGACATGGCAATATTCTATATTTTTCCTTGTCCAGCCATCAGCCAGCTGTGGCAATTTGTCCTCAAAGGCGGCAGTGGGGAACGTACGTTCGGATTAATGAGAAGGAGATCAGTATACGTGATAAAACTGACCAAGCAATTACATATTAATAAGGCTAATATTTTCCTATTAATCTCAAAGTTATCTAATGATCTTCCATAGTTCCCATTCTTTGGATATCTCAAGGGAAAGGGAGTTAATGGTTAATAAAACTTGCCAGAGTGGTGAGAACATGCCCATGGAGCTGACATAGGGAACTTGACAATTCCTGGAAGGAAAAGGGTTAAGAGCCAGCAACTTACACATACAAAACTGCGTGACTACACTTTCGTTCTCTTCCTTACAGCTTCAGTTGCTAGTGTTACTGGCCTGCCAGATTTTCTAAAATCAGGATAGGCTCATGCTCAGCTGAAGAGAACAGGGTAAGAATATCTTTGTATTTCTCTGGCTTGCAAACTTTTGGTTATGTAAATATTGTATGTAAGCAGGAGGGCTCTCAAGAGAGTAGATATTCATAGGTTTTTCAATGAGTACCCTACTGTGGGCTGTCACTAGTCAAGTCACCTGCTTGCTCAAAAGCCCACGTGGTGCTCAGCCAACTTTCAAACTTCCATCTGCAGAGTCCACTGTGCTCATAGACAGTGGCTGGGTCCCTCCCCTGCGGGCAGGAATGAAACCTCAACCTCCTTCCTTGGGGGTTATCGGAGTTTGAGGAGTTGATCCTTATAAATGGTTGTTAGCCAAGGTGTGAGGGTGAGGAGAGCTGCAAGGGGTAAAGAAGTGTTTCTCGTCTGCTTCTCTGCCCCTGCAGCATCTTACCACCACCCTTTCTGGCACGGCAGCATTCTGATTAGCAAAAGAAAAGTGGTAACCTACCTTCTGGTGTTCCGTGCAGGGTGAGGAGGGGGTACTGATTACAGAGCTGTGTTTCCTCTAATTTCACCATGGCTGTAAGAGGAGGGATGAAGCAGAGATCTGCTTCGGCCTTTGTCACCGTGTGTGTGCCACCACCAGCAGAAACGTGGAAAATTTCCAATGGGAAAGGGAGTGGCAAGAAAGAATAAAAAGTCAATTGCAATAGAAAGAGCTAGAAACCTTTCGCCTTTTCTAAGCAAAATTAATGCAAAGTACATGCCTTTTCTGTAGCTCTCCTACTGACCCATTTGTATTACACAACTCGGTTCACCAAAGTGATTCAAGTTGGGCAGCTTCACTTTCTCAGGTGACGTTTGGCAGTTCCTGAGAGAAAGATGATGTGCAATATGTGGGTACATGATGAAAACTGCTTCCAACAGCAGAAGACTATACCCAGAAGCGACTCAGAGAACGTCTGTTAAAACCCTACATGGTTTTCCTGCATTGCAATGTGCATATTGCATTTCTGCTGATGATCATTTATTATCACTGTACTTTATTACCTATCAGTGTGTCCACTCTAGTGAAAATGGCATTTATAAACTCAGAAGCATCTGATTCGTGTTAACACCGCATGAACTACTGCTCTCCTTACTTTCTCACACTTTTTATTTTAGTATATTAGCTTAGATGCAAATGCCCTCAGTGTTTTCTGTCAGTTTGTACCACAACCTAAGAATTTGCCTGGAGTCCATGACCACAACGTAAATGACAATATTAGAGTTTATTTTCTCTCCTGGAAAGCAAATAAACTTTGCTAAAAACAGAGAATTAGATCATTGGCCATTGTGGAAGGAAAAACACAGTAGAAAACAAGCTTAAGTTTCCTGAGGAGCCAGCATTGTGCCTATTTACATCAAATGTGAACTTCCATCTTGATGGCAGTGGTGCAGATCACTCCCCGATAGGAGACCGGGTGATTGTATGTGTGTTTGTGCTGGCTGTTTCAAAGCACTGTCACCTCTGATTGATTGAACGCAGCAATTCCTGTACTGGGTCTGCAGGTGCAGCAAAGAGGGTCCTTGAGCTGCTGGAGTTGGTGTAGAGCAGTCCCACCTTGACTGGGGGAGCCTGGGGACCTTTCACAGCCATCACAGCATCTCTTCTCCCCTGTGCCTGCACTTCCCCAGTCAGGAAGCCAAGCTGAGCAAGGAGAGCCTGGCCGGGAGACACGTCATCCGGGCAATCAGAGGAGTAGATCGCTGGCACAAAATGGCAGTTCAGCCCCGCTCGTAACTCCTGCATGGCTGGGAAGGAGGTAGACGAATTAAATTAGCTGGCACCTTTCTAAATTTCCCTCAAAACTAAAATTGAACAGATGAGTAAAACCAAACCAAGTTCAAATTGTTGGTTAAACTTCCTGATATTGTTTTTGACTGATTATTTGGACCAGCCCTCCAAGGCCCGCCCACTAAAACACCTCTGTCATTTGACAAATCTTTCGTCAGAGAGGAAATAACCTCCAGCAAGTAAATGCCACAGCTTCCTTTCTTCTGCTATCATGATCTTGTGCTGCTTATTTGCTTTTCTGATGCCATTTTGTGCCTCCAGGCTAAATTCTGCCTTTCACTTATATGCAGATGCACAGGGGAAGAAGGATTCCTCACCCACCTTTGGGCATCCTGCATTAAAATTTGGGCCAAACTGCATGTGCTGTGCTCTGTCTTGGCCTGATCAAGATGCGTAGACAAGAGGGGAAGGATGGCCACAGAAGGAGACTCTCCCCGGTTTTGCACTAGGAAATGTTGTACCTCAGAAGGCATGAGCCATGCATTTCTTTGTAATCTCCCTAATACTTCAAAAGTTGGCTTTGATCCTCTGATATTATTTGAGCTAATGCCCAAACCCTATTAAGCAACCTTGTGACAGAGACTGGAGGGGAAGGGATTGTGCCATTTCCCATCAAGTATTAAAAAATCAGTACGAAAAGTCATAAAATGTCGAAGTTGCTGCAGCCCACAGTGACTGTGAGACCCGGTGACATCATGGTCCGCCGATGGCATCACAGGTCCCAGGAGGCCGGCGGTTTCCCAGGGCTGTCCTTGCTCTTCATACATGCAAAGGGGTGCTGCAGAGAGCAGGTTGCCTGGGAGGGGGCAGGGCTCGCTGCCGGTCCCTTCCCTGCCTGCACACTGGGCTGGCACAAGTTAGCATTTTCTGCAGTTTGTTGTTGGTGTAAAGCGGTTTGCAGGACCATGGCATTGGTCCGTAGCTCACGAAGAAAACAGGCTGATTACAAGAAGTCCACATTCCTCCTCAGACGCCTCAGACCAGAAACCCACCTTTATTCAGCGCAGCACTTCAATACATATTTCACTTTAATCTAAGCACACACTTAACTTGGGAGCCAAATGCACGCTGAGGTCATCGGTAACATGCTCGGGCAGAGGGAACATTCAGCACCCAGGTTCTGACTATCTTGATTTGACAAAGGCCAGAGATCACATGTAGAGGCAATCAGTGGCAAAGAGTAAAGAGTGAGAGAGCAAGCGAGAGAGACAAAGAGATAAAGAGAATGAACAGAGGCTCGTCATGTCGCTTGTTACAGTACTGGAAGGTGCTTGTGCTCTCTGACAGCAAAGGTGACATAAAAAACCTTTGCAGAACAGACCAGACCAGAGCACAACGGGCTGGCTTTGTTCGTCTTTCCTGATGGGGTGACTCCAGTGCTTAGGATCGAGTGCCAACAATGCCAATCATTTCTGGGTCTTTTGTTAAAAAAAAAAAACCCAAACAATCCTCCAAGTTTACAGAAGTTAGGAATCACCAACCAGCTCATCTTTCCTCAGTCACCATCCGTGATGCTGGTCACCAGACCCACCAGTGAAGCCAGGACGGGTGCACAATTAAGGTGAGCGTATTTGAAAGCACAAGTGAATACTGCACAGAGCTGTTTGCTTTGCATTATTCACACTCTCCAAGCTCTGGCAAATTGCTTTTCCTCTGACCATACTTCACTGTAATTTTTTCAGGCTGAACTGGTTTGGATAGAATAAATGTCTGTTCTGAATCTTCATTAGAAATGGCAATTGACTTTGAATCTTTTTGGAAGGTCCAGAAAGAAATAGAAGACTTTCAAGCATCTTCGTGCTTTTGGTGTCTGGAAGTGGCTTCTCTCACAGGAGAGAAGAGAGAAGAAGCAGATCTATTTGAGCAATTTAATCTGTATAAGGTAATTTACTACAAGGCAGCACTTCAGTACTCAGTGCTTTTATTTTCCGGCACACAAGTATCCTTGACCTCGCTCTTCTCTAGCCTCAGTCGTGTTTCAGCCAACTCTTGTAAGAAGAAGCCTCCCTAAGGAGCAAATCTACAAGTCAAAGTCATGACTTCCTTTGCTCAAAAAAGGACCCAGAAGACTGGATCAGCTGTATGTATCTCCTCCCTTTATATGGTTAGGCTGTTCCAGCGCTTTCATCATCTCAAGTAAAATTAGCGCTATAGTAATTACCCTGGGCCAAATATGCAGCTGGTGAAAGTGCACATATTTCAGAGGGATGAAACTTGAGATGGAATTGGCAGGCACCATCCCCTTTTATTAAGGCTAATGTAAGGAAAGTGATGGGAGCTATTTCAGTCCCACATCCACATGTGCAGACATACACTCACATGCGATGCTTCCTCTCTGGTGTGATTTTCCCTGCTAGAGCTTCGCACCCAGCTTCCTGAGGATTGCTAATGCCAGTGTAAGGTTTTCCAAATCATCCCTCCACATCTTGGGTACAGTCTGTATCAAAGGAGGTCTGTGGTTTTTGGTCTTCTGTACTAGCAGCCATAGGTTTGCTGGAGGCTGTTGGGAAATGGTTTGTGGCTGGTGGTGTGTAAAGGTGTGCAGGGCTGATGTTTTGGGTGATTGTGAAGAACTGTATTTGATGGCTTTACCTGGTACTTCTCCAAGAAGAAGGATAAAATGGGAGGAAAGAGAAAGAAGACCCAGTGAGGCAAAGCATTATGGGCCCTCTAACAGAGTGGTTGCCAACTCGGGAGTGGCACCCTGCTCTACCCTCTCAAATGAAACAAGTGACAGAAGAAAGGTGGATTTTTTGCCTATGGAAAAAGTGATCACTGAAGAGAAGAGGTTTTAATCAGTATATACAGTGAGTAATTCCAAGAACTGCAATAAAGTACTTACCAAATTTTGTTTCCCAACTCATATCCTACCACAGGTCACTCTGGAAACCGTCCCATTGAAATTGGTGGGGTCACATTTACTTAACATGAGTAAGGCCATTGACCTGGGCGGGCAAGGAAGGTTTCCCCTCGGGTACACTCACCAGGGTCTTTTTTGATTTCCACTTGGAGATCTGAAATGAGACCTACCCATTTATGCATAATTCCTCTTTTTCATGCCCCGTTTAGGGCATGGCTGTCACAATGAAGTATTTATCAGTAAAAATTTGAAAATTTGCGACACACCCAAAAGGCACCTCTACCAGAACAGTGTGCTAGTGACACCCAATACGGACATTTCACCGAGCCACAGTACAGAGCAGTGGTATTGGGGAGGCTTTGGGACTTTCTCCACTCTACTGCTGTTTTGCACAACGGTCACATATAGGCCGTCAGCTCATTTTGGCACCTGGACTAAGCAGAAATTGTGCCGAATGAACATCAGACCAAAAATAGTCCCTCCCCTGTCAGGCAAGTCTGAGATACACCCTGTGATCAAAGATGGGGAAACATGAGGAACAAATACAATGCCCAGTAGTCGCAGCAGACCAGCTGCCTGACAGTTGTGGAGCTTCCTACACACGCCGCTGCGAAGGAGGGTCTGAAGAAAGGATGTGAAGAAGGATGATGATATAGATGGTTCAGCAGATGTTTAATTGGAGCTACTCCCATGCGTGAGAGAACGCACGAAGCTGTTCAATGGAAAATGTGCGTTCAGAAGTGGACATGGCACTGAATATGAGATAATTATTAAGGCATTTCTATTTTGGAGCCCTTCTGTGTGTAGTTTTACATAATAAACGTTAGCATTGCCTTTCTACACGCACACGCGTTCCCTGGTTCAAACAAACAAGCAGCTTTTTGCTTCTTGTTACTGATACCTCTTGAAGTAAGTATCTTTGGCCACAAATAGATCATTGCCCTATTTGAAAAGTTCCTAATGGAGCGCAGCCAGTTTTGACTGGCTATATATACCTAAGCAGGCAAATCGAGCAACCTCTCAGCTTTTGCTTCTATATATAAAGAGGAATGATATAGAATAAATCAGCTGGACAGAGCACATGTCAAATCAATTTTTGTACCAAAATAATTTTCTTTCCGAGTTTGATTTATTCTACTGAGCCTGAGAAGGCAGCGGTAGGAGACCCTAACCTCTGGTCCCAAGTTTGCCCGGGATGGTCAGGCAATACCAGGAATTTGCTGACAACAGGTTCTCCGCGTATGCCCTGGTTATAACACCGCCTTTCTATGTGCCATTTAAGAGCGGCCGGGGAATCCGTCGGCGGGGACAGCGCGCCATGCCTCCCAAATCGTCATGATTGTGCAACGCTGCAAGGCTGACCCCCGAAGAAAGAGAGATGGGGGCCAAGCGCAGGGGTTCACCTGACTTTATGGCGCTTTTCTCCCAGCAGATGCTCCTGGGAAGCCACCCAGCGCCCTGCGAGGGAGAGCGGGGCAGGCTCGGCCGGCCCCAGCCCGGGCAGGCGCGAAGGGGCCGGGGGCACCCNGCTGCTGTTGCAGCGGCTGATAGCATCCGAGGTTGGGTCTGTGCTGGGCCGGAAAGATACAGGACTTGGGGGACGCACCTGGGTGGGGAATTCGTGGGCGTTTCTGGCAGTCCTGCCTAACTTTGTATTGTGGAGCGTGAAGCGAACGTCGACGGACAGGTGGCAATATCACAGCTTCAAAAAATCCTAGCTTTCTAGGGGGCAACATGAGCCCAGAAAGGAATTATCCAACTTCATACCGTTTCTGCCTGATGTTTATCTGACACCCCATCACCTCCTCAGCCACGGGGTCTGACCCCAAGAAAAGCGTTAAACTCTGGAGGTAGCTCCTGTGTTGGGATTTTAAGCCCCATGAAAACATCGATCCACATTTTTCAGCCCAGACTAAAACTGCAACTGCTCCTTGTTTCACTCTTGTTTCATTTCTGTCATGCTTCCTCTTGTCTGCTTGGAAGTGAGTTTGTTGTCGATGCTTCCCTAAATGGGCCCCTTAGGCCCACCACTGAGACACCAGCTCTTCCTGTTTGCAGGTTCCCAGCTCAAAACCAGCAAAGATTTAAGAGCTAAAAAAAGCTTACAAGCAATTTTTTCTTCCCACACAAACACTTCTGATACCCTGAGAGGTACCTGTTATTTCCTGAAGTGAGTGTAACTGTGGAACCGTAATGCTTCAAGTTAGGTAGGCAGCTGAAGGCAGACCTCCGGCACAGTGTGTAAGAAACAAGGGATAAACAAAGGGATATTATGTCCCACATCTGAAAATCAACTTCACAGAAAATATGCACTAAATGATACATGATAATGGGGAAGGAAATGCCAGCTGCCTTAATGATCGGTGGTAGGCAAATCTGGAAAAATAAATTATATAATAATCTCTTATTATATTCCCTTTGACATAAACTAATCTTGACGCAGAACAATAGTGCTACTTTCCAAGAGAAAATAACCAAGATGCAGCTATAATCATGATACAGGAGTCCAACGCAAAGTGGTTTGTATTTTCTCTTTGTTGTTAAAATTTTGCTTCATCTGGTAAATTTTGTGGAAAAGATGGGAACAGGGTGAGCAACTTCCAGCTGAGGCAGAAAGAAATGCCAGTTGCTGCCTCTTGGTGGCTGGGAAGAAGCTGCTGAACCTCAACCCAATGTATTGGCTTTCTGAAGACCCAAGGAGCACGTGCAATGCTCTGGAAGAGCGGGAGGGTACCTGTGTTTCACTTCAGCTCCCAACTCACTGAACAGCCCCAGAATGCAGCCAGACACTTCCTTTTGGACTGGTGGGTGCTTTCACCCGCTCATTAGGGATGACTCAAGGATGCGTTTCTGCTGTGAGGATGCATGTGTTACTACTTTTGCTGGGTTTCTGAGAGGCTTGCTTGCTTTTGCATTGCTCAGCTCTGCAATGGGGATGAATAAAAAGAAGCCAAATGGAAATCCTTGGGAAACATCCTCATCTAGAAAGAGCAGATGGGTGAAGAAGATTCTCCCTCCTACTTACCCAAAGCTGCTGTACACCAGTGTACTGCAAGAGTCTTTCCTAGGTCCTCTCCCAGGTAAGGAGGATGTAAGAACTGGCTCTACCAAGAGTGCAGTCAGGCCGCACCTAAATGATAGTTATGGAAGGAGTCTGCACATTCTACACCTCTGTCCACTCCTGTCTTATCCACCTGGCACTATCAAAGATCCTTCACCAGGTGAGGAGGCTGCAGGTTAAGTATGCAAGCTCTGCATGCCACTGCCACGCAGAAGGGTGTGTGTCTATGTCTGTGAGCGGGGCTTTGTTTGGCTCGTTCCTCCAAACAAACGGAGTTCATGCTAAGAAGCTTCCACAGAATGCCTTTATAACTTTGTGGGTTTGCTTGTGATTTGGTATCTTCTAAAGTCAAAAGACTACTCTGCACCTTATAAGTCTTTCCATGACCTCTTCGTGCATAAGATATGGAAGCTTAAAACTGTGGTTGAAGGGAAGAAAAGTAAAATGTGCTCTCACAAGGTGTGTGGTAGAGGCGTGTTCTTTATTTCTGTGTCTTTATTCATAAAAATGCAATGCATGCTTTACTATACATTATTATGCATAGCTTTTATACTGTGATAAATGAAATTAAAATATCAAACAGAGAAACCCAGAAAAAGCCAGACTGCTTGAGACCAGTGGTTCAACCAGTATCCTGTCTCCAGCACTGGCTGGTATCAGATGCTGTAGATAAAAGTAGAAGAAACTGTATAGTAGCCTGTTATGAATTAACATGCCCAGGAGAGAAGTTTCTTCCTGACCCTCATCAGTTAGTGGTTGACTTACATGCCAAAGCATACATTACTATACATGCTCACGTATTTATATCTATCTATACCAAGAAGCATGTGACAAAACGCTAAATCAGACTCCTGGTACTTTCACTTACAGGAAAGTCATTCCGAGGAAAGAATTTTCTTCACCGCAAGAGGCTCACAGAGTACATAACCGGGAGAGGGAAAGGCAGCTGAGATTCGCAGCTTAAAAAGGGAAACTACTTTTACAAACAGCACCTGAAATATGCACCTTTTGAAGACATTTTGCGGATTTTGATTACGTATCTCAGTAGTAGCTCATCTCTCTGAGTAGCTTTACCTATGTAATTAAGCAAATACTGACACTTACAAAATAAGCAGTTAAGCAGATTTCATGTTAGACATTCCCTTTTTCTGAAAATCATAGGATCACAAACAGGGTTGGAAAGTTCAAGGCAAGGTTGACCATTGTGTATGACTCCTTACAGACGTTTTCTCCAATAGGCTCCCAAAAGCCACCACCACAGAGATTATACACCCCACAGATGTGTCGGTGCTTCGCCTTCTTTACAACAGTGTTTCTTAATTAACTTCAATCTCTTTGGCTTCGATTTAAGCCCATGTTTTCCTGTCCTACCCACCAGATATAGGCAACGGATTACCCTTCTCTCTTGAATTGCAATTTTTGTGTTTGAGAACTGTTTCTTTGTTTCCTAACCCCTTTCTGGACTGAAACACCTTCAGTTATTTCCCTACTTCCTCACTGACGTGTTTTCTAGATCTCCAGATTCTCTTCAAATCGTTCCATGTCTTTCCCAAAGCGTGGTGCCCAACACCGAATAAAGCAACCCGGCTGAGATCTTTCAAAGACAGAGGAGTGTGGAAGGATTACTTCACATGTCTTGAAGGTTATATTCTATTTTATACAATCCGGATGGTGTTTTTTCCAACACCACATAAGTACTGAGACCCTTATACATTTTCCTACATTCCTTTCCATTTTTTTAGACTATTTCCCAATGCCTGCCAGTGCTCAAACCCAGGATACAATAAGATGTTTTCTACTGCAGTCATGCAGATGAATGCTGCTGATGATTCAGCATATAAAATAGGCTAATTAATGAGCTTCGGAATAACCACCCTCCCCCAGGCTTGTTAATATGCTTGGTTTTACCTAAAAGGATCACATATATCCAAAGACAAGTGCTATCAAAAGAGAAATGCAAGATACATTAAAATAATGCAGCAATACTACTACATGGAATATATTTCAGGAAAAAAGATTCAGCATGCTATTTTTCTTCATTAAATGTGATGAGCTCATAAAAACTTCTAATTAGTCAGGATGATGTGAATGAGTCGTCAGACCTAATTTTAGCAGCCTAAAGTTAGCCAGCATTTCCACAACAGTCCTCTCATCTCCTTTAACAATAAATGGAGAGAGATGAACATTTCCAGGATAAACACATCCTATTGCCTTCAGCTCCCTAAAAAGCCAGAGTAAGATGGGATGAACTCCCCTGTGAAGACAGAAGAACAGTTCCAGTAACCACAGAGAGCCTCAACCAGTAGGCAAACAACTTCTTGATGGCTGCGGTCAGGTGAGATAAATCCCATTTTAGGCAATGACAAATTCAGAGATAATTATTTTTACGTTAGCATGATAATTAAACACAATGCAAATTAACCGTAATCATCAGGGAAAAAAAGCATGATGAGATATTGCTTATCGAATAATTACAGAGATGTGCAGAGCATGGAACTTCCATGTCACAAACTTGAAAAAATTAACATTTTCCTTTTTTCCAAATTGAGCTGACAGTTGAGTATGTTGAACTTCTCTGTGAAGGATCATTTTTACACAGTTATTTCAGATGAATAAAAATATTTCATTTTGACAAAATCACACTGTTTGGTCTCCAGATTGATCTCCGTCTTTTTAAAGAGGCATAACATACTAAAAAGAAAAGCAAGGCTGACGTTCTGAAATGAAAGACGTTTTGATTAAAATATTGCACAGCTCACTAAAAACATGATCTTCTCTCTGAGGCTCAACCTGATTTTGCTGATTTTTATTTCAAACTTGAGGTCTCGTTTTGATTTCTGAACAATGCAAATGAGCCAGTTTGGCCAGCCCTCCTAGCCGTCAGAGCCACGTAACAAAATCTTCGTGCAGCCCCAAGCCAGCTGACATACCGCATACCTCAAGCTGCTGAGGGAGTGGCCCTTCTGGGAATGGCTCACGACTAGGAAATGAGAAAAACTCTCCAGGATCCCACTGTGCATCCCACAGGACTAGGCAGGGCGTAAGCAGGTTTCCAAAGCTACGCAGTAATATTAGGTTCAGTTATTCTTGCCAGTTCACTCCCTCCGACAAAGAACAGCCCCACAGATTCACCAATGTAACCCCAGGGTGGGGGCTTCATCTGAACTGCTAGAGAGGTGCAATTGTCACCAAAGCACGATCGTTTGTTGTGATGGTGGGGGAGTTTCAGAGCCTCCTAGAGGGATTTGGACCTGGCCTTCCAAATAAATTAGGCAGCTTTGAAAAATCTTACCTAGAGGGCACGCTACATAGTTTTTGTTCCCTGCCTAGATCATTATCTGTCTCTGGGTATGTCCAACATTGGTCCCTGCAGGGTAATAAAGTTTACAGTAAGTTTGCTCATGTACAGTAGCTGTCTAGTCAACCCAAATGTAAGCTGTTGTCTTGTGCCAATGCTAATCTGTTACCGATACCCACGCTAACCAGTATGAAGCTCCTTCTAGCAGCTCAGCAATGTATTACAATGTGGGCATGCTGTCAGCGAGGTTTATAATGTAAATACTTGTGCATATGAGTTCATTGTTTATATTCTAAAAGCTATGCTGGAAGAATCTGTTGGAAGTGATTTTAGTTGCAGCAAAAAGCTAGATTTGGGACTCTATTGATAACCTACTTAGGGTCACAGCTGCTTTCTGATAAGAAACTTCTCTAGAAGGCTGATTGACAGCGGTCACCAGGTCTCCTGGATCTTCACAACTGGTGATGAGAGCAACTGCACTAAATGACTTTTGGTTAGTATTAAATGACTTGATCTCCAGTACTGACGTCTCTGCTTCTTTTTCCTGTGTCTTCTCAGTTCGGTACCATTCTTGCTCCTTCCGATCCAGCTGCATGGCACTGCAGTGAGGAGCATAAACTTCTGTGGTTTCTTCAAACTGTAAGCAATCCACCTTATAGTATTTTTTCTTTACATGTAAGACATCGTTAAACCTATGGCCCCAAAGAATCTCTCTGGGGACGTACGAGCTTCTTGACTGATGTGAAGTTCCTGTTGAATCACCTGTGTAGACAAATGTGACCAAGATTTCAAAGTTGTCCTTGGCCAGAGCTTTCCGGTCTAGACCATACAAGGGGCTCTCACTATCAATTTCATGTACGACTGTCACTGGCGTAACAAGTATGATCTGGTCATTTAGCAACTTCAAGTCCTTGTATTCCATCGTCATTCTCCCTTCCTTGTCTTCCTTGTAGCGCAGAAGCTGAGCTCGTACAGAGCCCTCAACCATGTGATTTGGCCGGAAATCACCAATGCGCCACATCAGGCAAAATTTGTTATCCCTTAAGCCTACTACAGCATAGTAGCTAAAACGAATGGTTTGAGCTCTTTTTCGAGCTGTGGCCATTTTAGCCAAGGCTGCTCCGATTATGAAGGTGTCAATAATGCAGCTTAATACTGACTGCAGGATAACCATGAGAATTGCAACAGAGCACTCTTCCGTAACACAGCGGTAACCATAACCGATGGTCGTTTGGGTTTCAAGGGAAAATAGGAATGCTCCTGTGAAGCTATGGACATTTGCAACACAGGGGGTTATTTCTTCATCATTGAATAAATCTCCGTGTTGGATTGCTATCAGCCAGAAGACTAGTCCAAAGAACAACCATGAAAGAACATAGGACAATGAGAATATCACAAACATATGGCGCCACTTGATGTCCACCAGTGTGGTAAATATGTCCACTACGTAGCTCTCCCATTCCCCGAAGATGTGTTTGAAGTACACATTGCAGCTGCCATCCTTGTGGAGAAATCGCTTCTGCAATCTTTTCATCCCCATTTCAGGGCTTTCTTGACAAGCGCCTTGGTAACTGATCTTATTTCCCTGTATGTTTACAGGCCTATAGCAACCACTCTGTTCAGGCATCTTTCTCCTATCTGCCTCGTGGCATCAGTTTACAGAACACACTTGTGGTCCCAGGGGCTATTTGTTTTCTTTGTTCATTGGAAATCTATGAAATAAAAGAAAAAGTTTATTTTTGTTTTAATTTCCTATGCCAGAACTCTGTAACACCAAATCTAAATACATTCACTCTGTGGCCATCATGAGCAATTTTCTGAAGAGTACAGACTCTGACGTTCATTACACAACATAGCTCAAAAACTGAGGCCTGGAAATATGAGTCAGCTAGAAATTCAACCAGTTAGAAGTGTCCATATCAATCCTAAAATTTGGTATGTAGATGAAAACAGAAATCAAAAACTTTTGTGGTGAACCCACTGTGAGTATCTCTTCTAATGTTCTGGTGAAGTAACATTCACATCAGGATGGGCTCTCATGAACAGTCACAGGAATGGCATGAACCCTCTTAAAGCTAGCCAAATATTTGAGGTAGTTAATTATTTGTTTGTTGCATGTTTGTTTGTTTTCCTCCATTAGAAGAAATGCCGAGGAAAACGCTCGCACTTAGACATAAAGACTTCAGTAGCATGGCAGGCAAGTTCAGTGCTAATGTGTTTTAACCAGAAAATGTATCAACCACACAATCATTCATCATTATTTGTGTTTCAGTATTGCCCAGAAAAACCTGGTCACGGAATTGAACTTTGCTGGGCTAGTGCTACACAGACATATTAGTTCAATTTGTAGAAAAGTATTTACATTTCAAATGAAAAAGAGAAACCTCTCTGAGGTCCTGGAAAGTCTCACAAATCATTCCTTAAAACAAACAAAAAAAAATCAGGCTGCCAAAAACTATTTAAATTTTTATTAATGAGTTTGAAACAAACATGCAGTATGTTAATAAAATTTGTGGATGACACAAATTTAGGAAGTGATGTGAATTAGCAGATTCCTCTGTCAGATCAGAGAAAAAATGGATGTCTTTGCAGATTGCAACCATATGAACTTCAGCAGTACGAAGTGCTAGGCTATACGTTTAGTGACTAATAACAAGAACTTATGTTAGAAACTGAGAGCTCATCAACTGGAATCCAATAAAAAAGGAAAGACTTAGCTGAAGTAATCAGTTACAGGATGCTTATGAATTACTGGTAGGAAACAGCACTGAAAAAGGCAAATGCCTTTTCCTGCAGCTCTCCAGCTCATTCTACCATATCCCAGCCGCTAACACACAAAGCACTGACAAGTCAGAAGTGATAGGGTACACAGCTAGAACAATTCAAAATTTTTGCCAGATGTCATGCTTCTAACTGATATTTCTGAAGAAAACAAGCTAATATTTTTGAGGAAAAACTGTCATTATTCTTCCAAAAATTGTAAGTTTTCAATGAAAAATGGCATTTGCCATTTTTAAGCTGGTTTCAGCTGACAAAAGTTCAGATGTAGGTTTACAATGAAGCCAACATATTCATGGAAAATGAATTTTTTAAAAAGTTTCCTAGCGGTAGTCTTTTTCCTCCGCTCTTCATTCACTTTGCCTGAGTATAAATGACTGCACACACTTCAAGGCAGAAGAGAGTCAGGCCCATAGAGTGTAATATATATTGGATGGACTAGATTAACAGACCGAGAACTCTTCTCCCATCCAAGGAACAATGACAAGCATGCATAGACACTATTCCAAAAACACTTAAAAGCCAAACATAGTTTCCATTTCTTTTTTCTTTTCTTTTTTTTTTTTTTTTTCAGTACAGAAATGAATGTGACATATGGTGTCGTAGCCTCAGAATGTGGCCCTCATTAAAAAACACAACATTAATGTTTCCAAAAATACTTCTTGGAATACAGTCTTTGGAAACATTCATATGACTTGCTTTACTCATAGCTTTAAACAAACAGTGTAGCCTAGTCTATTGAAGACTCTTGACCTAACATTTTATAAGTCATATTTCACAACAAGCAAAAACTGGAAACTGTTGAGTTATTTTTTTAAGAACCTCATAATGTGAGGTGTGAAAATGAAGCAAATTGTAATCAGGAGCCAATATAATCTTAAATAAAAAACATACTTAGGCTTATACTGTTTTTCTTATTGACTGATTCAAACTAGAATTCCTTGAAAATACTCACAAACATCCTGGGACTCTAAAAGGGACTAAACAGTTCATGAATCAAAGACTACTGAGTTGATTCCACCCTCTGCTGTTGCCATCAGCAAATCATCATATTTTAAAAATGGTGTTTTGCTGGCACCATCTTTAGATTTTGTTGGTGCTGGCAAGAATCATGGAAATCATGGACTGTCACACATGCAGCTACGTGGCAAAGTCCACTCCGATTTTACGGTAGCCTGTCACACACAGGAGACAACTTTGATTGTGAGGCATCTTGTATTAGGAACTCTGACTCTACTTAGGGTCTCTCCTGAGTACAGGTTGTAGTAATATATATATGCTTATGGATGTCTGTGATGGGTTTTTGACTTGTATAAATGAAGTCATGTAGTAAGATGCTAGACTGGATTTTGCAAAGCAATCAAAAGTATGTCTGTAATAAGAAAAGGAACGTGATGCAGAGCTTCCTAAACCGGAACCAAATATTCTAGCCCTGAAGCTGGATGGAGTAAAAAAGAATCAGTGCAGAGCAACAGTAACAGACATATATTGCTCTCAGGATCTGAGTTAATCTTTCTCCGTCGTGTTGAAAATTGGATTGCTCAGAGCCACTGCACAGTGGAGACATGCCCCAGATGACCTAAAATCTGAAATGTGCTTGAAAGTCTTAGGAAAGAGCGTCCTCAGCCACTCAAAAACATCTAAAAATGTTGTCCAATATTTTGGATGTGCTTAAAGGTAAGCCAAATCTGCACTTTTCCAGGCTACTCTTAAAGTCTCTCGAGTGCAATAATAATCATGCATCATAATTAATAACTCTTTTACATTGTCTGATGTTACTCAGAACATTTAAGTCTAAAAAAACATCCTTCAATGTTTCTGAATTATTTAAGCGTGTATTACGATCCGTACTTCATTCATGGGGACGCTTTTAAACAGGCACGTGATTTTCCTATTCCAAATGAGAGGCAGTGAGGCTGTGAAGCCAGATGTTCATCGCTCAGTCTACTGAGACACGCTGCCTTTTGCAGAACAGTCTGAAGACTATTATTATTACCAAATTTTAAAAGGGAAAAGACCACAGACTTACAACCAGACTTATGAACTTAAATCGTAGAGCCATTTCAAAGATCTGATTTTTCAAAATGGAAATATTTTACACATCCCTAAGAAAGCCATATGAATTACATTAAAGGTCCTACTACCTGGTAAAGATTAACAAAGGGGATGGGGGAGGATTTAAAAACATTCTCTACTGACTAAAGCTCATGGATCGGTTGCTGCAAATGATTCTCAGATGTTGCCAGGAAGCGTTTTCACCTTCCTCTAACACTAACACACAAACCGTCGCCCTTTTTTGTCTTGCTTTTACTTTCCATGGAGTTTTTTCCCTTTATTTCTGGGCGTGTTTGTACACATCATGATCCTCCTCTTGCATACTGTTCTGTTGTTCAGAGGAGGAAGTGTGCTGAAATTGGCAGTACTTTCGCTAACCATTCTTGTAAAGGTATTTCCTCCCCAAATAAAAACTTATCAGAGTAAAAATGGAGCAGTGAAGCTAGGCAGGATAGCAGGAAGTCAGAAATAGAGGAATCTCAAAGATTTCATTAGGATAAATGGCAGAGAGGGTTCAGAAGTTCTTCTAAAGCATATATGTACCAGACTCAGAGTTCAGAAAATCAGCATATATTCTTAATTAGCTAAGCCAAGGCTAGGATCTTACTGTGTTGCATACTGAAACATGCCCAGGGAGATACAGAACTGCTGTAGAGACCTGTGTTCATGGGATCTGCATATTGACCCCCAAAACTGGTATCTTTGAAAATTTCACTCCACTTAGATATGGGAGAAAGGTAAGTAAGTTCCTGTATTTAAAAGGTCATAAAGCAGTACAGTGGCAGAAATAGGAACAAAGCCAACACCTACTTCTACCCAGTGAGGAGCTACCACAAAGAAAACACTAGCAGAAGCAAGCCTTTTAATCACATTCATCATCTTCATCTAGTTCCTCTTGAATAGAGCAGCTGTAGCAAAAGAACTTGCAGTCTTGATTTTCATCAACTCGCTCAGAACAATAGTAACTTAAAAGCCTTAAGCATCATGTTTAGCCTTTTAAAGACTTCCACTAAATGTAATTGTCAATTTAATCTTGATATTTTGAGTTTAGAGCTCAGTGTTTTATGAGGATAATCCCTATATTGCACCTTAACCTAACACCTAACGAGTTGTTGCTACACCCATTTTATGACTATATTTTCCCATTATGTAAACAAGTAGGGGTGAATTTTTGTTCAGTGACAATTTCAGTCAACAGTCTGTTTGTAAAACATTAAGCAAAACAATGTGAAGATCTCAGTTCCAGAATAATTCTGTTCTGAGATTAAATCAAAAAGAAAACAACTAAAAACCTCCAAATGAAATTGGGTACTCTCACTCTAACCCCCCACACATGGAAGTGGATCTCTCTCTCTAGCGTTGGTTTAGCAATCACCTCAGTTTCCTGCTTCATTTTGGAAATGGTCTGAAAGGTTTCCAGTTTTAGTCATTGTTGTGTAACCCTGGAAGACTTTCAGCTCAGAGACCAGATATGGGACAAGTAGAAACCTTTTGAGCTGCTTTGGAATTAACTCAAATACTTGTTCCTTTTAAAAAAAACCACCACCCACAAAATCTAAATAAATCTACTAGAGGACAGCATTGAGACTCTTCCTTCCTTCCTTTCTTCCTTCCTTCCTTCCTTCCTTCCTTCCTTCCCTCCTTCCTTCCTTCCGCTCTTCTTCTTTGCAAAGGGACCTAACTTCTCCTAATACTTACAGCCAGTCTTTCTGCTTCTGATATGTAATCCCCAGAGCAGGGTTGGCACACATGATGATTCACCATTTGTGTATCACCACATGACTGCCCCACGGAGGTGTTTGCTAGCAGTCTCCAACAGATACGCCTTAGGACACATGAGACTGTGCTTGTAAATCTGCTGCCTGCTTGGCTTGTAAGTCTGATTACCCTTAGTCCACAAGATAGACTTATCTTTATGGTGTGAAAGCTTTCACTCGCCTCCTCTGGCAGAACAAAAAAGCTCAATGATGTTCACAGTTTCAGAAAGTGTCTGATATTCTCTAACAGGTCAGGTCTGAGAGCCTGATGAACACAACTTTATGTTACAAGTGGGTTTTTTAATATTTAATGTTCCTCAGCTCAGCTCAGATCCTCACAAATGACTAAAGGGCATCTCTACAAGGGGAGGGGGAATGCAAAATCCCCTAAACTGAACCCAGAGCCAGATCTCTAGAGAGCAAGGATGTAGGAGAGGGGTTCCCACCACAGAGCGTGACTCAGAGCACTTTCAGATCAGTACGTGCTTTTGTGCTGACTCTACAGGAGTGGAGCACGCCCCAGCCAGGAACTTCAATCACAGAACTTTCTTATATCCATAGTAATGTCTTTGAAGCCACTGGAGCAAAGCTTTTAAATGACTCAACTTTCCCTTTAAAATAAAACTTTGTTGTTCAGATCACTTCAGCTGAGATGACTGAGTGCAGCGGAGGTTCGTAGGGCTGCAGTTCACCAACCAGCAATGGACTCTGTCAAATCTGTAACACACAGTTCCACAAGCATCACCTTACAAGTAACACCTTTCCTCTCCATCATTTTGTGTATATACGTCTTTCAACAGCAGAAGAGAAGATTGCAAATACAGAAATAAAAGAAAACTTTGAATAGGCTAAGCCCAGAGCTGGAGAAAAAGGATATTTCTTAGACTTCCTATCCAATACCTCCATACAGAGACAAGACCTAAAGTATCAATACAAAAGTGTTTGTTTGTTAAACATTTTTAAGGATAGACATAAATAACACAGAGCAGCAGACCTTTGCACAGATTTTAAAGTCATGCAATAGTCCTGCAATCTACACTGGAACAACTCACAGTAACAGATATATTGACATTTAATTCATCTAAGTGAAACCAGATCTCCTTAAAACAAAACCAAAAAAAAAAAAAAAAAAAGAAGTTTGGACCCTTAAGTTTGAGAAGACAGACTCTTAAAGTTGCTCCCTGATGAAGGTTGGTTACCCATTTCAGAGCCACAGGACAGGTTAAAAGTGAACCAGCCCCCTGCTTACCACTCAGAGCATTTCCCAAAATCTGTAGAAAGCTGAAAATGTCTATTTTAATTTATTCACACTGTATGCACTGCTTGGTTTTAGCCAGGAACAAGCAGTGGAAACACTGAAATACCATGAGAAATGGAAAGTGCTGGCAACTTGAAACTCTTGATTTTGGGCCTCACTGCCATTCTTTGTCTCAGACAATTTGGCAGGGGTGAAACCTAAAACTGTTGACTCTCAGGACTCTCTTCCTCTTTTTAACCCTCAGCTCTCAGCAGCTCCTGTACCAGGGTGACCGGACACAGCATGCGCTCGACAGCATGACATCCACATCAGCCTCCCCTAGTGCAGATGTGGGTGGGGGTACATGTGGCCCTCAGGCTGGGTGCAGTTTGTGAGCAGTCCCAGTGCACCCGCGGCAGTGCCGGTGCTGAGCTGGGATGGCCCAGGGCTGCCTTGGTGAGCCAATTCCCTGACCACAGCAGCGAAACAAAGCGAATGGGAGCACCTGAGCCAACCCTCAAAGGTGACCCTGCTGTGCGTCAGCGCAGCCCACACCTGCAGTGGAGCAGCTGGATCCACACAGGGCCACTGTCATCTCCTCCTGCCTGAAAATTTCTCCTTCTGGTTCTCTTCCCATCATCTATGAGCCATTTGCATTTTGGCATTGAGCTGATAGGACCAAAGAGTCTCTATTTCTGGTTAAGCCCCTGTAGCCTCAGTTCTTAAAACTGGTATAGCTGGTACACATCCTAGACCTGAAAATCTACCAGACATGCAGACATGGAACAGCTGAAAAGATGTATTTTATATCCAGTCTTCTTCCTTTGGAAATCAGTAGCCAACCTATTCCTTACTTCAGCAGGCAGAATCCCCTGGGCTTTAATGCAAGTTAGCTGTGAGGCAATCGAATACAAGTGTTAGCACTAATTATCATTTCCTCCTCCCTCCTGCCCTGACACACTGATGTCTATGCCAACGCACAGCAAAGGTTAATTTCAATAGTTCTGCAGATGTGTGCGGTGGGATTTCTCCACACGTTGATCCTTATGGATTACATTCAGCCTACAAAGGCACAGAAAAATTCTTCGAGGAACTTTTCCACCAGATCTTGTTGGCAGGGAACAGTAGAACAGTTTGTTGCAGCTCTTAATAGACATGATGTAATACAATAATGTATTCAACAATAGGTAAGTGGCAGGTCATGAACAATGATAGAATCAGATTAGATAATGCTGACCACTTTCATTTAACGGAGCCAACACCCTCAGCTCTGTTATTTGCCGCAGTTCAGTGCTGTTATATCTCTTCTCAAAACACAGCAGGTTATTAATAACGTAGGGATTTTGGGGGTGGGCAAGAGCTGATATTCTAAAAAGGTTCTTCCAGTCTCAGGGGCCGTTTCCTTTACGTCACATTGTGCAGTTCTGCTTCCTGAGGCAGAAAGCGTACTCCTTTTTTTCCTGTTTTCTGGAGTACATTGTAAACCAAATATCCAGGGAAGGGCACTGTGACATAAGAACGCGGAGTCACTGTCCTTCCACTTGTGCTCGTTATTCAAGTATGTCTGTAGAATAAGGAAGGTAAGGAGATACAGGGCTGTACTTCTTGTGGCACTACAGTTAGCTCCTGCAGTCCTATGCACTTCGGTGCTCCCTGGTCCTGCAGCTCTCTGTGTGTGCACACATAGCAAAAACAACTGAGAGAAGAAAAGGTTACGTGGCTTTAACCAAAGGGTTATGTGAAGATCAGAGAATCCCTTATATTGCCTGTGCAAGTTTTAATCCTGCCAATTCAAAAGGCCGCAGCTTTGACAATGGAAAGCCTTGTGTTGGTGTCAATGGAGTTTGGATCAGATGCCTCGCTATTGTATTTCATATAAGGAATAGAATAAAACAGAATCCCAAGTTAATAGCATGAGTGAGCTCTGTTTGACAGATGAGAGAAGTAAGATGGGAGTAGGAAGCCTGAGGATCTCTGATTTTTTTTTTTCCCTCAACCCTAGTAGAAAGTTCCCTAAAATGTAGCTTGACGCCAGTTACTAACTTCTAAGGGCTATCCGGGGCAGACGGGAACACTTGCAAATTTCTACTGAACTCAACTTGGGGCTACTGACTTCAGCAGGAATTTCACTAAAATACCCAGAAGCTATCTCATCCCACCTAATAAAAATATCTCAAATGCCAATTAAATCACCAAACCCTATACATTTTCAAAACTAAAGTTCAAAAAAGTAGGGTCTAACAGTGAAAATACAATTTTGCATTACTTCTTTGAGGAAATGCAAGGGAGAAGGAAAGAAAAATTGAAACGTGAACAAAATTAATCACATCCACTATGACCTATTTTTTTAGGAAATACGACAAAAAAACCTGCGCTCTCAGCTTCCCAGATTGATTCCCAAGTCAAAGAGGTTGAGATAAGTATTAGCTAAGGATCAAGTCAAACAACGTATCAGTGCTTTTTTTTTAGGAAAAGCACCAGAAAATTCTGTGACTGACATTAACACATGCAGTCAGATAAACAGATAAAGGCAATCAAATACTATGCTTCGAGAAGTCAATTTATCAATCATTACTAGGGTCAAGAATGACTATTTGCTCTTCTGAGCAGCTTTGTCTGACTCTCCTTTCATTTGTGAATATAGATATAGCGGAAGTCCACCTCTGATATGCGTAAATATGATTTTCTCTCAAGTCTGGTAGAGGGTATCATGTAGCTCCAATGACTGGAGCTGCTCAGCCAAGGCCCATAGTCCTACATGGCATCCCGAGTTTCAGGTTCTTCATCCAAACCAAAACAGGCTTCTACATTTTTTGGGCTATATATGTCATCACTTTTTAAAAGCCTGTGAAATATATTAAATGGTTTCAGAGATCAGAGGCCTGATCCAAATCCTACTGAAGTCAGCAAAGGGCTTGTCTTTGATTTCTTGTTTTGGATCAGATCTAGCTGTTGGGTTTCTCAGTATCACCACAGCCAGTATCCTTTGCTTTTCAGAATTGGCTTGGCTTGCTGGAATTACAGCAACACTTTCTAAGGAACAAGGGGTTTTGTAAGTCTTCACTTTCTTCGGTTCACAGACTTTAGCAGAATGCTGACTTTCCATATTGCTACTTAACTCCACTGGGGTCTATAAGAAATTTAGGAATGGGATGCTTCTTTCAGAGATGACTTTCAACACCTTATAGAGCAGATGGCTGAACCTCTGCGTATACATCCTCATGAGCCTCAGTCTCAGCATGGCTGCATGTGATCTGGAAAGGCAGGTTACTGTGAAACTCAGTGGTTGTTTTTTCAAAACTTATACTCAGCATGAGGTTGGCCACTCTTGCATTCAACTGTCATTCTCTTCCCAAGTTCAGTGGTCTAATTTACAGTATGTTGGTGTTTTGCAAGTCAGATAATTAAAATAATGTGGAACTGGAAAATCACGTGTGTGTGTGTGTGTTTGGACCGTACATTTAAGAATTTTATTCTTACCTCAGTGTGCGGCTTGCATAACTTCCTTTTTGGTCTCTTGAAGCTGTCCGACAGCTTATTCCTGATCACCTCAGCGAGTTTCTGGACACAGTGATTAGTGTTTTAAGAAATATGAAGAAAAGCAGAATCTCCTCTTAAAGTTTGTCTCTTCTCCCTCACCTTTAAAACATCATTAGATAAGTTACTCATTCTTCTAAAGATGGGAACATTCATCCTGAATCAAAATTGAGTTTCATTTATGCCAGGGCCCACTCTTTAATGGTGGTCCACATCAAATATTTAATGGGGCAAGCTTTATTCATCATTTATGACTCCATATACAAAGTTTCTCCTCTCCAATCCATCCGAACCCATGTGCAGCAGACAAATTCAGTGCTTAATTCTTAAGATCCTTTTCAGTATTTGCGCTAATACTAACTGTGACACCCTGATGACTCATTACCTGTATCAATATCCCATTCTTTCGGATTAATCTATCACCTCTGTACCAGTGTTTCTCAGATCTAATCCTCCTCTTTTTCATGTCTTCTCACTGTTCTGCTTCTCAAAGGCCGTTGAGTGAAGACAGCTTTTTTCTTGCTGTGCTCTTGCCTTACACTGTGCATGTGGCATTCATTGCAATAGGCACTGAAAATGGCTTTCATAATCTGCCTCGCACAGTTTAAAGACACTTTTCATGATGGCGAAACCCCTTAAATCTTGACCTTGTTTTCTTCTTTATTTGATTTGTGTTGACTACTACTAATATTTTTAATGTAATTTCCTAAATATTTTCTTCTTTATTTTTGCACCCATGTTTCAACCACTATATGTCAAACTTGCACTTGCCAAACTGGTTTGTGAGTAAATCCCAATGACTTCTTCCATGGGCTCCCCAAGGAATGGACCCTTCAATCATAGGCAATGGGTTTCTTCAGCTCTTGAAGGGCTTGAGAGGAATCCCAGGCCAGGCATGTGGGATAAGGACAATCTAAGAGCTAAGACATTGGGTTTAAATCTAAGAAAAACACTCATGCATATGCTTAACTATAAGCACATAATAAGAATGAACGTAAGCCTGCTTCAAATCTTCCTGAGACTGGAGCCAGAGAGGTAAAGTACTTGTTGAAGGCTTTACAACGAATCACTGGAGGAATGCAACAAACTGGTTTCTCAGTCCCATCATATCTATTCAATCAGCAAATCCTTCAGCTGTCTCAGGGAAAGTTAATACATTACTTCCTGTTAAAAATACCAAATTGTGACAGTGCTTATTTAAAAAATAAAATAATTTTAAAAGTGAATTTAGGGGATTTTTTGAAAGGATTTTTGTCTTCCAGTGATTTGCGCAGAGGCTGACTATGCCTTCCTCAGTGCCTGTGCTCTGTCCCTCTATGGCTGATCTTTGCATTGAAGATTTTCACTCAGCAGCGCTACTGACTGAATGAGCTACTTATGGGAGGTTCAGCTCATTTCAAGATGTTTGTCATGAACCTGTTCAGTCAGCCGTGTGTTTTTCCTGTTTTACTTCTCAAAGGCAAACACTGTGAACAAGCGAGCAGATCTTATCAAGATGATGTTAACAAAATACATCAAATAAAAATCTGTTATATTACAAATGTCAACACTCACGAAAAAAGATATCTAAACTACAGTAGAGTTGATTTTTTTGCCAAAGCAAGTCCCAAAGATTGTTCTGAGAAACAACTTTTCTGTTTTTCCTCATAGGTGCTATGGACCTGTGAAACAAATGTCTCTCTTGTTTATTACACATTAACTTTACAGGGGTGCTGTCATCAGAGGCAGCAGCATGCCTAAACAGAATTTCAGTCTCTGGTTTGAAATTTACTTTGAAAATTACTGTCCCCCGATCCACTCCAAATTAGTTGGGAGTTAGAAAATTGGTCAACAAAATTAAATTCAAGATTGATATACCCAGCCTAAGTGGGAGATGCTTTATCCTATATTCTCCCTGGGTCGTTTTCATTCATGTTTTCACTGAGTAAAACTGAGTAAAAGCATCACTTTCTCCTGTCACAAAGCCAGAGTCACTCAAAAATCACACAAATCCGTAGGTGATTAATTAAACCTCAAATCACTATCAAGGCCTGACAAGCTCCAAATCACATGAGCTTGGATTGGTGGCATTCTTCCTCAGGAACATTTTGTATAGTGTTAAGCTGTATTCACTTCATACTGAAAAGGTCTTCAGGGAATGAAGTCTGTGAAAAACATAAAGTGGTGTTTCCCACAGAAAAAGCAAGCCACACCACTTGGGTGTCTTAGTCTGGGAGCAACTGCAATGCTGATTATGCTCTGGAGAGAAAGTACAGATTAAGGAGACTAAAAAGTAACCTCAAAGGTTCTGGAAGGAAGCCAGAAGTACTGTAACAAAGGGAAAGCAATCTGAAAACAATAATGTCACAAAGCATCCCGCGGAAAGAAGCAAGAATGGATCTCCAGTCCATATGAATGCTAGATAGATGAAGTTATCTCCCAGCTACTGCCAGCACAAACATCATTTACGAAGCTTGACAGCTGCATAGCAATTAGGAGAGGAGCTTGTGTTTACTTGCGTTTAAAGGCAGAAGCGGCGAGTGGATTCCAGCAACATTATGACGCGTGTTGATAATTATGATATTATGCCATTGATTTGGTCTTTGGGTGTTTTTCAAATCAGGACTTGAGATCTCTTTGTTCTCCTGTGTAAAACTCAGCTTTGAGGTCATTCTTCGCCTTACACACCCTTGGCTGTTTATGAACATCCTCACAAAACTCAAAGCCCATTTCCCATTGAGGAAGACAAGAAACAGGTTGTGTCGTTGTCTGGCTAAATTGTTCTTCATAACTACATAATAATTCCAAAGAGAGGAATACTTACTAGCTTGAACTTTTATTGTTGTAAAAGCCTCATATCAACAATGAAAGGATATGCATGGTACCAGACACATGATTGAGGAGAATCTGCTTTTCATATTACAGGAAAATGAATGAGAATGACATCCATCTATTTGAAAGGAAAACTGGTAGAAAGTTCAGTGAGGTACCTACCTACAATGAATGTTAAGGGCCATTTCTGCTATCTTGTCACCAAAATAGATGGCTCTAGACATCTATGTGTGACAGAGGTCCCCTACTGACATCCCAAAGGATGCCAAGCCAAGCCTTTTACGCTTTTGGCTTCAGGGTAGAGGGGCAGACTTTGGCACCCTAACCTGACATTTCCTTAAAGCTGCAGGCAACATATTCTCCTGCCCTGATCTTATGCATTGTTGCTCCTAGCTGTGGCTGCATTTTATTAGTTTAGACAGCACTCTGGAATCTTTCAGAATAAAAGGATCGTTATTGCAGAAGTTGGAAAAATGTCAGCAGAAGGGATGAAATATTGCCCCATGCCCTTGCCATACTGAACAGGGAATCTTTTCTTCCAGTGTTGGTTTAGGACTTAATTCTGCAAGGTCCTGTCTGTCAGCAAATACAATCAGGTTTAAGAGCATGAATAACCATCCTAGAAATCACTGGAAACTATTTTGTTAGTGTAAAATTAAGCAAGTGCGGAAGTTCTCCAATAGACTTGGACCAGAGTACTCAGCACCCTGCAGAAATGAGCCTTTAGTTCTTAGAACCATTTATTGTGTCCAGAACAGCCATTCATTAGGGCTTTGTGCAGAGAGGTTGAATTTCACTCACTTGGAAGATATTCCTTCTAACCCCCTGAGACACACAGACTCTTTGGTTGATTTGGAAAACAAAATGATTAATGGCATTTTACAAGTTTTTCCACTAAACAGATTTCAGTTGAAGTCTGCCACAAGCTAAAGAATTTGCAGGAATAGTGTCAATCTGATGACATAGTGGCAATAAATCCTATTGTACTGGATTACGTTTTTACCCATTAAAATGCTTTGACCTATTGTCATCCAAGTAGAACCACATTCCACTGGCTGTTCAAAAGGTTCTGATTTCACTCTCGATTGTTACCAGGGAAACTGCACCTCAATCCAAAATTCTGCCACACCAATCATTTAACTCAATTTGAACAGACTCATGTAGATAAAGCGAAGCACTAATTATTTATTCCCATTGAAAAAGTCTAAATCAAATCTTTCTGAGACCTGAATAACAGAAACTTATAGAAGTTATTTGAGGGTTACTTGGTTTTTTGCATGAGGCACCAATTGCCTCATTTCTTTGGGGAATAGCTAGCTGTGGTGACAAAATGCCATAAAAGATTAATATTCTTAGTCTATCCAAAGCAAGAGTGCACTAGAAATCTCACCACAGGCCACTCCTGGAAAGACTTGTCACTCAGTTGTGGAAAACTAAAAGGATTTTCATTAACAGTCAAACAGCTGGTTAAGGCTTGTGAGTGGAAATAGAAATGTTTGAATTTTCCCGTTGAGATTTCTGGTGGAAAGTAGGCTGTGTTTTATGGCATCTACTTTTGTATGTATTAAGTGAATATAATCTCAGTTGTTCAGGTTTGTCTTCATTTGAGCTATCTTTGAGTGGGAGAATGCCAGTTAGAAAATGTGCATGTTCTCCCATAGCTGCTAAGGATCAGCATTTCTTGGACAGCAAAATGGGCCATCTGGCCATCTCAGAAATCAGGTCAGTAAAGTTACTTCAGGTCTGATCACTGCCAAGGATGCAGGCTTGCAAAGAAACGAGGTGATGCTGGTACTGCAACATAGAATCAATGCCCTGAAGTTGATGTGCACAAAATTAGGTGCCAATCTGAAAACAGTTTGAGAGAGAACGTTTTTAAAAGAACTGGAGATCCTTTGTCTTCGAAGTTGCCTCAGGAATGGAGATGTCTTTAGTTCTTATACATGGAAAATTTCCAGCTAGTTTTACTCTTTTATCCAGATGAGTCTTCATTGCACACCGCCTAGTGAATCCCTGTCTTGGTTTTCCTTTGGGGTGCAGGAAAACTTGTCTGAAAAATGGTTGTTCACTGAAATTGCCTCTATTCAGTTTGTTTCCCAGACTGTTGATTTTTATCAAATGTCAATACTTAGATCTTCTCAGGCTAGTATTAACCTACTATCCTCTACCATGTTGACAGCAAAGAGAAACCAAAAATTCAATGCTTCTTCAGCTGAATCTTTCCACAGGAAATTAAGGGCTGAAACACTCTCCACTCTTCCAATTCTCCAATCCAGCGTGTCACCACAAATAACATGTGAGTAGTTGAAGCATATTCTCCCCTGTCTGCACTCTCAAAACACAAATTTAACTGCTTTAAAAAGAGGAACCAGTGCTACTATCATGACTGCAAACTACAAAAAATGAACAGTTCCATGTGAAAAGCAGCACAATGGCTTCTTGGGTTACAGCATTGCTTCCTGCCAGACAGGACAGACAACTTGTATGCTTTTACAATATGAGATGAAAAGATGAAGAATCAAATCAAGCTCTTATCTCAACTTAAAAAGCAAACAGAAAAGAAATCTGAGGTTGTTTTTGTTTGTTTGGCTGTTTGTATTTATCATATGGCATTTTAATTGTACAATAGGTTACTGGAAATGGATGTTCTGTTACCAAACATTCTCACCACAAGCTCATGGTGAGAATACTGGGCAAGAAAGGTAATTAATAAAAGAAAGAAGGGCAAGGCATCAGCCAATCTAGAGAATCTTATTCACATCAGAGAATACTGAGCAAGGTGAATTAGCAGTGTCCTGTTGAAAAGCAGAAACTTTCTCAGTATGAAGTGTTTTCCAACTGATCTTTCCAAGAACTATTCAGAATCATTTCTGGCAGAAGGGTTTCTCAGATTTCAACCTTTTTGTCTGGTAACACTTCCTTTGCAAAAGTTTGTGTCTTTAGAAACAGTTTCCTGAACAAATGACTGATATATCAGTCCCTGCTCTTTCTGCCTCCAGAAAGACAGATAGAGAAATCTTGGTAAGAATTTGACTTGTATTTCTGACATTTCTTCTCTTCCATGGCAATGCTGAGTTGTTACAGCTACACTAATGAAACCCATCTAAAATATGGATTGCCTGGACATTGCCTGAATTTAGCGAGTTTGCAGCTGGTTAACTCTGATTGATCAACTGACATTTGCTAAGCAGTGCTAAACCATTTATCAACACGTACTATAATCTTGCGTTTGACAGTACATAGATCAATTGTCTGATCTCTAGGGAGCTTGGCTGACTTAGTGGCACCAATCCGGTTACATCAGTACATTCACACCCTTTCAAAAGCAGTAATGAAACAAGTGCATCAGAACATTTGCCCCCATTTCAAAAATGCCAATCAGCATTGCAGAATGTGTCATGTAGATGCCACAACCTTCTTTGCATTGCTTTAAATCATGTAAACAAAAGGAAACAGAGAAGAGAAGAGAAGAGAAGAGAAGAGAAAGCAAAAAGAAGATGCAAAAGTGCTGTGAGGCTAGTTAGTGAAGTCTTTGCAGATCATGAAAGCTAAAGAATTTTGCTCCTCTCCTTCTTTCAGTGACTAATTTCTGCTACTGTAACTAGCAGTAAGAATGTTTATCCCCACCAAAACTGAAGCATTCACTTCCTCTTCTTCATCTCCTACAGTCACTTGAAAAAGCACTTCCTTCTCCATTCTGGCTCTGGCAGGAAAGCTTATAATAGTACTACAAAAAACACTATCTATAAAATAATTTATTTTGTGTATTAAAAGCTTATAGTCTCACTCTGTATCACCATCCGCACAGGGAATGAGTAAGGGTTAATAAGAAACACCAGCCCAAAGTTCCCAGAAGACCATGCTACCAGAAGAAAGGAAGGTCATGTAATGCAAGGACATTGCAAGCTTTTTTATAGTAACGGTCGTATGGACAGACCACCTCACAGACCCTCTCTAATCTGGATCACTCTGTTTTCTTCCCAGGCTCACAGCTCTGTTGTAGCCACTGCCATGGGAGCAGAGATTCAATCCAAAACTACGGCACAGGCACAAGTATTTGAGGAAGTTTAACAATACAAAAGATGCAGTAGCCAGTATTATGTAACCAAACCCCTGGCAAGGGCATTGCAACCCATGCAGTGAGCAACACGATGGTTGTATTGTCTTTCTCTGCCACCTTTCAACTTGTTCTGTCTGTTGGGTTAGTATTACTAAACAGGTTATCTTCAGCAGGCACACCTTGGCAGTAGGAGTGAAAACCCTAAATATACAGCAAGGAACGGAAATCCTGTCCACCAGTTTGTCTTCTATATGACCTTCCCAGAGCCTTGGCCTACTTAGAAAGATATTACAGAGTTTTCAGTACAGTCTAAAATGTTTGTTCAGGATTTAGAAATATAGAAATAGGGGTACATCTAAGGTGGAGGAACATAATTCTTCCTTTCTTACCTTTGTCTGCAGATTTTCGTGGCATACTAGGGGTCAGAGTCTCTCAGCAGACTCCTTACACATATACGTTTGTGCACAAGCACACATTGACACAGGTCCTCACGCACAGCCACTCATATCTAACAAAATTGTGTCCATTCTTGTATTTAAGGCCTCTACTACTAGGCCCCCTCTACTACAATCGTTCCAACAAACTGGTTGCCCAGACCAGACTCATAACGCAAGCTCTGGGGCAGAATGATTCTTCTGACTCACACTCATTTCAGCCAACATTTCTCACAGTCTGTAACCTTCAATTTCCTCTGGTATGAGCTGAAAGTGCCTCTGCTGGTCTGCCCTCCTGACTCAAGAATTCATGTGGGCAGTTTTGCTGCACCTTAGCTTTGTTCCTCCTCTGGTAATGACAAGTTGGATAAACCCCACCAGAAATGGACAGACAGGAATGGAGGAACTGCCAAACTGGATCAGACCCACAGTCTGTCTAGTCTCGTATCCTGTCTCCACCAGTGGCTAATACCAGGAGAAGGTGTAATAGGCAATAGGCAGCTTTGGAAGAATTTCCCTCCTCTAACAAGTTCTTATCCTGATCTTCAGTAATTAGAGGCTGGCTTCAGCCCTGAAATTACACAGCTTAATATCCTTACCAAACGTATTCATACCAGCACTAAAGCTCTGCCTCTTTTTATATTCAAATGAACACGAACTCTCTTTCTGAATTTCAGAGAGAGAAACCGTGTTTCCAAACAACAACTAACAAGCTGCCAGGTTACAATGCAAAACACACTTCCAGTTGAACAAGATAAACAGTTTATTCCCATACAGGTTGTTTAGTTAGGTTAAAACTCTCTAAGGTAACAGAATTTCTGTTTGCATGTACACACGCAGAGACAAGCATAATTAAGGAAATGAGAAATGGGCTTTACCTTAATGTCTGCCGAGATCTAAAGAATCTCTGCTTCACTCCCTTCTTTCTTTTTCTCTGTCTCTCTCCCTCTCTCTCGCATGGCTGGACTGACAGGTTGGCAGAGCTGAGAACGACAGGTTGGGTTTGTTTTTTTAGGCACAACTCCTCCCCCTCTCAAAGAGAGAAAAAAATGCAAGACTGTTTGGGAAAAGTTCACAGAAAATCCCATCCTTTCAGCACATTAGAACTGACGAGAAATATGCTACATTTGGGAGCCCAGCAGTTTTCAGATTTTTTTTTCTCAAAAAGACTCAAGGTCTACTTTGCAGTAAGTATGAAGCAACCAGAGGATTTACACCAGGAACTAATTTGACCCCAAACCTTTCCCATTTCTCTGATAACTGATCCAACGCATCATTATAGCCCCTTTAAGGAAGCCTTGACAAGAGGTTTTTTGTAAAAGTGGGAAGGGGTTTTTGCATGCAGTGCAACTATCCTTGGGCCTTGGATTTTATCCTTGCATCCCACCACCACTATGTATAATAAAAGCCACCAGTAGATGTCTGAAGTCCCCATTATTCTCCCAGAACCCTCTGCTGCTGCTAACCTGCCTGGACTTGCAGCAGAAAGCAGGTTATTTTAAACTCCTGTTCTACTCCATCCTCTGACTTGGTTGCATAGAGACCAGCTCGTCTCCTGTCACTGTCACCTGAAATGTGATGGTAATCCCAGAGAGCTGGGAAAGATCTTTAGCAGGCCACACTGGCCACAAAAATGAGGTCAGTATAAAAAGAGGCACATGCAGTACAGAGCAATGCTATCAGTTGTGTGCTTCCACAGGCCTTCGCAGGTGTTCTGGCTCACCTAGACAAAATACATTCCTGGAAACTCCTGCTACTACACAGCTTTTTAACTCAACCCATTAGACAATGTTACACACAAGATGCAGGCAGTGATCTTACCCTAAAACTATCAATAGGGCCTTCAGATTAGGGCTGTGTCAAATGAACTCTGCCTGCTCCTACTTCTGTGCACTGCTGCTGCTTGTGCCTGTGCCCACCTGGCCACAGAGCTTTGCTGCTGGAGACCCATGGGCAGAAATTTTTGTTAATAAATGCTAAGAAAGAGGAGCCAAGAGGTTGGTGGCTGGTGATGAAATAACCTTTACACTTCCACTTTCCTGCAATCTCTCAAAAGAACTGAGAGGCAAGTCTCTTTTGTGCTCTAATACTTTTCCTGAGATGGCAGTTTGGGCACAAATCTGCAACTTCTATGGCCTGTTCTCTGCAGAGTAGCTGTCTCTTCCTTACCCCGCTGTTTCAAGCAAACATACAGTAGACTAATGACAGTCATCTGCATAAATTTGCATCACAGACTCCTTGAATAGAATCCATATCTCCTCTGGGTCAGATTTGCAGCTGGTTTATAACAATGAAGTTTCACAGACTTAATTTACCTGCGTCGGTATGGCTGCCATTACAGTATTCAGTATGCTGATTAAGCAACAGCTCCGCAAAGCCGTAAGTATTCCGGAACTTCTGGAAAAAACCAGCCAGCTTAGTTTAACTTTATGGTGAACTAGATTAGAGGTGAATTCAATGGATATCACACAAAATAAGTATGACAACATATACAATAATGTCCAGTTCCACCTTTTGCTAGCTAAGCTTCTTTGGTATTTCCCATATCAGGGGAGGGCCATGTCTGCCTATTCCAGGACCTACTTCCATTCTTTCCCGTCTCCTGCAGAATGCATTTTCTGTCTCTTCTATCAGGCTGTTCTCAATCGTGTTCAGCTCCCTACTTAAGATTTCCAGGGAGATAACACAAATGTTCAGAAATCTTTTCTGCCAGTGGAACAAGTTAACTGAATCCAGACAAGACTGGCCAAGGCCAGCACCAAAGTTCAGTGATAATGAATCATGGCTGAATGCACCAGTGCCTGCCGAGTGCCTCTATGAAGTGAGAAACTGTTTGTAAGGTTACAGCACGGTAACAGTCTTCATGTTTCTGCCTTAATTTCTAATACAGATGGGATGGGGATAAGGATGTATTAGCATTAAGTGCATGCCAGTCTCAGCATTACAGTATCAAAGGCAGATTTACTAGCAGAGAGATCCAGCTGTAGCTTGCTTTGGCACTGATATATGACAGAGTCTTCTCAGTCCTCCCTCCTCAGCATTATGAGGCTGGAGATCCAGATCCTTCTAAAGATTTGCAACTTGCAGAATCCTTAAGGAGGCAGGGTAGATCCAACGGGGTTTATTCTCGCTGCTGACCCCTGTTACCTGCCCCAACACCAAAGACCCAGGAACTAAAACATGCCTAGTACACTCCTGCTTTACCTCTGGCATATTGACCCCACATGGGCTGGCCAGCCTGTGGGCTCCTGGAGGAGGAGAGAAGCTGAGCAGTGTTGCTACAAGGGAGAATGTGCCAATCCCCAGCTATAGCTTCCTGCTCAGAACCAGACCGACCCTGTGATGCAAGCCTGGAGCGTGATGTGTTTGTGTGGCTAGGCTGTGTCCACCCCAGGAGCTAAGGGTCCATACAAGCCAAAAGCTGGCCAATAGTTCTTAGCAAGCAGAGTTGCTATAAGAGCTTAAAATCAGTCAATAAATGTACTTCAATTAAGTACTCCAGTGAGGTCAGATTTCTTGTTTTTCCTGTTTAACTAGCAAGTTTCAAGACAGTCTAATAATGAACCCTCAGAGCACAGCTTATTACAGCATCAGAAAGGTTGCAAAATTGCATACAACTTTGGTTTATTATACTCAATTAGTTACACTCCCTTTAAAAAAAAAAGAGGAAGGAACATGTCTCATAATGTAGGAACTTAATCCAAAATGTCTTGATGCCAATGACAAGATTCCCATGGCTTTCAATTGACTATGGATCGATACAACTGATATAAATCTGGGATTTTCATGTATTGCTACTGACGTTGTTAGACTAGTGTTTCCCACTGGTTTTCAACTGGATTCTGTATGCCCTGCTCCTCTGTCCTGCTTTGAAAACATCTGTCTCAATGCATACAAACAGTCCTTTGTCTTTGCAAGTTTCTTGGGCAGGTATACCTGAGCAGATACCAATCACACTGGAGCCATCTATGTATTGCAAAGGGGGAAAGGGGAAAAAAACCCCACATTGATATTCCCAGCTTTTAGCTGTTGGGAGTGTGGATCACTCAAGCAACCTTGCAGCGGTCACTGATCTACACTGATTACCTCAAACCCCAGCAACAACGTGCATAATCCAGGCTACCTTTTTTGAACTGGCTGAGTCTGTTGGTCTAAATTTCCACCCATTCAAAGTTCAAAGTGTCTTTTTACTACCTATAAACTGCAGGTGCTTAAAGTTTGATAGGGAGAGAAGAGCAGCAAATGGGACAAGGTACGCTATCTTCAGTGCTTACAAATTGGTGGTCCCATGAAAATCAGCACAAAAGTTCCTGTTAACTTAGAGGGCACAGATAAGCCATGTGGATGCCACAGACCTCTGAAAGGACATTCAGACTATTGGGAGCAACAGAAGGGCTCTAGCCCTTTTACATGTGCTATTGCACAGGGAGAGTACTTCAGTCTGGGGACTGAATAATTCACCAAGAAATCAGCTGGCCAGTGTGGAAATAATTTTAAATGAACTGAGCCCTTAGGTATTACATTAACTGGATCTCTAGGGAAGGATGTGGATTATTGCAGCTGAATAGAGCCCTTATTTATCAGATGGAAAAGGTTAATGTCATTTCCTTTCCTTTCCTCCATGGTTTTTCTTACCACATCACCATTTATGGATAGCATGAGGTGCAGACAGTGTAGGAACATGTGCTTGATTGTTTAAATGACCAGAGCTGTTACTTTAATGGGGGGAGGGGGTAAGAAATTAAGATTTCTTCTGGTTTCCTGGGGGGAATTACAGGGCTAGGAAACATAAAACACCGAAGAAAGGAAATGGGCTTGTGGAGCACCTGGTCTTTGATTTGACATCCAAGAGTACCTAACTGAATGAGGGAATTTTTGCATTCTCATCTACTGTGTGTGCATAATAAGAACCAGGATCAAACTAATCTAATATCCTTATTTCATACTTTATAAAGAAAGAGTGCATTAAGAAAGGTCATTTTTTTTTACTCCTTAATGAAGTTTAAATACAGTTAAATTAAGTTCTACTAATAAAGAGTCTATGCTTTTTTCTAATTTGCCTCTGGAGTCTCAATAGCTGTTGACCTAAAGATAAATATCAGAGCAGTTCAGCTATCTATTATATGCTTTACTAATGATGTCAACAAGGCACTTCTAATACCAGCTATGGACACAATTTCCATGGCAATATGACTGAGAGCAGTGAAAACTCAGATTAAGAGAAGAAAACTCTTTTTGTGGTAAAAGACTCAAGAGACCTAAGTTTATTTCCCTGTCTCTAGCACAGTCTATCCTTAGGTAAGCCAGTTAGGGATATCCTCCTCGTGTAGTAACAAAGATGGACCTAAAACACACTGTCGGTTGTCAAAGTTCAAGAGAAGGATGATCACTTCTGACCACTTGGGAATTCAAGGATGCCAGGACCTGGCTCCCTGTATGAGTCAATGGAGAAAGACGAGTATGGCATTTGTGTTAGGCTTCTGAGTACAGCCCTTCCTGCTCAGTGTCTAGAGGTATTCAGATCACTCAACATAGGTGCCATGCATATTTCTCCTTGCAATGCCATAGATAACAGATGGTTTGAGTTCCTCACTACCCTCTTGTTTCCAGAGCCATCAGCAGAACTTAAGTCCATGCTAGGCCCCATAAGAAGACATCTGAATAGAGGTGTTGATCTCTCTGACTACACAGAACTACAAGATGTGAAACTGCCTCCTAGCTTCGAGGTCCAGCTGCTTCCCTCCCCCTGAATCCAATTCCATGTTGGAGCAAAACTCAGGCATGCATCTTTCCCCTCTCCACATCCCACTATCCGTGGAAAGAAATCCAGACTGAAGGGATGATGAGGGTCAGGACCTTGCTGGATGATTCAGAGGTAACCTTTCTGCACCAGCTTCCCACCTGTGAAACTGAGTCAGTAGCATTACCTTACCTTGCAGAGGTGTCTTGAGGACAAAAAATGAATATTTGGGGGCACTGCAATGGGGATAGCTAATTCCAGCTCTGAATGAAATGAGGAGAAAGATGCCCATTGACTTATATGGGATTTAGAATGAGCTCTTATTCATTTTACATTAGCCACTGAACAGCCATTTGAGGATAGCAGTGAATAACTATTAATACTTGTGCAGTTAAACAATCAGCATCTAAGTTATAATGGAGTAAATTAATGTATGTATCTAAGGCAACCACAATGTGACTACTGAGTTGGCTTCATGAAGTGAGTATTTGCAGAACATGAAAAGAAGCACATGTAAAAGCTGGGTGCATCTGTTCCGATTTTTTTTTTTTTTTTGACCATAAAGGAACAGCTTTCCTGGACAACCAAGCAGCAGGATATTATAGCAAATAGTCTTTCACATAAAGCCAACCTTGACTTTTTTATAATTGCTATATAAATATAATCCCACTCATCAATTAAATGCTACTCTCCTGGGCTGGAACATTATACATGTTCATTGAGATGGAATCCCTGTCAATTCAGTTTGCTAACTCAGTATTCATGTGCATTAGCCTTGGAAAAGAGAATGTGATTGCTTGAATAAATTCAGCCACTACCTCCTGCATCCCTGTATCAGTTGACACGCGTCAGTCTGACTGCAATATGGGTTCAGAAATATGTTGCCATGGAAATCCTAAATATTCAGTTCTTGGCAGGGGAATTCAAATGGGATACCTGATAAATAGAAATAGCCCATGCCTTCCCAACCACATAGCTAACCCCTTGGTCTTAAGATGTTACTGAGAATCAGGAAGTCATTTTTTTCCAAAGTACCTGAGGAAGAAAAAATCATAATTTTCACTAACATTTGTACTTCCAGGTTCCAGATTCATTAGTGAATCAGGAAATCTCTCCCAGAACTTCCCATTGCATAAGTACAGTCTCTCCAGTGGGGTTACATTATTTTTGAGCTGTCTGGATCCAGCCAGTTCCACAGGCCAGAGGGTAATTGTTAATGGTCTCTGACCGCTTAGGTATTGCTTCTCAGCAGTAGCCCTTGCACTCAGGATGACCTATGCTTTCTGTCTCTCTACACCACCCACATGGGGCCAGCCAGTGTCTGACCCCATGTTTTATGGTTATTGTTCTGTGTGACTGAACATTCTTAACAATTCAGCATGGTTCTATAGCTTTGCTGTTTCCTAAGCATAGTTGCAAACTTTACAAACCAAAATACAACCCATAAATAGATTTCCCTCTCGGGCAGAATCCAGCAGCTGTTTAACAACATACAACATCCCCCTGCAGCAGTTTAGCACAAGAAGTAATGTGTGTCATACCTAATTAAGCTGTAGACAATTCAGGCTGGAGACCAATTCTTTGCTCTGTGTTTGTAAAGCAGCACAACAGACCATTACTGGGGGCATCAAGTACTACTGTAATATTTAAAACGTCAGTAATTGTTACTGGGGAGGAGAAATTAAGTTCCAAAGAGCATAGTGGACATTGTCCATAGACACTGAAGTTGCTGGAGCATGTCCAAAGAAGAGCAACGAAGTTAGTGAAGGGTCTAGAGCACAAGTCTTATGAGGAGCAGCTGAGGGAACTGGGACTGTTTAGCCTGGAGAAGAGGAGGCTGAGGGGAGACCTTATCACTCTCTACAACTACCTGAAAGGAGGTTGTAGCGAGGTGGGTGTCGGTCTCTTCTCCCAAGTAACAAGTGATAGGACAAGAGGAAATGGCCTCAAGTTGTGCCAGGAGAAGCTTAGATTGGATACTGGAAAAATTTCTTCACCGAAAGGGTTGTCAAGCGTTGGAACAGGCTGCCCAGGGAAGTGGTTGAGTCACCATCCCTGGAGGTAATTAAAAGACGTGTAGATGTGGTGCCTGGGGACATGGTTTAGTGGTGAACTTGGCAGTGTTAGGTTAACGGTTGGACTTGATGATCTTAAAGGTCTTTTCCAACCNGGACTTGATGTTCTTAAAGGTCTTTTCCAACCTAAATGATGCTATGATTCCGTAGTAAAGCAAGCTTTGGGGCAAAAACACTGCTTTGAACAACTTTTCTTCCAGAAAACGCTGTAATAGTACTTTGACACCACCTCCCCTTTTCTTCCCATTTGCAAAATGACTCGAAAGCGTTAGGAGCGGTCCCGAGAGGGACGGGGAGCGCCTCGGCAGGGGAGCGAGCGGGNCCTCGCGGGGGTGGGTCTCCCTCCCGCCGGGAAGAGCGCAGCCTTGAGTGGGATGGTGAGCGACTCCCGACAAGGCCATTCAGCAACCTTCCCGGCCTCCCTGACGGTATTAGTTACCAGCTTCAAAACTTGGCCTGCTCCAGCTATTATCTCAAACCTTCAACCTGAGAGCACTTCCCAAAGCTGGGATCTGCCGTACGCTGCCCGCTGATGCTGAGCGGGATTATCTCATTCTTCTGCGGTGGAGAGGAAAGAGAAGAAGAAAATGCCTTTCCCTCGTTTTAGGTTTCATATGATTTCGTACTGGAAAACAAATTAACCTAAGAGGATTTTCTGAATTTGAGCTAGGAACAAAAGACAAGGTGAAACCGTCTGAATTTTGAAAATGTGCCAAAGTCCCAAACTAGCAAATCCTTTGTCTGAATGCTGTCTTACCTTTCATCAGCACTAAAAGAATATAGAGAAAATGTGCTGCTTTTTTTTTTGAGTTAACAAAAAAGATTCTTTAAAAACTATTTTCAGTAAAATATTGATTGTGCTCTCTCCTCTTCTCTAAAAAATATTTCTGTACATAGAATTATGCCAGAAGAAAACTAAGCAACCGTGCAATCTGTGGACCTGATCTGGCAATTTAGATAAAACTGTTATTTGGGTTAATGAAGGTTAGAACTTCATTTGCCTAAAACGTACATCCCTGCCATTCTCTTGAACGTTAGTAATTTCATTTTTGGCTGAGACTGTTTCATACTCCACTTGCACAATAACCTGCCTACCAACTAAATAAACTTAGTTCATTGCATGCTTGTTCATTGCTTCAAGTTGGGTCTGGAGGGAGGAAGCAGCTGCCTTCAGAATTGAGCAAATACCTGGGAATTTAATAGCCTCCTATAGTTCCAAAAATATTTGGTACACATTTTCAGGCAAGAATTTTTCCATCAAAGGCAGAGAATTTTAAGTTTGTGTTCAAAATCAGGACCTCCATAGTATCTCAGTTTTCTGTGTTATATATTTAAAACATATTCATAGCTGTCCAGAAGAAACATTGAGAAGAAATGCTTCTGCTTCTATTGAGAGAGGAAATTTCTAAACACTGGTGGAAAAGTTTACTTGAAGGACTGGATTTCTCTTCCTCCAATAGAGTTCATCATTTACATTTGGCAACTTTCATGCCTTTGTGCTGAACAAAGCAAAGAATTGTGCAGAGCAGATTAAGAATAAAAAAAAATCTACATCCAGAAGGGCTGTGAAACAGGAGTAGGAAAATATTCTTGTCAGACAAACCACTCTCACATCATGTACACATACAAGCTAAACATTTCAGATACAACCATCCAATCTTCCTGTACATTACAAAGCAAAATTTTGAAGATCTATAATGTACAATACTGCAGAGCATGGACTGCACCAGTGTTCTGTAAATTGCAGTGGCTTTCAAAAGCGTGTGAAATAATCTTATCTGCAGTCACTGGTTTGTATGTTATTTATTTTGTGTTTCAAAATATAAGAACAATATAATGCTTTGTCCGCTTAGCGGTGGGAATTGATTTGGATTATCAAATGAAGTATTGTAAAAGTCTAAGGTCCCCTTACTGCATGCTTGCTCCTTGTGTTTGAACCAGAAACACATGAAGTTCTTGACGAGGTGTTATCAATCACAGTCTGTGTGCTTGGTTCCAATTGCTATAAAAAGTAAACAGATACAGTTCAGATTGCAGAATCTACCTGTCCTTCCCTAGCATTTATTACTTTTCCCGCTTTCCACCGCCCCAGAGTCTTCTTGGGTGCTTCATCCTTCGACTCAAATGAGGAATGCTACTATATGACTTCTTAAAAGACTTTTTTGCAAAGCTGAGATCCTACGCAGCTCTGACAGCACAGCAAGAACTGAATTGCCAGCAGAGGGGGAGAGTTAGAGAGACATTGTGATTTGGTCTAATATCCACTGAAGTCAGTGGAAGTATTCTTGCTGACCGTGTTAATAAAAAGAAGGAAAAACCTTCCACTGGAGATGTTTGTGTGATATTTTCTCCAATTCATGTTTGCTAGGTTCTATCCATAACACCAGTTTTCCTTGCTGTTTATAATAAAGAGTGTTCACCACTTTTTCTGTGCAATAAAAAAAAGCTCTGGAAAACACAAGGCTGCATATGGTCTCATGAATAATGATTAAGATGAAAAAAAATCCTCCTTGACCAGAACAAAAAGGCACTGAGCAGCTTTAAGCAGAGAATGCTGTATGCCAACCCCCCATGCCCCTAATAAATCTGCATTTGATCGTGCGCTGTAAGTCCTTAAGCACATTGTAGAAATGGGGCAAATCCTCTTTTGGAATTTACTGACTTAAAAAAATGAAAAGCAACATAATTCCATTTATTTTAACATCATTAGATTCTGAAAAAGAAACCCTGATCGTATCATGGGATGGCGTTATTGTTATTTCTATGATTACCGCTGCGTTTTAACACTTGACACTGCACATCGCTGCTAGCCAACTGAGTCTTCTGCTGCGGAGTTATACAGGAGATGAGAAGCATGTCAAGAGCTGGAGTGAGGCACGAAAAGCAGTTACTGCTTTGCACTTTCTTCCTCAAGAAAGTCTAATCTATTTATTGTCAGAATAATGCTACTGAGCCTGGATGGGGCAGTAGTGCTGGAGGATGATGCTTTTCTGCTTTCTGTTTGTATGTGTCTGCGGCATGATAAGGTGGTATCTTATGTATCCTATCCTATCCTTTAGTATCCAGAATGTTTTTGGAACTGGCTCCTAGCATTGCACTAAAAAAGACCCCAACAAAACAACCAACCAAAAAAACCTCAACCAAAACCACAAAACTAAAAACCAACCAACCAATGAACCAAAACCCCTACAGGGCTCAAAGTCTTCTTGGGCTGGGATTCTTGCTGCTGGCTCTGTCACACCAGCAGAGCCAAAAGTTAACTCAGGCACAAGGAGCTTGTCTGCTTTTAATACAGGCAATATAGAATTTAGCCACTTCTCATTTCCAGCATTCTCCTCTGGAATAGCCCTCAAGTAAGTTCCTTATCCACTTTTTTCTTTAACCACTTCAGTTCTGAAGCTGAGTTGAGGCAGCTCTATTGGCCTAAGCAATTAGCCAGGAGGAAGCAATGAAGAGCTTCCCTGGTTCCTTTCTGATGGGTGTTTGCTTTCACCAACAGGCATAGTGTCCTTTAAGTCCCATGAGAATTCCAGTTCTCACTGGTCCACTGGCTCCTTGGCTCCTTGTCAAGCCCTTCATCTTCAAAGCACTCCATCCCCTTTTGATGCCAGCATCTTTATTTACATTTCGTAGCACCCAGAACAAGCTAGGCAAATACATTTAAAGTCCAACGTATGCTTTGTAGAATTGCCAGATTGGAAAAAAAATGCTCAGGAAATGGAGAAATCCATGGACCCTTAACAAATATTAAACTCCTGACAAAAAAGAAGGCAAATTCATCCTCTGCTGACCTAGGTCACCTTTGAACAGACACAAGGTTCTTTATCAACTTGCCAATTCTCCCATTCTTTTAGAGAACGGGTTTGTGTTTTGTTGTGTTTTCTTTGCTTGGTTATCTCTTAATCTTTGAGTAGATTGCAAAATCTGAATTCAGCCATTGTAGAAACAGGTTCAAAGCTTCACAACTGACTTCCCACTTACTTCACAACCAAAGTGCCAGTCTCTTGAAATTCATGCAACTCCTCATTTACTTTTTCTATCTTATGATTCAGATTTTCATACTCAGTTGGGCCTGTATTCTGACATCCTTCCAATGCATACTAATTTATTCCACCAATACTCTCATTCATTTCAGTATTCTTCAGTGGGAGTAAAGTGACAGAATCTAGCTATATGTGATAGATGTTTTGGAAATATCTGTTAGCCACATTATCATCCCTGCATCATCCCTTGCTTATGGTGCCAATGATCTTTAGGGCTAAATAAACAGCTGGATCTGATCAAAACATGGAATAGCAGAGTCTTTTTCCTAATCTAATAGGCTTACAAGAATCAGAGATGTGTGGACTACTCCCAAACAGCTATGTATAGTTTCTTTTCAGGAACTATGAAGACGGTGTGTCTTCACAGCGCTTAGTGATCATGCCACTTTCACATTTCATAATGTGCCTGCAAACCTTTGCTCACAGATTCCTAAGTATTTACAGGCCAAATATTTTGATTGCCAATAAAGCTCAAAGATAATGTAAAGGAACTGTTTTACTCTGAGGGCAGCACATACCATGTTGCAAATGCTGCTGTAATATAAATCAAAATGCAAACAGTGTAGCTGCAGTGCCTTTAAAAATCTCTCCAGCAGCACTCAATAGTTTTGGACATGCTCATCCTCACAAGGCAGCACACATGCAGAAGTACAGAGAGGAGATTGCACCTGGGTCTTCTTAGAGAATGTATTGGGGCTGAGACATTGTCTGCTTAGATGGAGATCACACCTGACTTACAGGATTTACTCATGGAGTAGAACGGTATTCTGAGCAGCTGGAAACAGGAACAATTTGGTTCTTTTAGTGAAGTTTGTAAAACTGATTTCTATTAAAATGTTATTGTTTCTAAAAATGTATATTTATCTAATATGCAATTATACAACACAATGAACAGCTACTTTTTTAATATCTTTAAGTACTTGTTTTAACTTCCAGTCTTGATCTTCACTCAGATTTCCTTTGATGCATTACTTTGGCTAAAGTTCAATTATATAATTTTCCATGTAAATTTATGTCACAAGAAATAAAAAAAAGATTTGAGCAAGTGAATCCTTCTCTCTGCAAACCAATTTTGAGCCACCACATAGCATACACAGATATTTAACATTATTTTCAAACAAGTATTCACACCGTATTGACATAGTAACCAGAACAATTGTGGTACAAGTGTCCTAGTCATTTCTGTACTGTGCTGATGGGTGCCTGACTCACCAAGAAGCTTTCTTGTAGAATTCACAGCTTACCCAAGAGCAGAGAAAAAAATCAAGGGTGCAGGATGAATGCAAAACAAATGGTACATCTGGTTTGTGTGAGCTTAGTGAAAGGACTGATGTAAATTCAGATCTTCACAGTGCAGTCATGCCTCTCCACAGGGAGAAGAGGCAGACCTTTTCACATTTCAGCAGTACAGAAACCGAATAGGAGGAAAACAATAGTTACAAAGATAAAGCTACTGGTGTGAAGAAAAGAGCGATGGAAAGCAGTGTGTGTGTACCCGTGAGTACGTGAATGTCTGAACAAATTCACCGTACATACTCTTACACTATGTATATAGATACTTTTTCAATTTGTGTCAAACTAGGATGAAATTAGCTGGACGCATCTAGTGATTTAGTTTAAAAAAGACAGAATTGTTATTGACAGGTTGTTCTGCCCTAACAGAAATGCACTGCAGAACACAGAAATGTGCTACTGCTTTCCCATGTATAGGTATGGAAACAATACAAAAAGTACTTTACCTTTGCTCATGCCTCCATGAGGAAGTTATCTCAAGGGTCCTTTGTTTCTTGTGTGCCAGCAGCTGTGCAACTGTAAAGAAAAACAGGGGTTGGGTTAATAATAAAGAAAGGTACAAGCCGTAGACTCCAAAGACTCAAGTTAAACATTTACTCCAGTTTGTTCTTGTGAGCAAACTTAGAGGGTCTGCTTTGCTAACTGCTGGCATCTTGAGAAACAGGTGACAGCCAATCTGCTGCTTGCCCAGCTACTCCCCTGTCTGCAGCTCAGACACACACAGCAGAAAGCTGAAGTCACCTGTGCATATCTAGGCTAGGATTTAAAAAACAAGGAGGAAATTCTCCCATGTAAGAAAAGCCCTTCACAATTCAAATGGTACTTCAAATATTTACACATGGGATTGGATTCGGAATTACCCACTGATATACAACTTTAGAATAAACAGGTTCAAGTTCATACTTACATTCTATTTTTTCAGGGTTTTTTTCTACAGAAAGTCTTTTGTTCCTATATTAGCATGAAGCTAAGGTAAAGACTTCCAGTCTACACAAGAAGTGCAATCTCCTTTTCTAGCGGAGTCACAGAGCAGGTAGCATTACATGTCAGCTCCTGCTAGGCAGATACCTGGAAAAAGGTGAGAACCAGGGTGGAGTGCAGCCTTCATCCCTGCTCAGAAGCTTGGCTGCGTCAGGACCTTTCTGAAAGTGTACTAGCTACTGCTTTTCACTTTTCGCAACACTACATTCAGGCTGTTCATTTAGGCACTTGAAGATGTATTTAGGCATTTAAAGATGAATTCAGGACATCTGAACTTCTAGGTATGGTTCTGTACCATGTAAGGTCAGGAGCAGACCGGAATGCAATTCCTGCACAGAGACCCTGTCCGTTCCTGAATCTTACATATGAAATGAACCTGTTACAAAACAGAACCAAGAGCAAACCATAAGCACTAAACAGAGAAATGAGTCGGTGCAAGGTGGTATGAGGTTTCTCCAGCTCACACAGCCAGCCATCAACAGGAGTCAGTTATGCTAACTCACATTAATCTTGGTTTTGCTGAATCAATCTCACCTGATCTTGTGTTTGGATGCAAGAAGGCAGGCTCATTTCTTTTAATTACAGCTCTGTTCTCCAGAACTGTACTCCAGTAGCTGAGGTACTAGGCTATGACTCAGGAGAGATGAGTATAATTCCTAGCTCAACTGCTGAGCAGCTATACAACTTAGGGCAAAATGCCCTTTGTCTGTCTGGTCTATTTAGACTACAAGCTCTTTGAGGTAAGACCAGTCTCTGATGGGATATTTGTACAGCACCTAATACAATGGAAATCCAGTTTCAGTTTGCTAGTTCTGTAATACAAATTAATAACAATAACTAGACTTGACTGCTTGACAAAAAGCAAATAGTTTGGAAAAAGCTGTCTTAAATCTTTCTATCCCACTTCCCCAGACCAAAAAAAATCTACAAATGTTATTTCTTTTGGCAGCTGAAACCTAATCCTACCTTGGTTAGCATAACAGAGAGAACAGGAAGCACTGTGAAGGAATTTTTCATTCCCTGGGATGTCTTTGATCCCCCTCCCATCCCTTTTCCTATCAGGTAATTTTCAAATCTTGATGTTTCCAGTTAGTCTACCTATCTTCTTGTTTTGTCTACTTCGGTCAAGCGTTATTTAACTTCCATTTCATGGATGAAAAACTGCTCTGCATTTAGACTTTGCTGTTGTGTAAGCCAGAACCTGAGAACTTCAGAATCCCAAAAGGGAATATAGCTAAAATTCACAGCCCTTGCTGGTGGAAAACCAATCATTATTTTGCTATAACACAGACAAGGTGCATTTATACATTACATAAATGCTAAACAAATCATTTAATCATTTTCTGTTGCAGCCACCACTTTTTGTCACTTAGAGTTAGTGTCTCAGTTCAACTTTCCAACATATGGAGGAAATTTTTTCACCATTATACATCTTGATTTATGCTCATCTAAAATGTGCAAAGCTCAAAACAAATTAATGTCTGTTTAATATTTGGGGTTCTGAAGGAATGTGTTGACCCTTATTTCAGTCCCGCATGGAATGCAAGACTGCATCTCATGTGGGCGAGCTTTTGACAATAAAACAAGTAATAATTAAAATATGCATGACCCTCAAAGGGCTTAATTACCACACACTGCTGAGTGCAGCCTCATGCTTGTAGCAAAGACAACTCTGTAGCACTACAAAGCAGGAGATGACAACACACGCAAGATAAAAATGAAAACAAGATCATCTTGGAGTAGATAATACAACATCCCCTTAGCCTGCAGATGAATGTTCCCATCACACAAGCTGGAGCTTCAGTAGCATGTGCAAAGCACACCACTTGGAACTGAAGCAGCTGCATATGTACTGTCTTTTTTGCCTCGGCTCTTCCTGCTTTGAACCAATCACCGTTTGCCCTGCCTGATGACTGTAGCACGCTGCATTTCTTTTTAGCCTTGATTTGTTCAGATGGTCCTTCTTTTTCTACTTACTATCTTCTTTACTTCAGTTGTCACTGGCATTGTCTGCACCTTCAGGTTACCAGTCAAAAGTTCCTTAGAAGTCAATAGGACTGAAGGCAATAGCCTGCTGTAGAAATTACTCTGACTGTTCAAACAGTTCTATGACCGTCTTACAGCTGCTCCTGGTCAAATACACTCGTCAGTGGCATGAAGGGGTTAGCTGCACCAATGACAGAGCATTTGTCATCCATCAGATGGAAGATGTCATCTGTCATCTACTTCAAGGTAGGCTCAAAAAATATCTGTTCCCTAGGAGGGATTTAGCTCTTGATTAACAAATATCTTACAGTCCCACAACTCCATGTATTCCATGCTGTAGTAAGAATACTTAGTCCCATTGTATGGATAGCAAGCTGGGGTGCAGAGACAACAAATGACTTCAATCAGTATAATTCTACTTCACTCAAAAAAAAAAAATCAAGCAAAATACAATCCAATAGGAAAATTTCAATTAACTAATTTTTTTACTCACACATACACAAATCTTGGTTTCAAGAGACTGCTATTGTGATAGTCCTCAATGGAATAGCAGGAGATGTATCCATAAATCCTTGTACCTAGTCCCATACTACATAAGGCCCCATTATATCTTTTTTTTTTCCTAGACCATAATATACCTAACATTTACTACTAACTGTTGTGCATGCTTCCAACTTTCTGACAGAATGACTAACAGTAATTCTCCTTGGTAATCATGAAGAAACATTGCTTGCACTGGCAAATAATGCATGATAATCAACAGCCGTTTTGTCACTTATTCCTTATTTGCAAAGCTGTCTATAATTGGAAGCCACTGGAACAGAGACCAACTTGCTTACATGATTATTACTACTGACTGCAGCACTGTTAAGCCTGAAAGATGCCAACAGAACTGAAGTTAGAGTCAAGTCTTTTGTGTCTCTCTTTTTCCCCCTCTCCTTTTTCTTCTTTACCCAGAGATGGCCAACATTGCTCCTTCCTTCTCTTCTCTGAGAAATGTTACAATAAAAGCTACAAAAAGTGATTGGAAGGCAGAGTAAATATATAATTTCCCTCTTCTTTACGGCTTGAACTTGTGAAAATCCAGGAACACTTTTATTATTATTCCATGTTATAATAACCTGCACATGGAGGTAGATTCTAGGCCATTATTGACTTCACTGGTCCTGAAACAAGGACATTGCTCAGAGCTCCATTTACAAAATGTATATACCACTGTTCTGCACTCTTGCTCCCAGCTATTTATAACTCCCCAGTGCCTTGGAGCAAACAGCTGGGGAACGAGTTAGGGACTCAATAGCACTCTTAGGACTCAATGGCACTATGCTTTTCTTTTCCATTTTTTCCCTTTTAAAATTGAATTCTTTTCAGCATTAGCAGAATAAGACAGGCAAACAAAGTGTGCACAGAATGAGACAGTACAAAGGCAGTCGATACCACCAGCCTGATGGTGCTTGTTTGTCACCGCCTGCAAGTACAGATGCTGTGGAGATGCATGGCCTAAATAGGAGCTTGTGCCTCGAGGATCAATGTGCACTGACTATGCACCAACCTTTAAGTGTGTGTAATGGGCTGTGCCTGGCAATGACCCACCTTTTTTTCAAGCCCTTCTGGGGTGGTGGTTGCTAAAGGGACTTATACTGGCTGGAACTGCTCTTAACTTTATGTGGGTGACTCTGCCTCATCAACCTGTGCAAGAGCCAAGGACATGTCAGGTTCCTTCCTACTTATCTAGCAGAAGGACAGAAGAAGAAATTATAGACTGTGACCTCCATTGTTGCAGGATGTAACAAGAGAAGGATGGACTTATCTTGCTGCAAATAGAGGAAATTAAATGGAGATGTGCACCCTTTTTTTTTTCATATTAAAGAGTTCATTTGCAACCATCTTAGAAACATTTTCTCCTATTCTCAAACACAGACCTCTCCTTGGGCTTCCAAGACTGTGAGAGAAAGGGAGGAGATCAGAAAGAAGATGTGGCAGGTTTTTATTATTTTTAAGTGGAGTAATAAGCCTGGAAAATATAATCACTTACTTCCTTTGCTTTGCAGCATTTCTAGGATAAAATGGCAGACCCTTCCGATGCACAGTACCACTCTCCTGCAGGTCCCAGTGTTTCACAGGAGCTTGCACATACCCTTCTGTGTTTCTGGGCCAGTATTCCTCTCCCCTCAACTGGGAGTTGTCTGAACTGGAACATAGGGTTGAGAAAGGAAATCTGGGCGCTCTAGAAAAGGCAGCACTGGAACCTGCTGTGATGGGAACCCTGACAGACAAACAAAAAAATACAATAAATAAAACACCAGAAGGAGAAATGTAATTGTTCTCAGTGAATGCTTTCTGAAAGGGACCTAGACCCCTTCAGGCTAAGCAAGCCCTGGAACGGCTCGCCCGTGGGCACAGGCTTTAATCAGTGGATGCTCTTCCATGCAGGCTACTGTGGTGTCCCTCAGGAAAGACTCAGGCCCCGCTGACGCCCTCTGGGGCCGCAGGAGGGATTCGGTTATTTCGTATTTCACACCCTGTTATTCTCTACCTTGACAATACACACCCCACACCGTGCCTCTAGCGCTTANTGCGGGCTCCCTCCGAGAGGGCGGTGGGGGCTCCGGCAGGGCAATGGCGGGGCAGCGGGGGCCTCTGGCAGCGCTGAGGGGAAGGCAGGGGAAGAGTTCACAGGAACAGAGAAGGCAAAGGGTNTCTTAGAAACATTTTCTCCTATTCTCAAACACAGACCTCTCCTTGGGCTTCCAAGACTGTGAGAGAAAGGGAGGAGATCAGAAAGAAGATGTGGCAGGTTTTTATTATTTTTAAGTGGAGTAATAAGCCTGGAAAATATAATCACTTACTTCCTTTGCTTTGCAGCATTTCTAGGATAAAATGGCAGACCCTTCCGATGCACAGTACCACTCTCCTGCAGGTCCCAGTGTTTCACAGGAGCTTGCACATACCCTTCTGTGTTTCTGGGCCAGTATTCCTCTCCCCTCAACTGGGAGTTGTCTGAACTGGAACATAGGGTTGAGAAAGGAAATCTGGGCGCTCTAGAAAAGGCAGCACTGGAACCTGCTGTGATGGGAACCCTGACAGACAAACAAAAAAATACAATAAATAAAACACCAGAAGGAGAAATGTAATTGTTCTCAGTGAATGCTTTCTGAAAGGGACCTAGACCCCTTCAGGCTAAGCAAGCCCTGGAACGGCTCGCCCGTGGGCACAGGCTTTAATCAGTGGATGCTCTTCCATGCAGGCTACTGTGGTGTCCCTCAGGAAAGACTCAGGCCCCGCTGACGCCCTCTGGGGCCGCAGGAGGGATTCGGTTATTTCGTATTTCACACCCTGTTATTCTCTACCTTGACAATACACACCCCACACCGTGCCTCTAGCGCTTACCTTCCTCCCCAAACAGGCTCCTTACCCGCTCCTTATCTCTGACACCCCTCTCGGGCCTCCCCGAGCCGCCGGGGGGCTGCGGGCCCGCCGCGGCCCNGGGGCTTCAAAGCGAGGCCTGAGGTAGCAGCTGGGAGCCATCTGGGCGCCGTCGTCGCCTCGGTTAGCGAGAGGGCTGCACGGTCGCCTCCAGCCCGTGTTCAGGGCGATGCAGAGTTCAGGCAGGGGCCCAAGGCGGGAGGCTTTGAGTTCTTCAAAATCTAACTTTTCTCGTGGCAGGGCCTACTCATTAGAGAAAAAAACTGAAAGAAGGCGGCAGACTTGGGCTGGCCGGTGCCCAGGCAGGGGCTGCCAGCCCGTGTGCTGAGATTTAGGGCACCGGTGTGAGGCCGCCGAGTCTCTTCAGAAACCACTTTGCTTCTGTAACCAGAGATGGGAGCCATTGTGGGAAGCTCCAGCATCCTAAGGCAAAGCAAATTCCTGCCCAGGTTCTGATAGATTTTCTTCAGGTTTTTTGGAAGGCAAGGAGTGAAGAGGTGCAGTGCAAACAGCACACCATCAGTGAGAGTGGTTTTTGCAGGAGCTGAACTTGTTTAGGAGTTACTGACAACTCAGAATACGGTCAGCTTGTCATTATTGTAACGCCAGAGAACATGGTGGTTTGACCACTTCCCTTCATCCCTTCCCTTTCTTTCCAGCAGGATTTAAGAGAGCACAACTGACAGAAAAAAAGAATCTGAGAAGGTCATTGGGAAAAAAAAAAAAAGTTGGCATGACTGTAGAGATAATAAGACTTAATGATTTTTATTTCCAATTTCATCTTTGTGCTTTCTTACGGAAACAGTCTATTTTGGGGTGACAGTTCTTAATTTAAAAAAAAAAAAAAGAACAATTAGTGGAACGAAACTGGAATGACAAACTGTGCTGCATTGTCAGATCCTTTTATGCAACTATTCTAGTAGCCTTAATGAGTTGTAGGCATGTTTTTTCTTGCCTGTGTGCCTTCCTGGCTTTCAAAGTGGCAGTATAGGAATTGTTAGTTTGAAAAGCAGCGCAATAAAATTTTTTTAGACAGAACAGGCTGGTTCTGCCCTGGTGTGGACCAATTGCAGTGTAGGACGGAGGAAGCGACATGCCAAGCACAATAAGGAGTGAAGCGCTGGAATGTGACATTGGTATTTGTCTCTGATTGATTCTTCACCTTGGAGGAAAGATTTTACTCCACAGGAAACTCTTTCCTCTTATTCATTGACAACTGGGAAATAATAGAGTTGTTCATCAAACAGTTATCGTAAAAGACAAAAATAGCTCTGAACCCCTACAACAGCCCCTTGGCAGCTCTAGGAAAGACCTCTTTGCTAATCCTGTCAGCTCCCCTGCCAAGCCAGGACTGTTATCTGTGCTGCAGTTTCTGGTGCTTTGGTTAAGCTAGTTTCAAGTATTGTCAGAGATGTGGCCTCTGTCATTCTCTTTGCAGACTGTTGCAGCCTAAGAAATAGCAGTTTCAGAAAGTTGTCCCTGCTATCTAGGGCCTTAGTTTCCTTGACTTCATCCCATTAGTTATAGTTGTGTGTCATATATCACACTAAGCTACCCCTTTCCAATGCTGATGTTGCATTTGGTAAAACAAAGTGTGCAAACTAATAATACTATGTTACTTTTATGAATCAGTGCCTCCACCTCAAAATCATTGTTGTTGATCACTTCTGAATGCTGCCCAATCTGACAATACTATCTTTGTACGATATTACGAAGAACTAAGTACTCTCGTCTCTTTACAAATAGTTGTTCAGATATTTCCTTTTTCTTTCACCTGCGTTCTTTTACTTGTTTTTCTAATTCTTTGGCATATATAGTGGATAGAAAATGCTATGTATTAGTAAATTCCTTTTCTGTACAAAGTAATGTTAGACTGAAAAAGCAGGTCTGAAGCCTGGGGTCAGTTGCAGGTTTCACATGACTGTGACCAACTGTGGTGTTCACCTACATATATAAAAATGCAAATTATATTTACCTGCTTTGAAAAGGTAACATTTAGTAGCTGAATTCATTTTTATAAGTGTTCATAAATGCTGTTTACGTAATACATCATGATAATCAGATTTTTAGCTGTGACTGTAATACTTGTAAATTGTTACTGATATTGTAAATTGACTGTAATGTAAAGGTTTTATTTTTTTTAAACAAGGATATAGCAGACAGCCCAGTAACTTTCCTCTGACTGGCAGGTGGCTGGAGGACAGCACAGCACTGAGGCAGCGCTACCACCTCTCAGAGGCTGGCTTTCTGCCACAGTCGCCCTTTTGGTGCCTTTCTCTGTAGTGAATTCCTGGCTCTCTGTGCAAGGAGTTCAGGCACCTTTCCCAGGCCAGAAAGTTTCAGTAGGTGAGACCACATAGAGTCACATTTGTCAGGGATACCTGACCAAGTATTTCTACAGGCCAAGCTTGATACCCACATGTTTCACATAAGGGGTATATTGGGACTTTTTCAGACCTTTAAGTGGAGGGTACAAAACCCAAAACCTGTGTCACTGAATGAGTGTGCAAGAATTTCTTGCAGAGACTTGAAGAAGCTGTTTTCTAAATTTAACATCACTTTAGTCATTGTGTTTCTAATAAAAGTAATTAAAAACAAGCCAAAACAAAATATTGTCTAAAAGAGCATATTTATAACGTATCATTTATAGTCACTGCCACTTCAGTAGAACTCATGGCTGACAAACTAGAAAAATCCTCATTTAAATTTTTCTTTGGAACCAAGTGTGTTTGACTTGACAATCGTAATCAAACTGTTTTTCTTATCAAAACAGAACACACCCACAAGGTTGTAAAAGTCAGAGGCAAAAAATGAAATGTGGGTGGGGAAAACTTCTCTTGTGAACTGGAGGAGATTATTCAACTGTATTATGGGAATAAGCATGACCTGAGTTTCCTCCTTGAGATTGAAATAGCTTCTGTATGCCTTGAATGCATATTTTTGAGAGGTATGAGAGAGTATGAAGACTGTTGCCCAGGGATGTCGTTTTTGATTAAAGAGTGGGTTAGGCCAAAACCACAGATCCCAAAACCTCTTAAACTTTCCCAAAATGTAACTCCTAATCTGAATTTAACATCTGTCTCTGTAATGAGCTGAACTAAAGCTCGACCTCCAACACCAATGAACTTTGGAAAAGTTCAGTTTCCTGTTTGAGGCTGGGTTTCCTCCCTCCAGATGAGCTATCCCAGGAAATCAAGAATTTGGTACATTGATAAATCCACAAATAATACTTCTAGGTGTTCTATATACAGGTTATTTGATGCCAAAATGTTATATTCAGCTACCTCCAGATGATATCTATTTAGTGAGTAGACATGTGTGAGGCCTCATACACCTAAAAGAATTAATAGCAGTGGAAACTATTTGAAGAATTGCAGGTGAGGCATTTCATTGTGCCCAGGGGTTTTTATGACCTGGTTTTAATAATGAAGATGGTGTTTTCACAAGGTCACTAACAGCATTCAAATCCGTCCCAAGAAATGCAGCTAGCAAATAGTTGGGATGAAGGAAAAAAATCAATAGAAACAGTATTATTGTGTACCTCTCACTGCGGATAAAGTAATCTGGCTCTCCAAACGCAAAAATCCAAGGGATGGTTAAGGATCACAGGGATACTGCATCCCCAGTAGATACAAAACCTTTCTCTCAGGACAATGAGGTGTTATGCAGTCATGGTGGGAAGGTTCTCCAGAAGGATTCAGGTCTGCCATACAGTAATGGTTCTGTGACATTAGAAATGTTTGGGATGTCACTCAGGGTGCTGATGTCTGGAGCTGGTATTCAGGATGGATGCAGGCAGAAACACTGGGCTGCTAAGCATCCTTCATGTACCTCCAGCAACACACAGAGCGCAATGCTCTGCAGCAAGAAAAACGTTCATTTTAGCAACCAAATATAAGTGAATAAATAAAATAAGTAATATGAAACAAGCCAGTATGTTCCTATGTTGGCAAGTCATTTAATAAGTACAAAGATTTAAGTCTACCATATGTCACAGCCACCACTGAATAGAGAAACAATGCACAGTTGTATTGGGTTTGCGTGGCAAGGTTTTGGTAGTGGGGCAGCTACAGGCGTGGCTTCTGTGAGAAGCTGCTAGAAGCTTCCCCTATGTCCAGCAGAGCCAAAGCCAGCCGGCTCCAAGATGGACCTGCCGCTGGCCAAGGCTGAGACCACCAGCGACGGTGGTAGCGCCTCTGGGATAACACATTTAAGAAGGGGGAGAAAAACCCCTGCGCAACTGCAGCCGGAGAGGGGAGTGAGAATATGTGAGAGGAACAGCCCTGCAGACACCAAGGTCAGTGAAGAAGGAGAGGAAGGAGGTGCTCCAGGCACCAGAGCAGAGATTCCCCTGCAGCCCCTGGTGAAGACCATGGTGAGGCAGGCTGTCCCCCTGCAGCCCATGGAGGTCCACGGTGGAGCAGATACCCACCTGCCGCCAGTGGAGGACCCCACGCCGGAGCAGGTGGATGCCCGAAGGAGGCTGTGACCCCGTGGGAAGCCCGCGCTGGAGCAGGCTCCTGGCAGGACCTGTGGACCCAACGAGAGAGGAGCCCACGCTGGAGCAGGTTTGCTGGCAGGACTTGCGACCCTGGGGTGGGGACCCACGCTGGAGCAGTCTGTTCCTGAAGGACTGCACCCCATGAGAGGGACCCACGCTGGAGCAGTTAGTGAAGAACTGTAGCCTGTGGGAAGGACTCACATTGGAAAAGTTCATGGAGGACTGTCTCCCGTGGGAGGGACCGCATGCTGGAGCAGGGGAAGAGTGTGAGGAGTCCTCCCCCTGCAGAGGAAGGAGCGGCAGAGACAATGTGTGATGGACTGACCGCAACCCCCATTCCTCATCCCCCTGTGCCACTCAGGGGGAGGAGGTAGTGAAAATCAGGAGTGAAGTTGAGCCCGGGAAGAAGAGAGGTATGGGGGGAAGGTGTTTTAAGATGTGGTTTTATTTCTCATTACCCTACTCTGGTTTGATTGTTAATAAATTAAGCTAATTTCCCCAGGTCAAGTCTGTTTTGCCTGTGACGGTAATTGGTGAACGGTCTCTCCCTGTCCTTATCTCAACCCACAAGCCTTTCGTTATATTTTCTCTCCCCTGTCCAGCTGAGGAGGGGAGTGATAGAGCAGCTTTGGTGGGCACCTGGCGTTCAGCCAGGGTCAACCCACCACAACAGTGTAGCCTCTTTGAGCCCTGAAATAGCAATTCTTTGTGCCACTAATTAACTGCATAAATACCCCGAGGTGGGTAAAATGACTAACTCATTATCCATGAATCAGGGAATAAGCTTTACCAGCTACATTATTTGCTACCCTGTAGTTAGTCTCTTATTAAACTGAATAAGAGGTACTGCATCCTAACGGAGCAGGGAAAATGGGAGTGGAGATCCTTCTGTAGGTAGCTCCAGATGCAGCTGGTACTGCCTGACTGCTTGATGATCATGTCACACCTGCGTTAATGATACACACTGAATAATCCACAGGTCAGAAATGCACTACAATTTCCATCTCATAATTGCACAATAAGACACACCAGGCTGTGCATTTCTAGGGGATTATTACACTCCACTGAAATCTGAAGTCACTCGGCCTTTGGCCTCCCAGAACCACCCAAAGCTCTCAGTAGTCGCCAGGGCTCTGCTCCCTGTTGTGTCTTTCTCAGACAAATGGAAAACACATTTTCACTTCAAACTAATCCCCATTAAACATCACTGAAACCATGCAAACCCTTGAGCTGATTCTAATAAAAAAAGAACGTATTTAGAAGCAAATTAGTCTTGTAACTCAGGCACTGTAATATCATTCTGTGAAAACCACTGCTGGACAGCTGTGATTAGCTGCTTTCTAAATGCTTTCCTGGGCCTGAGTGACAACTAGCACATTTCACTCAAACACAAAGATGATCCAAGCATGCTGCAAGCAGTTTAAGTCTTAACCTACGTTGGTGTGGGCTTTTCAGCCCTGTGAAATTACACAGCGTTATGCTTTCTAGTGAAAGGGACAGCCAATTCTGTACAAGCAAGCTAATCCAGAGAAGGGAACTCTACCTTGCTCCCCCATGCACTGCTAGCTTTTAATTAAGCACCTTAAATGCAAAGTGTGTTCTGTGATTTACTTAGGATAGCAAGCAAAACGTTGCAAGTAAGAATCTCAGCTTTGGGTTACTTGTTAGTGAAGCTCCAGTAAGCTATTTCTACAGGATGATGTATAAAGCCCTTTCAGCTAAATGACATTTTTCCTGGGCCACCTTCAATATTGCGTTGATACTGCCTCAACAGATGATGGTCTGTCAAGCCTGCTCTCCAGCCACCAGCAACTCTCGCTGGTTCAAGAAGGTGAAACATTTCTGTGGTACACCTTGCCAATATGTTATTCTTCTTCAGGGAAACACATTTCTTCCCGATCCCCACAGCAATCAGTTCATGCAGTGAACATTTTCAGATTAGTGTCTCCAGTTGTGGAGTTTGCTCACATTTGGAACATGGTGTAAAGCTCATCTTTCTAGCCAAGCATTGTTTTGAACATCACTTGTGAGGGCTGGGTTTTGTTTTGGACTGGTCTTTTTTTTTGTTGTTGTTTTTGTGAGTTAAGGGCTTTGCATGGAAAATTGCTTTGTGAGATCTGTGTTATGCTCCCATTTGAGCTAATGTGTTGCTTATTTTTAATTCTCCATTCTGTACTCCAGTCTCAGTGCACTGGTTACATCCAGCGATCATTTAAGATGTGCAAATGTCTTAACAGCCTATTCCAAAGCCCACTGAGGCTTTCTGTTTTCTACAATAGACTTTCATTGGGCCATAAGTAAATAACCAGGAAATTTTAATTATTTTAACCTTTGTCCTACCTTTCTCTTTTCTTACACTGACTATTCTACTTGCATTTGCTACCTCACATCTATATTTAAAGATGCAGATTCTTCAGATTAAGATTCATGCCTTTAAGTTTTCTCTCTTTAGCTTTTACAGATTTTGACTTATTAGTTCTAACCACTTTAAATGGCTTAGAATCAGATTTGTTGTGTAAGTGAAAATGCTGCCAGTATAATTTTTGTCCCCAGGTCTTTGCAGAAAACCCACTAAGAATGTAGAGGATAAATCTCTCGAGGGGTTTTGTTATATTTTCCCTTGATTTGTGATGCAGTGCCTTCACGCAGACACTGCCTCAGGAGATGGACAGCATGTCCCCCTCTTATCGCAGCCTCCTGTCTCAGGTTACAGCAGGACAAGGCCATGGTTGAGGAGGGGCTGTGCTCTCCTTACTGAGGAGATAAGAGAACAGTAGCCATCCCCTTTGACCCACGGAAGATGTTCTGGAGGCTTTTTGCTGGTGCGTTTTTTGACGTTGTACAGTCAGAGCTTCATCTGGCCATGGGTAACCACTTCCATTCCTATCGCTTCTGTCTGTTCCTCTGCCCATTCCCTACTGTTTCACTGGGCAGCGATTACCAGAATGATGCTTTATGTGCCATGAGGGCTTTCTGGTGCTCAGAGAGCAGCAATCGGAGGAAAAGGGCGAAAGAATGGAGAGTTCAGTCTGACTCACCTGCCCTGTTCATCCAGGAGCGCTGGCAGTTCCCCTGCTTTCAGTGGGGCAATGCTTTGTATTTTCTGTCCTACACAGTGTACTTTTCCACTGATTCAAACTCAGTGCCAGATATTTTACAGTGTCTTCATTCATCTTGTAAATAGGAAAATTACAGTGTGTCATGTTACCTTCATACTATGCTTGGCCTTCCCTGGGGCAAAGAAGAGTACTTTTATTATTCTAGGCAGTCCTCTCTGGGGAAAAAAAAAGTTTCCATCTCCAAAAAGTCTGTGAGGGTCAAAGTCTTTGCTTTGCAGTGGATAAATTCAGATCGTACTCAGTGTTATACCCTGCAGCTACACTGAGGCCAGTTACTTGGTATTTAATGGCTTTTATTATGGTCTTAGTTGGCTTGAACAGGAATAGTTAGCAAATAATAGTTAAAATTCAAACAGCCATTAAAGTCTGGTCCTGACAAGATGCAACTACTCTGTTACTAATGGACTTTCCCCCACAAGGACATATTTGTTAAAGGAAAATGTTTGAAATATTTGGCCAGTTGACAGTGGAAAAAAGGAGAGAGCAAATTCTAAAGTTCTTAGGAAGCTGTGGTGGCAGTATCCAGTCTGCACACATCAGCAAGATCCACTGATCAAGAGAGGCAGCGTTGTCCTTACGAAAGTTTTCCACAAGTTGTCTTTATTTAAACAGATTTGCACTCACACATCCCCATTAGCTTGGTGGAGAATGCTCAGAGGATAAGCTACCTGAAGATCCAGAAATAATGTTTGAGCAGTCAATTAGCAAAATAAAGCCTCTAGTTGCTGTTGAAGCCTGGAGGAGTTCAGCACTGCTCTGGTACAACTGTAATATTCTGTATTATCTATGTTAAGAGGAGAAATAGAGTCAGAAAGGCTCAGGGGCCTAAAGTTCAAGTCCTGCAAGATAACCTGTAGAGCTGTATGTGATGTGGCAAACACCATACCTAGCATATGGGACAAGAATTGCGAGGTTTTGCATCAGTTTCAAGGAGGCAGAAGCACCTGCAGAGATTGCAGCCTATAGGTAAAGGTAATTAGGTTTCAGTGCTTCATTTAGGAACACTTAAGCTTTTAGGAAGCAGATATTTTGCATCAAAGCTGTTGATTCTTGGTTTGGCCCTGGGTTTACTCCATGTTGCTCTGAGGGTGTAAATGTTTGGTGTACAAACTTACGTGACTGGATTGGCATATGAAGTCCTCCTGGTGATGACCAGAATGGTTTCATTCATAAGAATCCATCACCTAAAATGCCAATACAAAGACATATCCCAGAGGTGATAATATTCAGAAATTTCCATTTGACCCACCCAACCATTCAGGAGATCTTTCCAGCTGTTCAGAAAGCTTCGTTGTGTTAAGTGCATAAAGGGCTGGAGGCAGTTGGAGTGAAAGATGTGTTATGTACTACATGATATCACTTTGTTCAGATCAGATGCAAGTGCAAATAATACAAGCAACTTCTTTTAAAATTGGAGTTACAAAAGAGGAAAAGAAACCAAACTAAGAATAATTACACTTTATTTTGTTTCTAATTAGATGCAGGTGCTGGAAACCACTCCAGAGCGACTCTTTACATGGTATTTGCAAGCTCTCTCTACCAAATGGGCTCTTGGAGTGGCAAGTAGAAAGCTATTAAACTTCCTGACCCTGCTCTGCCTCTATAGTAAATGTACTCTCAACGCCTGTGATTTGTTCATATCTTTTAATGAAGTTTTTTACTCGTTGCTCTTGCACTTCCAGTTCATCTCTCTAGATCCCCGAGTTTGGATTTTTTTCCTGTCATACCATTTCTGTTTTAACCTCTCAGCAACTGCCTGTAGAGAACATGAAGTTGCTGTGTGCTGCTTCAGCATGGTGCTACTTGGTACAAAATGCTTCAGTCTCCCTCGTGCATGTTAGAGCTCTCAAACGTGCCGCGTGTTATCTGCAAACACTGATCTAAATGTGTCATTAATAAGATACTCTTTCCCAAATTACCCAAAGTGTTAGAGCAGAAGCTAAGGTCTCTCGTCCTTTTTCTTCTATCAACATACATATTCAAGGTATCTCAAAGGAAGCTGAATGTGTCCTTTCAAAATGAGAACCTGTTAGGTACCTGGTTTGCATTTGAAATATTGGTCCCTACGTTTTGGCCAAGTTGAATGTGATTTAAAGCTCATTAGGCAATTCAGTACCAATATAAATGAGAACAGGTCTTCCTGGACGTCACGTAACAGCAGCCACTTGCCTATTTCTTCATTTGACTGTATTTCTTTATAGATTTGGTTTCACTCAACACTGATGAATCCAAAGACATTGTGCATACACTTAACTATTTAACAAGATGTTTGTAAAGAAAGATCTGGTACTGTGAGCCAAGGCCACTTTTTTCTTCTGTATTCTGCGTCGTGCTTGCCCATATTGCATTCATGTAAGTAATGAATGATAATAAAAACATCTGGTATGGCTTTATGCATTTTGTTTAACGTCAGCTGAAGGAATACAGATAAAATTCAACCACAAAAGACCACACTCATGCTTTGTGTTTCTCCTCCCAAGATCACTTTTAACTTCCCCATGACGAAATGGATGTTAAGAAGAGGGAGAAACCTTCGTTCTCGCCTATAAAAGTTGCAGCTGTTTTCCTGTTTTTATAGAAAGCAGCAGGCAGATTTACTATAAAAGAGTAAATACTCTACAGCAAAGTACTGTTCACCTTGAGGGATGATGTCAGAACCATAAATAACACTGCGGGAATACAGATATGTCCTTAAAGGCCCGTAAGAATGATGTGAAAAGGAAGTGAAAAACAGGCAAGCAAGTGTGCTATGCACAGCATGCACAGGCTAAACATCACTTTAGTTTGGATTTGGTCTCAAGTGCAGGAATGGATGGAAACATCGACAGCACAAAGAAACATCATAATCATAATGAAGTTGGATATGCTTTCAGAGACAATTAAACAGAATAACGGGCACGGAATGCATGCATAGTTTGGGGGGATGCAGGAAGAAGGCTAGTGGTCCCGTTACATGTGGTCTGTGTGGCCATGCTCTCCTGTCTGTGAGTGTTTTCATTCAAAGTGACTTAGAACATCAAGCACAATATTCAAAGACTAATGTTGAAAGACATATCACATCTAATGTTTGTTTTCCTTTTATTTTTAATAAGGGAGTGAAAAAATTGTAGAATGAGATCTAAAGAGCTGCACTAGTACCAGCTATCAGGGAGTACGCAAGGTGCAGTTTTTCAAACAGTAAGCAGAATAAATGTCGTAAGTCGGGAACAGAATTAGATCATTCTATTGAATTGTTCTCCCCTTTTTGTCTTCAAAACCTGTTAATTTTTGGAAGAACTTGATATGCTTCTAAAAGCAGTTTAATTACTGAGCATGACTATAGAAAAGCAGCACAAGTATTCAGAGACAAAAATCAAGAAAGATGCAAAACGAGTTTCATCAACCTAGTGATATAAAACTCAATCATAAGATAGTCTAGAAATACCAGAAAAAAAGAAGAAAAGGAAATAACATGGTTTCTTCTTTGGAAGTCAGTTGTGCATTCTTATGCTTCCTAATGAGCATTTCAAAGGTTTGCATAGTTAGTTAATGAACTAATGGTGCATCCCCTTTTTGGTGCAGATTTCGTGTTTGATTCTCCATTCCACCAAATAAAGAGAAATGTGCAGAATATTGAGGAAATTATTGTAGTTTAAAAAAAAGAAAGACATAGTCTTCCAGTTAAAAAAAGTGATCTACAACAGTACAACAACAGTAATGCTTTCCTGTCTGCGAGTATCTCCTCTGTTATATTCTAGGGCTGGATTCATCTTTTTCCTCTGTTCATAGCCACGTCTTCCTCTTTTCCCTTTTTTTATGTGTTATATTCTGATCATGTAGCAAAAATTCTTGCTATTACCATTTACGCTCTGACACTACTTGTTACTACATTTCCATCTCACTGCCATTACTCAGACCCTTGGAACTGCCTGATTCTTCCCTTTTGGTCTTTGATCTTTGATCTTTCCCTCCTCCAGCATCCATGTTTCAACCCCAACTTTTTAACATGCCCAAGATCATTGATGAAAATTTTAAAATCAGGTTAGTTTGAAGACTCATCCCAAGGAGCCTTGTAGTTGCATTCCTGTCTCATGTGTTACCCTTTGAACGAAACACCCTCTCCTTCCATCTCTTTCACTAGTCTTGGTCTTCTTTAGTTTAATGAATGTCTTTGTATGTGGCGGTTCAGGTAGATTTGCATCCACTATCAGGAGAAGATCAGTAAACAGTTAACAATAAACAGGTTAACAGTTAACAAGAGCAATCGACCTTGGGAAAACCTTTGCTGATGCTTATCCCCTTCTGTTAGACAGCTCTCACTGAAGCCAGTGCCTGGCAGTATAACATGCCAGCAAAGCATGCTGTGTGCTGCATGTGCCTTAGGGAAGAAATAAAAGATCCTTTTTAACTGCTCCTAGGTGCAGATTCGCTAGCACAGAAGAAGGAGGTGCTCACAAAACGAGACCTCTTTTTCCTCCGTCTGTCCCACCACTGGCACCACCCAAGATGGCTGAAGCTGCTCTGCTCCGCATCTTCCTTCAGAGCCAGCCTGCATCGCCTCTGGTATCTGCAGCTCTGGCAGGATTTGGTTGCTTAGAGAAGTACAAAAGGAAAAGCAGCAGGGAAGGGAGAGGGTAAAAAGCTGCGTTCTGTTCCTAAAAACCAGCAACGTAGTCAGAGGAGGTAAGTTCTCTGAACATGGCTTCCAAATGGCATCATCGGTTCATTCTTGTGGTTTTAGCTTGAAAACGCTTGCCATTGCACTCTGAGCAGAACAGCTGTCTACCAAATGCTCCAAATGCCTCAAATTAGCTACCCAAGAGCACCCATCAGAAGGGAACGGTTCTGCTGGCACTCAAGAACATCAGGCTTTTATGACATGTCATTCTTTGCTCTGTCCTCATTCAACCTCGCATTGTTTCCCAGGCAGGGCATATCTTCTGAATTAGAGCGAGATTCGTTATTGGGAAAATATGGAGACTCTAGTAATTGTACTGGCTTGTGTAACCTCTGCTTAAGTTGGATCACACTCCTTTAACACCAACGGTGACATACTTTTCCTCTAAGGCAATGGAAAGAGAAAAGTGTTAGGGCAGAAAGAAGAGGGATCTTCAGTGCTGATTTGACACTTTTTGTTATATAGTTGACACAAACTTTTTAGTGAGGGGAATAAAAGGAAAACTACATCCCAAAGTTTTCTGCAACTGTAGCTCTGATGATATCAGTGCAGAAATTGGCTCCAGGTTTCCCGTGACAGCTAAGATTCTGGTTAATGACAAGTGTGTTCAGAGTTGGATCTTTCCTTCCTTATCATGGTCCCATGGTAGTTTTTGTGAGCCAAAAAGATACTCAGGTAATCACAATACATACAGCACTCTGGGTTATCAGCCAAAAGCACCAAGACACTGCTAATTTCCAGAAGCACGTTAACATGGAAATGTGTCCTTTGCATGCTAGGCGGCATCTTACTCGGAAGAGTAAAAAGAAGGGGAACACTTGCCTATGTTAAGTTATTGGCATCAGAAGCATAGTCAGGACAGCATGCAAAGGCCTTACGGGAAAATAGACCTCAGGACGTTCACTTTGGCTTGGAGTCAGGTCTTATGCTTTTGTTTGGTTTAGTATCTACTGGCCTTTAAGGGTTTGAGATTTTTTGTTTTCTGCTAAACAAAATGGAAGAGTGGCCTCTTCCTTTGGGAGAGGGAGCCAAATTCCATACTAGTAAAAATAGTGTTTTGCTTATTTAAATCTCATATTTTTCAAAACAACAAAATGATCTTATACTTGTAATTGACACATGTTCATTTTAGAAAGTGCTCCTAGAAAAGCTGGAAACTTCTTCAGTGCTATTATCTTTTAAGCATGCTCCTTTCCAGCAGACATCCCACAAGTTTGGAAGTCTTTGCTCTTCTCTCACCTTCTGATGTACCCCAGCGTAGTTCCCACCGTAACACTGGGCTCAGCAGGGAGTTCTGCTCCTATAGAAAAATTCCTATTTCTCAAGGCAAACCCTACTAGCATCTTAAAAAAGAGTCATGTAAGGGAGATTTAAGTCACGTAAGGGAGATTTTTTTCCAAATGTAAATTAATTAGTGGTCAGCTCCAGCCATCTGTGATATGATGATTTCTAGCTAACTTAAAAAAATTGTGCCAATATTCTATTTAGAGACTCATTATGCACATATCATTTTCTTAATCCACTAAATTTGTGATGACAACGATCTCTTATCCTTTTATTTGTACAAGGCATAAGAAGAGTCCTTACTCATCATAGCAGGTTATAGGCGCTAGATAATAATAATAGCAGTAGTAACTCGTGTCTCATAGTAATGAGTTTCATGAGTTACTTTGTTTTCTAAAAGCTTCCTTGTTTCTGAATTTTGCTGCCATGAAGTTTGTGGGAGACTTATTTTAATATTATCACTTAGGGTGAATAGGAGCTAACTTTCGTACATTCAACACTTCCAGTCTCTCTGACTTCACTGCCAAAAGTTTCGCATCAATTCAAAATAGACAAAGGCTATATATTAGAAAGATCTGTAATTCAAATTAATTTTTCTTTGTGGGATGACTGCAAAGTGTTTGTTTGCAAATGCAGATCCAGTGCCCAACTTGTTTGTTCACAGCTTCTTCAGAATATAAAGCCATTGTGACCCGCTGATCTGATGATCTGCAAAACATAGACAAGTGGATTTTGCCCAGTAATTTGTGTATTAAGTTAGAAACTTATGTTTTAGCCGCACATCTTCAGAAATACAGGCGATATTCATTTTCCTTCAGAAATACAGGAAATACTGGATTTAAAGATGTATTCTTTTCTAATTTCTTTCACACTATTCAGAGATATTTGTACAGGCAAGTGTTCCCCGTACAAGTGCTAAAAAAGTATTTCCTAAGATCCTTGGTTGTGACAAATGTTTCCAGTTCTTCAGTCAGTGCTTCAGTAACCCTGCAGATAAGCTGGTGATGTAATGAATGATCTCATGCACTTTAAACTTGAGCTGGCTGCAGCTGAATCTAAAAACTTTACTTAAGTAGAGTGAAGCATTTGTAGAATAGAGGGTGCAGAATACAGGCAACACTTCAGCCTTCCATCAGAGAGCTTTTTAAAGGGGTGTCAGTCACTACATGTCTCAGAAATGATCATGGAAAAGGGGAAAAAAACTGCCTCAGCTACATCCGTGACCCACTGGCCAAATGGAAGAAAAAATCTAGGTCTCCTTGCCCTCACATCCAGTGCTCTATCCATTAGGTAGTGCCACCTCCCCAACATCATGCCATGGTTGTGTCTACACAATGTCTTCTCCATTGTACAGCCTGCAATGAAGGACAAGTTAACAAGGCAAAGGAGGACAAATACTACTACCCAGGAAAAAAATCACTGCTGTTGGTTGCTAAAGGGTGTTATCGGTGCAGCAGGGGTGGCAGATTGGGTTAGTAGCTGAGTTCCCATGACAAATTTCTGCTAGAAATAAATGTGCCCATGTTTCAGTGCTGGTAGGTAAACTGGGATTCCTGGTAACCAACTGGTTTGTGTACATGTTTACTTCTGTTCTTGGTTCTTTCTCCAAGGTGAGGAGGGTAGGTAAGTATCATTTATTTTTCCCCTCAGAAGTGCGTGCCTTGGCTGCCCTACACGTTCCTTGAGCTCAGCAGCATTTGCGCACATTCAAGACCCATGCTGTGTCACCCAAGTGAGACCTGCCCCCAGGGTCCCTGGGGGTGGCAGCTGTACCCGGGCTGGCTGTGGGTACGAGCACTTCCAGCACAGCCATCTGAGCTTCCCCTGCTCATCGTCCTCATCCTACACAGCCTTCCTCCCCGGGCTGACGGGCTGTTTCTCTCTGCAGGGACTTTAATAGTAAGGTGACTCTGTGTGAAGCGTCATTGTAAAGGGCAACTGGGGATTATGCTTTGTCCCTAACATGGTTTAACATCCTATGCCACCTTCCTGTCCCTGTTGAAAATACGTGCTCCTATTTTCCTCCCTTTGCCTAAATTATGCTTTTCTGAGCTTCATTCTCAAACCATGGGTCTCTGTTTATCCAGATCAGTGCAGACTAAGCAGGATTATAAACCCAGATTTATTCAGGGCCATAATACCATAGTTCCAAGGAACACTCTCCAGTGGCTGTGAGGTGCTTAATCTTTTAGATTAACTAGAAAGATCTATGGCTTTAAACTGCTGGTTTGCGTCATGTCCTGAAAGCTGCTTTATGAACTGGTTGGGAAACATCATAACAGTGATTAAAAAATTGTCTCTGATCATGGATTCTGCACAAAAACTGGGAGGTGAAAGCATCAATTCTTGGCAGTTTAATTCACCTTTGTCCTCCCAAGTAGTCAGACTTACATGTATGATGCAGACAGCAGTGCTTTCATGAATGACTGAGTATTTCCTGAAGACATGGAAAAAGAAAAGGAAAACAGCAGGACATGCCCTAGAAACTCAGGGGAACACTCTTCTCTTGACACTGCTCAGTTTACTCTTTAGCCCAGCACTCATGCTGTGCTGTGCTGAAGCACGCTCTTTAGAGCCAAGTATTAGGCAGAAAATTAAAAAGTAATTAAATAAACCGGGTATGTACTGTCAGTGAGAGCTTCACTACAGGCCAGCTCTTGGCTGCAGAACATCTCTTCATTTCCTCCTCTGCTAATCTAGAGGATCCATATCCTCCCACCCTCCGGCTTTTCCCATCTTACCCCTTTTGCAGTGGTTGCTCAATCCACTCCCTATTGAAACACGCCACGTCGCGACGACGGAGGTGGATGCGATTTACGCTGCAAGAGTAACTGATTCACAGAGTGCATGTGGTAATTAAGTTATGTGGGACAATCGGTGTTCATCATGTTTGGTGCTTGAATCGCTCACATCTTGGTCTGAAAGGGCTTTGCCATCTCTAAACACACTCCCTTCTCCCTACAGACTGTGTACAGCAAGCAGGAAAGAGGTAACAAGGCATCTCCTCTGCCTGCCGGATGCCTGCATGGGGCTCCTGATTTTCATGAATTAATAAGGTCACTTGCAAGTGCCTGAGACTTTTTATTGCCTGTGTAGCAACTGAGATCATCAGGACAGCTATGAAAACTCTGTCCAGGTAGAAATAGTCTGCAAGTGCTTTTCCTGGTGATAATTTTCTGAAAAAGGAAACAACCGAGAGAAAAACAGTTCCATAAATTTGTTTATAGAACATTCAGTGACCATGAATCATGCTATAAATATACCAGGCTATAGGTTTCAGGGTTTCTTTACCGGATTGGTACAGTGGCTTGTAACAGACCTTGGTAACAGTAGCTTCATGATGGTTGTGACAAACTGTTTTTATCCCTTATCTCTCTCTTTACTCCTTCCTTCCAGTTACACCAGGCTTTTACCCGTAATGTTTATTCCTCACCTCATGGAAAATTTTTGACCGAGAAAAAGATCGCTTCTGTTGAAAAACCAAAAATGTCCAGCCAAAACCAACGTTTTCATTGTTTGGCTGAAAATGAGAGGTTTGCCATTTTAAGCTTAAAGTTTTTGGTTTGGGGCCAAAATATTTTTGCCTTTTGCCCAAAGTCTCCAATAAAAATTCCCAATTTTTCAGAGAGACAGACACTTGTTTTTACATCAACAAGAAAAAAGTTAAAAACCTGATTGCTCACCAAAAATAGTTTAGACAAAACCAGTTCTACAGAGAAGTCCTTTTTCTTTAAGTGAGTATTAAATAGCAAATGAAACATATTTCAGTTCGCCTCCCTGTTACATGAACATGGCAAAGCTGAAGGAGAACGCTTGCCAGAAAGATTCATGATGGGAACAGAAATGACGCCATGTGATTTCAATGTTTGATGACAACTGAGACAGTCCCTGCTCAGTCCTTGTCCTCTGCATGGCAAATCACAGCTTCTGCACAGTTCAGAATTCATGAGGAACAGCATTGGAGAAGGACCCTGGAGCTGCTGTGGTTGTTGAAGCACCAGAGCTTTTATAATGACTGTATCGGCCCTGATTTCTGGTATGAAATTCAATAAGGAGGTTGTGTGTGGACTCTAAAAATGCTAGACCCTGCTATAGACATGGATTTACATTGCATTAGGGAGTGGGATTTTCCTCGTTGCCATTCCTGAAGTGACTCTTTAGCCACAACAAAGAATTAAATAGTTAAAGCTGTTTTATTTCTGACACCATATCAAGAATTCATAAAAGAAGTGAGGAGAGGAAGTCATTTGCAACTCACAAGACCACATGTTAGTGAGCCCACAGGAAACTATACTGTATATCCAGGTGCACCATTGACGATTGACTTTCTGCATACAGCCGGTATGCACTTCTGTTTCCAAGGATTTGCCATTTTGTGGTAGGGCTGAAGTAACATCTAAAACCCAGTGTGAGTGTTTTTAAATGGGGAGGTGAAGACAGGAGCCACAAAGGAATATTACTACTCTTGTCATCTTGTGGATACCTTGGTGCAGAACTCCACAGGCTCAGCAAATGCCAGCAACACCAGTTTCAGTAGTACTGGCCTAAGAAGAAGGGATAATAAGAAGCATGCACTGTAGATATATAGAAATTACAGGAGCTGGGCAGTCAATAAGTGATGATTAATAAATGCTTCAATAGACCAGGCTATTATCTGATACAAGGGGAAATCTTTCCAAATACCTTCAAAATGGTCTCGCTCCCCTGCATGTTTGCAAGGACTTTTCTTGCTTAGCTGCTTTTAATAATAACCAGTTGCTGTGACTTCTGTGGGGCTGCTTTTTACTACAGTTTTAGCTGGTAGAATGCCACAGGAGTCACTAGGATGGAAAGCACCATGACATACCAAATGTCTGTGAAACCTTTGCTGCTCCTCTACGATAGGGGGAACTTAGTGATACTTTTTAAATCCATGTCAATGAGATATAGGTGGTAAGGATTAAGCCAAGGAGTAATTATCCACCCTGGGAGAGCTCCAAAAGGAGCCTAAGCCCAGTTCTACCTAGAATCCCCAATACCTTGATGGGAATTGGGTAGACCATGGCAAGAGCCTAAATGTGGCATTTTTGAATGCCAAGAGATGGCCCAGTAATTGGCTGGTTTTGGAGTGGATATCTTTTTTTGCTACCCGTGTTTGTCATCCTGAACTTCAGACACATTTCAGCAAAACGTCTATCAGGAAATTATAACATGGAAAATTGGCATTTTCTAATGATTTCCATAGACCAATTTCCAACCAGATAGACATCCTGTACAACAGTAGACCAAAAAATGACAAAGCATTGATTTTCTTAAGAAGAGAGACCTATATTTGTTACCCTCCACAGAAGTAAGGCCAGCATCGTAGTGGTTGTTGGGTTGTAATTTGTGCGTGTTTCCACAGTATCAAACACCATGCTATTATGCTTGGCTAATACCGGAGGTGAACAGTTCATCAAAGGAGGGAATTGGTACACATCAACAAGAGAACAGACTTAGTGATATATGAGTAAGCTTGAGTCACTCTCAAGTAACACTATAAAATACACTGACACAAGCATTACAGTAACTGTGAAGCTTGATCTTCAGGCATTTCTAGGTCCCAAGCTGAACTTGATATGAATAATACTGATTTTGTTTAAACTTCAGGTTTAGTGTTTTGGTTTGGAGTTTTAAAGATCAGCTTTAAAGATTCCTTTACTTATCATACTGGCATATTTTTCAAGTTGTCGGTATATTAATATCTTAATGATTATCGAATATGCTCAGTTTAAAGGAACATTGTCACTGGGCCCAGATAAAAGAATGGAAAGAAATAATGATAAATAATTGCTCACTGGTATGAGCAGCGGTTTCAGCACATCCGTTTCAAGGATCTTTGCTAGGCACTGTGGCATAGGAAAGCTTTAAGATAGGACTTTTTTTCCCCCAGAAAAATTGGTTTAGACATTGGTAGATTTGGGGTAATTTTTTTCTTGTATCCCTCTGTTCTTTTTCATGCCGTGTATTTCTCAAGTAATTTTATCCCTGCATTCACATATTAAGAAAGGAAAAAAAAATTAAATCTGTGGGTTCTCATTTGTAACAAGTTATGGTTTCCTACATGAGTTTTCCATGGAATTTGTTTAGGAAAAAATGTAGAGTGCACCAAAATGAGGTAATGACAGGGTTTGGTGTTTATCAAAGCCCTTTTTCTCTCGTCATCAAACTGCTAACGTCCCACTGTCTACTGGATGAGAGGGTGCTGCACAAGCCAAAATGTGAAACACAACTGATCTCTTGTAAAGGTTCTCCTTTTCAGAAACCAGTACAGAAACCTGGGATGCTGTGAGGAGCTGTGTCTTTCTGCTTCTAGCATTAATTTTGGATGAGGAAGATGAGTATGTTCATGAGCATACAACCATGAAGACTCAATAATTGATTAAATGTCGTATAGATCCCACAGAAAACTGAAAGAGAACCCCATTTCTGCTACCTAAGTACCCTGTGATGTGGATACCTCTAAGTTAAGCAAACTGGTGGCTTAGTGTCACTGTGCAAGTGAGTGACCCATTCCTACTGACTGCTTTGGAGTATGGCCAGTCTCGTTTTCACTAGGACTTTTCTGTGACTCTTTGAAATACACTCCTTCAATGAGAGTTTTGGTCATCTTAAATCATCTTCAGTGTGTTATCTTAAATATTGCCAGTTTTATCAGGTTTTTTTGATCCTGAAAAATTCCTTGAAAACTCTGTGTATGACTGTATACTTCAGGGTAATGTAATCATAAGGTTAATCATAAAAGTAACCTAATCTCTCTCACCTGCGTTGGATTATTTCCCTCCTCTTCTGTTTTGCCTTTCTATTATTTTTCAAACCCTAAACTTCATGCAAGTATGTTCTTTACACACTTTCTTCTTTAAAACTCAGAGGATTTCACAGTCAGGAAGGGCTTTTTTTTTTTTTTTTTCTTTCTTCCTCCCCAGGAAAAAAATTGAGTCTTTTAATGTTTTTCCCATCTTACTGTGGGTGAAAACCTTAAGTGGTATAAATCAACATAGTTCTACTGAGGTAGAAAGGCTTTACTTCCACTTACAACAGTGGAGAAAATCACCTATTGAATTTAGTCTTTTTCACCAATTATAATAATTTATAAGCATTTCCGATTCTCTTTTATTTCATGGATAAAAACGGGTTTTATGTGTATAACTCCTAGGGTGATAATAGCAGGGAGTAGTTTTACTGCACACATATAACTTTTCCTTAGGCCAAGAAAAGCAGCCACAGCGTTTCATCTACTCCCAGCAAAAATTAAGCAGGATTAAAAAAAAAATAAATCTAATTGATGAGGACAGAAGGTGGTGGGAGAAGAGAAGCTGAAGTATGCAAATTAACAACATGAAGTATACAAAAATCACTCTAACTGGTTTGTCCTCTATTTTATATGTTTTTGAACTCTCAAATTAAACTTTCAGTTAAATGATCATATTTTCAGTCTTTTTTATTTTCCCCTACAGCTACATGGGACAAAAATCAAAGGATGAAAAATAGAAACATGAATATTTAATCTGCATGTTACTCTTGCTGACTTTTCAAAGCGCAGTTTCCCAGCTGCCTGACTGCAGGGTGGAACAGCAGCAAAGTCATTCATGAGAGCATCCTTATCCAGGAAAGCTCATAATCTTTACACTAATAATCTGCATGTGGGCATCTTAAGCATTTGCAGAGGAACTGTCCTGAAAATGGGCCTTGATCTAGGAAAGAGAGAAGGACAGAAGGAAGGCTTGGGTGAAAGAAAGACCAGAAAGACCCCCCCTTGGAGTAGCATGCCCAGATATCTGCAGTATTTTGTAGGATTCAGGCTGTGTAATAAATACAGATTTAAGTTTGTATATTTTCCATAAAAATTTGGGTCAGAAGGAAAATGGGTTTTCAACAGCATTGCACATTTCCATATAAAGACAAGAAAGAGGATCATATCATATATCTCTCTGCCCTTTTCCGCAGGGCCAATTATTTAACTGTAGAAAGCAATCAGGTTGTTCAGGCATAATTTGCCCTTGATAAATCGGTGCTGACTTTTGCTGCTTGTCTTGTCTTTCATATGTCTGGGATTGGCTTCCATGAGGACTTGCCCCACAGTCTTTTTAAGGACTGGTCACTATTTCCCAATGAATACCAACACTGTTGAGAACTAAAAGGGGAAAGAAGGAAGGATCCAATAGTGTCTGTTTTGAATGTAATCTGTACGTTTTAGAGACCTGAGAGCCACACGCAGTTTCCTGTACTATAGGTTTTATGGACAGTAACTAGAGCATCTGAATGCAATTACTCTCTTACTGTTTCCCTTGCACTCAGTTCTCCCCACTGCAGCCAAAGCAGTTATTAAATAGCATTATAGAAAAATACAATTAGTTCCAGGTAAAGCATCACCTAACTTCAGTCTGATACTGAATAGGTTGGGGGAACGGATGGTGGGTTGAGTTCGGAAGATCCTGAGGCTGCGAAGGGGAGATAGGCAGCAGGAGGGAATTAAACAACAGCGTCAATGTGTGCAGGGGATCAGGCTGCAGGAGCTGAGCTGTTTGTGGGTGTGTATAAATGTTAACTGTGTGATGGTACTGGAAGAATGTAGGGGCCACATGAAAAAAGAAAAGGTCCTGCATGTGCAGGGAACAAAAAGCAGATGGAACCGATGTGAGATAAATTTATCGTTGAGGTGAATGTATGCAGCCTGTCTTTAGTCCCTTTAAGGGTCCCAAGCAAGCTGAAAATCTCAATATAAATACCCACGGTATTAAGCTCTTCAGCGTTGTACCTATTGAACTTCAATGTGAAACTTGAGAGAGTTAGGCATCAATTAAAGAAACACTGTTCACAAGTTGAAGATATGCCAGTATTTTGATCATCCGTTCTGATGGACATATTGTTCATGACAGATGTTTTCAAGCTCTGACAGAGGATGGGTGATGATGTTTTAGCCCTTATTGTGCCCTTTTTAAATGGTAAATGAAATACGTGGTGGACCGGCAAGTGGAGCATTATTGGCTCCTGTTAAAGCACTGGGATTTGTTGATCCTAATCAATGGTACCAGTAAGTTGTCACGGCTTACGACATTGCCTTCCCTCTGTAATTACCTCTTCTCTTAAATGTGCCATATGAGTCTGCTGAAGACCACAACTGACTGTGTGGACATGTGTAAGTCTATGTACATATATATGAAGGAGACACCACATGCACATGCAGATAGGATTTTTTTTTAGGTTGTCTGTTCAAAAGAAAGTAAACTAGATGGTTTACATAAGCGTGCTTCTTCCTGAAAGGCTGAGCTATTTTAACAGTGCATTCCACCAAAATGAATAATATTTGGCTTTTGGAGGCAGATTTTTCTGTGGTTACAACCTCTTTTGCACATCATAAAAGTCAAACCCCATCCTCTTGCTTTTCTTTCATTAAAAAGAACAACAACTAACCTTTAAAAATACCGTATTTGTCATATGCTTGCTTCGGTTTCAGCTGGTGTGATTTATGTGTCTATCTTTAGAGTAAACTTATTCATTGAGGAAAATAATCAAGCATATTACACCATAGAAATGAAGTCTTTGGTTGCGAGTGGGTCATGGCAGATGGTGCTGCTGAGGACATGGTCTCCTTAGACCTGACTTTGCAAAGGGGTCACTCCCTAGGCTGGGCTGTAAGTCGAGGTGGGTTATGAGTCCAAACTTTAGACTGGGAAACCTCCAAAGCTTGCAGCTGATCTGTGCATATAACAGTGAGCTGAGATGACAGCAAAGTGCTCCTGCCTTCACGTGGGAGTGTCATGGTCATGTTGTGTTACCAGGATGGGTAAAACCAGACTCCTAAATCCCGAATCCTCCCATATTTTACAGTGTGTATCACATTAGCAGTTTGTGGCTCCGGCTTACCACCAGTTATAGCCTGACTGGTCATTAGCACCTTCAATTAGTTAACCAGATTCTGTTCTCAGTTGTACCACCGTGAATCACGAGTTGATCCTGCAAAATTTAAAAACAAACAAACAAGTAGTGCTGAAAGAATCTGCCCCAGCATAAATAAATTTGTCTCTTAACTTGACAATGAAAATTTTCAGCTGGTGCAGATCTCTCCAGTTTTGTTTAAGACCCTAGAGGTATCCCTCTTTACACAAGCAAATTATCAGATCCAAATTGAGCAGGACTTCTTGGTAGAAGGGGAAAACTATTTGAGGAGGGACTAAATGGCACTGTATCGTTCCAGCTGGTCAAAATTTGTTTTGTCAAAGCAACAGGAGAAAGCTGTTAAAAAAAGATTTTAATTGTAAGTCATTTCAGCTTTCCCTGTAAGAAAACAAGGAAGAAGCAAACACAATGGCTAAAGAACATGAAAAGATCCCAAAGGTTAAGAATGCTCCAAGAAAAATATGCTCTCAATCTGAAATAGTGAGCAATGGAAACATTATTTGCACTACTTTCAGTGCTGTTGTTGGTTGCAATGGGCAGCAAAGCCCCTGTGACTTCCAAGGTCTGTTTTTCCTTGGGAAGGGGGCAGGGGGAGAGAAACATCAGAAGCTGAGCCTTTCTTCCCCGTTTCCCAGAGAGCTCAGACAGTGCATTCAGCTCTGCCGTTCTCCCACCACAAAGGATACATTTGCATAGCTCATTTGCAGGGTGAATGAGAAGGCTCAAGTGGCAAATTGGATATTGATAACTTCCAGAAGACTTTTTGGGACTGCTGTGTTGTTCCACTCGTCTGAAAAATCGACAAACATTTGCAGCAAAAAAGTTCCCTTTCTGGCAAAAAAGCATGGCTCCAAATGAACTAACTTTCAAAACTGATATTTAAGGATGTTTTATTAGTCTGATGTCTCTCCAAATCTTGCCAGAGCCATCATGTTGAAAAGCTGTAGACTCAGTTATAATAAAAGAGACATTATTTGTAATTGTTTCCTCTCAGCATTATCATGTAAGGGTAAAGGCAAGTGGAAAAGCGCTTTTCAGTGCTCTGATCCATCTCCCTCCTGTTGCTCAGTATTCTGAGCTCCTCATGAAGGACTGAGCAGGGAGGCATTTGGGCGCTGTGTAGGAGCTTGTGCTGCATGGAAGTGCTCTCGGGGATCTCCACGGCATGGACCAGAGCAGCCCTGTACCTGCACAAGAAGGCAGCACGGGCACTGCACAGTCACGTCCCACCACCGTTACTGAGCACAAGTCTTCACTCTGCCGTACTGCCACTGGAATATTGTAATTCTTAACAGGAGGGGGAGAGGAGTGCCTTTTCTTGTTTTGCTTCTCTTTGTTTTGCTGTTGGTTTGTCTTTGTGTAATGTTTTTATTAATTAAGGATGGGATTTTTTTTTTTTTTAAAAGGAGGCAAGGATCCAAGCTTAGACTTTTCGCATAAATATTGGCAGAACAGCTTATATGGGAGAAGGAAAACAAAGGTTATCGTGATTAGCACATGATTTTACTTAGGCAGTGTATCAGTTAAATTAGTCTCAAAATTATAATGTTTCAGCTGCTGGTATTTTCCATATTAAAAATAAAATTTAATTTTCCAGTTTTGCAGAAACAAAAATTCCAACCATTTGTTGATTTCCACCACCACCACCACCACCAGGAGGGAAGAAAAAGGAAAAAAATAGAACAAAATACAGACTAATCCCCCAAAATAGATTTCCACAAAGGCTATTTCTATCTGGGGGAAAATGTCACTGCAGAAATTTCAGCCATCCTTAGCGTCCGTACCATGTGGCATCTCCCAGAGAGCTGTGTGCGCTCCATTGCTTATGGTCTCATTTAGTGTGGGGCAAACCTGGCCTAAATCTTCCAAATTCTGTGATTTTACTCTGTACTTAGGGCTGTATAACCCAGATCAGAATTTACCATGGAATATGCGCAGATGCTCCTCATGCCCTCTTAGTCATTGGATGTGAACTAATGTTTTGCAAAGCAGCATCAGCGTGCACGCTGCCCAGCCGGCTCAGACAGAGGAGTGCCATTTCTGACCGTGTGTGGCAAGCTTTTTCAATGCTTGGTTTAGTTCCATTCAGGCTACAAACCAGAGAACCAAACCAAAAACAGAGAGGAAAAAAGAAGGAAAAAATCCTTTCTGATTTTCAACATAAAGCTAGGATTACCACCAAAGAACAATAAAAATTCTTTTATTACCAACAACAGGAAGAGCAAAGGGAAAAAAACCCACAGAAAATCTTTGTTATAATTTTTCCATAACAAATAAGGTCTTTTCTGGTCATGTTTGGCTTTTTTTTCCTTAAAATTGTATCTGTTTAGGAAAAAATATCTTGTTTAGAATAAAAACAAAACTGCAGAGGAAAAAGCATAGCTCTTATTAAAGAGTTTGACATCATAACCCATCTATTAAATAGCAGTATTCTTAAAGGAAAGTAATTTACAAATAAAAGGACGGAAATGAAAGGTTGTATGAGTTCCCAAGCCCATTGTTGAGGCAGCAAAGCACAGAAAACTTCCACTATCTATAGTCGCTGAAGTCATGTATTAGCAGGAACCAGCACTGGAGGTTCCCACAGGGAGAAGATCCTTGCAGAGAAATATGGCTGTGACTTGCCTTTGTATTTCCCTATTCCCCACACTTTTTTGTAGCTTTACTGTGAGTGACTAGGGAAGACAAAGTATCAAAGGGGAGTGAAATGCGCGGCTTCCCTTGGCTAGCGGGTGCAATGGAGCTGCATCCCGCGGAGCCTTGCTCTCCCTGGTCCACCGTGAGTGCTCCCACCCTGCAAGTGCAGCCGAGCATCAGCTGACAGCCAGCTCCTGAGATTTTGAGGGGGATGTGAAGTTATCTCCAAGAGCTTTTTTTATGCTTTCCCTAGATTTGGGGGCTGGTATGGTTTTGTTTTCACTGGGCTTCTGAGAGAGAAAACTCTTTTTCCTCTTACAAAGTCTGGCACACTTTCTTGTCCTCCTCGGTGTTTGCTGTGTGTGGCTCCGTCCGAGGCTGATTAGGGTCGATAACGTGTGGCAGTGAGTTATTACCATGTGAGACCGTAAAGCCAAACCGGACGGATTCGATATAAAACAGTTACAGAAATGGTCTTTTTTTTTCCTTATCTGACTCTGCTCTTGATAGCAAAAGCAGCCTGGTAACAAAAGATTTTGTTCCCCATTAATCCGTAGTGAGAAGTATCAGGCAATCACCCTTCCATCAAAGAAGTCTGTCTGCTCTGATCCTCTGCCATGGAGTGACAGGAGATGCTGCTAATCCAGACCTGGGTAACAGCTGTCCCAGAACACAGAGGCTGGGGTCCCCTTGGGCACCTCCCAAATGATAGCAGAAGGGCAGTGCCTGGATTTCCCCTTGGCCAAACAAGGGACACTTTTCCCAAAGCGCCATTGAGCATGGCTCAAGGACAAAACAACAAAGAAGCAAGGTTCTCATCAAGTTTTAGTGGGATTGAACAAAGAATAAGTGCCAAGTTCTTTAATCAACTTCTTAAAATTATAAATAAATATTAAAATGCTGACGAGAGCCTCCTTATCACGATATAGCTCTCTTCTGTTCCTTCATTGCTACCCTTAAGCTCCTTCCCACGTCCAAGTACCTCTTGCATCATCTTGAAATCAAGGCCTGAATTGAGCAAAGACTTGTGAATAGGTTTAGCTATAGGCAGCTTCGTTGGTGTCAGTTCCCAATTCCCTCTCAAAAGATGATTTGGGGTCGCATGTGCATGAAGCCCAACAAAAGCCTGAGTTATTCTGCACTGGGAGCTGCACTGGCATCTGAAGCTCTAATCTCTTCAAAACAGAATTTAGAAATGGATGTGTTTGTGCAGCACCAAAGGGGTCCAGTCCTTTTGGCCACCTACATTGTATTGTACAGTGTTAACCCCCTGCTCCAGTTAATTTGATAGCCAGAGGGGTCAAAGATTCTCATTTTGTTTTGAACACTGGTGTCTTAACCCAGAAAACGTAAGCAAATCAATCTAGCAAAAAATAAAAAGACTCTGTTTCCATGTACATATTTCCAGATGCAAATACTCCTTTGACTTAGTACAAAGTTCTTGTACTGTAAATTCTTTTATAACATTGCTAGGTTTAATTTTTGGTTTTGTGTTTCATTTTCTTATGTATTTTGTGGATTTGGGGTCCAAACGAATGAGAGGGTACTACAAATGACTTGAACTAGCTTTTAAAAGATGTCTTTTTTTTTTTCCTCCTTGCACCACTGTTCTGACTTCCTCATCATGGGCTTTCTCAGGAGGGCAACACATTTTTGTATAAATTTTGTATAAATATTAGAGGATCCCTCAAGACGAATTCTGCAATACATTTTGGGAAGATCATCGTGATGAAATGATGATACATCTCATCTAGAATCTGTAGGAGGAAGATGTCCCAGAAGAAAAAAGCCAAGTACTAAGCAGTTATTCAGAGCACAGTGTTCACATCTACAATCAAACAATCAAAACAACCAAACTGAATAGCATTGGGTATTTTCCTATAAAAGAGCTGCTGGGTACAAATCTAGATCTAAGAACCCTACAGAAATAAGAACCAAAATCAAGGTAAAAAGTGATTTTAGTGCTGTGTGGAACAGAGCTGAGGTCAGGCAGGGCTGGGAAGAGACAGGACAGCAGGGAATATGGCCAAGGATCTGAGCTGCATTAATTACGGTAATTTAGATAAGGTGCAGAACAGCTCCACAGTTGGGGCATAACACGTAAGGATAACATTTGCCTGTTCTCTCATGCAGCCTGATATAGTATATGAAACCTACACTTAATAACATTATTTTTCTATTTTGCAGAAGGAGTTATAGCACAAGATATTTCCAAGACATGGAAGACCTTTATCTCAGGTCTATCCAGCCATGAGCTTCCAACTGTCCATCACTTGGCCCATGAAATACAATACAATGTCATACAGAGAAGGACAGAGATCCGTTCTGATTCATTCTTTCCCAAAGACACTTTCTTTTGAGAACAGTGGAAAGTACCTTTTTTTTTTTTCCATGACCATAATTTAATTCTTTATTTCAACCAAGTTGCTACGTTCTTTCTTCTTGATAACTCACGAGTTCAAATGTAAAAAATGTATTATTACAAGAGACAATTACGGGGTTCAAAGCATTCTGAAGCATTCCATGCTTCCAGCTTCTGGTACTGATATAAGTAGAGGAATATTTGTGGTTTTTTTACTTGCATGAAGTGGAAGAGTTCCAAGAGCTGGTGGTAAAAGGCCTAATGAAAGTCTGCCTTCATCAGACACAACAAAGATCCTGCATCCTCGGAGGTTAACTGTTTATATGGACATGATGCCCAAGCACCATCATACAACTCTGTTTCACAAACAAGTCCTTGACCATGTAAACTCAATCATTTCATGCTCAGTCAAAAATAACGATAGCAAAATAATAAGAAAAAATAAATCCTGGTTTTGTTTGGCTTTAATTTTTTTTTTTTTTTTTAAATAAAGCATTACTTTGGAAGTTCAAGGTATGCAGCTCTCTAGTTCCCAAAGTTTGTTTGGACTGAAGATATGTCTAGCACCTTTGGTGGTATAGTTGGATACCAGCAGGCTGTAGAAACAGCATCTATTTTGAAGTACGCACAGTTGTTGCACAAACATCTGACTGCTGTAGTGCAGGAGGTTCTGTTCTGGTGAACCTTCTGTTTGTCATTTATTTTTCCATTTTATAAATACTGATTGGAAACTTCTTCTTGGAAGGAAGAAGGAAATCTTGTGGATTGTAAACACTGAGAAGAAGACAAATTGTTTAGGATGGTGAAAAGGGTATAAGGACTAAAAGCATAATGTTAAGTAGAGGAAAGTTTAGGCTGAATAACAGGATAAACTTCCAAGTGCTGAAATCTTATTAGACTGTGGAAAATTCTTCCAAAGGATGTGGGAGAAGCTCCACTGTTTGAGCAGTTTGCCATTAGATTGGACAAAGGACTAAAAATAAATCTTAAACAATCTTGCCCTAGCAAAGGGGGTGAACTGAAGAGGCCAAGTCAATGTACCCGACACCACCTCCTTCGATTTCATTGATCACAAATCAATCCCTGCCCAGAGAGTGAGAATATCAATGAGACGCGTATGTCTAAAGACGAATTCACTCACCATGTTCAGCTTGCAGGGATGGACTCTGGCTCTGTCATCTGCTGAAGAGAAAACCTGTGCAATGCAAGAAAGTAGGAGCTGCCAGCAGCCCCCCACCTCAGCAAGAAATACAGCAGTTTTAAACCAAGAAAATGGAAAACAAATATATATATTTGAATTGCTCTACTGTCCAGAGGGCCAGTTGTACCCTGGGGTTCAGAGAGCCTTCTTCATCCACGTGGAGTGGCCTGGGAGAGCACATGAAGAAAGTTGGAAAGATACGTTATGTTTTCAGACCATCAGAAAGAATACGGAAATCAATTTGACACAGCTGAGCCCAAACAGAAAGATATTATGCCCTAACACTTGCCGTCTGTCCGTAAAGGACGTGTTCAGATTCAGCACCAGTGGTGATACCCATGAGAGAAAGAGCAGTCAGCAGCAATTGCAGATTTGCTGTGTCACTCTGGCAAAATAGTTTAAGTGCCTCGTATCAGATGGTCAAACATTCAGGAGAGAATTTGAGTTTTAAATATGCATGTGTTTAAGCAATGGGCTAATAAAATTGTTGTCAGTGTGGATAACTTACTATCAGATGATCTGAGTTGCTAACTTGTTTTATGTAGTAATGGCAGATGACATGAGGCAAAGAAGATACAGCAGGATTTACAGCTGTAACAATTCGCCAGCAAGATTACTAGTGTTTTGGATGTTAATCCACTTGCTGCCTTTTTCCCTTCTCTTTATGGATGATCTGAAAGCAAATTCTGGGTTTTTTTAAATCCATTCATGATGGTATTGACCTGAAGTTCCTGAAGAGACGAGAAATCTGCCCACTGACTTTGCTGGGTCCTTGGATTTTATCAGACTGTCTAAATTTATTACATAAACACCATATTTCTGAACTGTTTGCTCGGGGGACTCATTATGAGTCTTCAAAATTTGATCTGAGTTACTTAACTCTGACTGGTCAGATGAATCACATGGTGGCGTTTCCAGGCCTGAATGGAGGCATGTGTAAGCACATCTGGTGCAAATATTTCCTGGTAGAAACCGAAATGTCAGTTTCTGTAAATACTTCTGTGTGTGATTCTGAAATTTGCTCTCTGCTACGTTTTTGGCCAGTAAAACTTGATAACTCAAAAGTTCTTAGAAAGCAAAGACAAAGAGATGTGAACGTGGCCAAAGTGACTTTATTGCAAATTTGAATGAATCTAATATCAGCTAAAGCACACATTAAAGCTGCAGTAAAATTGAATCTTTTGTAAAGACTTGAGAAGATGCACAGTTCTTGAACTAGCAGTAGAGCAGATGGAGACCTCAGGTTTTTAAGTGAAGAGCAAATCAACTGGGATCATGTCACTGCTATATGCACGGAAATACAGAATATATACTTTTAACAGATGGGAACAAAACGTGGTGTTTATGTTTATGTGTCTGTTTGGTATTTTCTGCTGGACATGTTATGTTAGGTGAGAGGGCATCTGAATCCCACCACAAGAATTAGGTGACCTAAACCTGTCTCCTACGCGTGCCTGTAAACATCACTAAAAATCGTTATGATTAGGAGCATCAGACCGGAAAGAACTTCTTGGTTATTTCCTGTCTAAACCAAATCCTACTTTTTTTCCCAAGGAAATGATGGATGTCAAAATTAATTTGAATTGTCTCCCTGGTTTTTTTTTTTTAATTATTATAACTCGAATGTTGTTCCAGAACCTTAGTGCTTTTAGAGCCACAAATGTGATCTTTGGCCTACTCTACCTGTAAATGATATATTCTTTTTTTTGCCAACAGATGGACTCTGTAGTCTGGAGGGAGCCGCACCAGACCTTCCTACAGCAGCCATCTCATCATCGCAATTACTGTCTTAGAGCCAGGCAACCTGCAGCAGCTCCAGTGGCAGTAGGGAGGGCCACCTGACGGTCACCTTTCCTTGGTTGATCCCTAGCCTTGGTTAGAAGATCCAAATTGCTACAAGTCCTCCAGTGTGGCCACAGAAAGCCTGATGCAGTCACAGCGTGGGCTTGGCTGGGGGCGGATTTCATTCTCTGGTTAAGTCAACAGCAAAATCCTTTAATTTCCCTGAACATGCGGCAATACGTTCCTATGGATACTTGATCTCGGGACCCAAAGATAAAGGGACTTCTTGTGTCTTTTCAAGTGAGGCGCATTCTTAGTTGTTGCATTTAGCAAGAGATTTCTCTTCTTTATTCCCCTTTCTTCTAACACATCTCTACGTTGTCTCATTTCGTTTTGTTTTTCATTTTTGCCTTCAAACTATTCTTTTCTTCCTTCCTAACTTTGTCCTACACCTTTCCTTAACGCTACCCCAGATCTTTTTCCTTCTCCCACTGTTATGAATCCTCAAGGGCCACAAGAATTTTCCATTTTCCTGCCCTAAACTCTTCGTATATCTCTCCCCACCTCGTTACAATAAAATAATTCTTCCATTTCGCTGTCACCTCAATTTAGCTCTCTCACTCTCCACTCCCTCTTTTTCCCCTGGTTTAAAGACCGACCAGCATTTCCTGAATTGGAAAAGCCACAATAATATTTTTTCCATTGAAAATACCACAAGTACAGTATTTCCATTGAACATACCACAAGAACAGTGTTTCCATTGAACATACCACAAGGACGGTGCTTTTGAGGTATCTAAATGCTAAGATGAACTCATAATGTTCATCTTGGACTCATTAAACCAAAGCCCCTTCTCTTCTCCAAAAAAATTTCCTCAGACAGAGAAAGAATTTTTATTCACAGGTTTCAAAAAAGAAAAAAAATACAATAAAAACAAGACCTAGACAGAGCCAGGACAATTTTGCACTTGCTTTGTGAGTAAAATATAAATAGGTTTTAGCAAGTTAAAAAAAAATCCATTAAAAATGCTCAGAGTGGTTGAACAGCTGGAAAAGCAACTTTTTTTGATAACATTTAAAGCTGCTCAGCAGCTGGGGAAAAAATCGCCTGTAAAAACACTTAACATTTACAGCCACTCAGTGGCTGGAAAAGCAACTTGTTATAAAATTGATTTAACATTTCAGTGGCTGGAAAAGACATACACACACACATACATATAACTGCAGTGTTTTACATAGCTATTTATGGGTATTTAGACACAGATAACGCTATAAATAGATAAGCTTGGCATTTCTGCTGATGCCATTGTGGCAGAGAATAATTTCCATTCAGAGCATTCACCATTTTGTTTTATTTTCTGGGAGTTTAAAACTAAGCCATTTAAATTCCCATCAGTCTGAAGTCTGGCATGCCTGGATGCTCAGCCATCCCACCCAGCCCCCAGGAACGTCTTAAATCATTTTAGTTACAGAGCACTTCATGAAATAATAATGGAGTTCTGTATCTGATCAGCTCACATGAAAGACTGACTGAGGCAGCAGAGCCCAAACTGTTTTACAAATAATATTTGTGATCGAGGGTGCTAGACAGGATTGTCTCCATCGGCTCACCTGATCTGACAGGAGCTATGTGCTGCCTTTGTATCGCAGCCCTGATAGCTGACGGAAGCCTTACATCCCCAGAAGTGACAAGAACAATATCTGCTTATTAAAAAGGTGATGTGAAAAGCACCGTGTAAGTAGTAATTAAACATATTTGTTTCTCTCTGAGATTAGAGTTCTTTAAAATGCCATTTTAAAGCATGAGTCATGTAATAAGCCCTAAAGCGGCATCAGGCAGTTGTGCTCTCAGCCCCCAAACACCACGCACAGCTTCTGGTCCCCTGCATCCAGCTGTGCAGCGCAGAGGTGATGTGCGGGCAGGTCCTGTGCTCAGCCCCAGTCAAAGCCCCTAGAACCGGGACTAAAGCTAGTGCCTAAATGTTCACATTAACAAGCTTTCTGTCAGAGCCTGTAAACCATGAAACACTTTCACGTATGAGAACCTTGATGCGTGTGGCCATACATTGGAAATAATTGCTATATTAAATTACTGTAATAATGTAATAGATCTGTTTGCAGCACGGGAACTTAATTCTTCCTTAGAACCACTGATTCCCATTTTCCCCGGCCCCGGTGAAGCAGCAGGGCTTTCTGCCACTCTCCCTCAGACTTCACCTCCGTCTGACATTTCTATTTCATTTTGCCAAGTGCATCTCTGACAAAATTAACTGGACGCATCTGTCATGCTTGAGAGATGTCATAAAACCATAGAGGCAGTTATTGCACTGTTAGAACAAATTTCTGCAGTAAAACATTTTATGTGATGCATGTTTTGCTGGTGGGGGGCAGTCCAGGAAAACGAAGGACCCCTGTAAAACTGAGTGGCCCAGCCTCGCTCCCCAAGAGCCGACCACAAGCTGGTGGTGAGCCCCTTCAGAAGAGAACAGTGTCTGCTGGAGCAAATGCAGTTAATTATGTTTTATTTCCAAGTGAGGATGTCCTGACTGGCTGGATTATGACTGAGGCTGTGTAACCGATTGCTCCTTACCCAGTAAAGAGGGAAGAGTAAATGTTGCCGTGATTGAGTCTCATTTCCCAAAAACTGACAGTCCAAAGCTTCTTCTAAAGTCAGGAGTAGAGCCCAAAGTGCTGCTTAGCTGGGTTTGATGCCAGCTTTCGGAGCTAAGATGAGAAACTGGATGTCTTACCTCTGCCGGTAACTCTGCAGATAATGAGGCAATGTTCTCAAAGTATCTGAGGCAGGGATCTTTTAAGTGTAATACTTGTGAAAGTGGAAAAATAATAATTACCTATGAATACGTGAAGACGTATATTCCTCAAGGACAGGCAGGAATTGTTTAGTGTCGTCCGGGTGAAGGGAGGAGGTGCAAAAAGAAGATTTTAAGAAGAGTTTTCCTGCCAGGGAGAGCTATTAGGCACTGGAATTATTTCCTCAATGAAAGCAGAGGAAGGCGATTCCTTCAGACATTTAATAATAGATTGGGCAAAGAATTAGGAAATATAAAGAAGCAGCCTGTACTGGCAGGTAATTGAGCTAATCACAACTAGTAGGACTTAAACTTTTTTTTTTTTTAGGATCGTTTGGAGTCAGCTGCAATAGGTATTTCATTAATTTACAGTCTTTTTCATTGCCGTCCAGTACCCAGGAGTAAGGCAGAACAGCTTAATATTAGAAAAACCCAAAACCAGTAACTGCTGAGAACACTAGGACGATGCAGTGCCAGCGAGGCGAGATTTCACGGGCATGCATAAAATACACAAGCAAGTTCGCAAGCAGGCCACAAAAGCCAATGTGGAAGAGAAGCGGTAGAAGGAGCCAAGGTTTGATCTGGAAAATAAAAAGGGAAAAGCAAGGATGAAGAACCAGGGGATTGGACGAGATGGGATGGGATGGGAGGGGGTCCTGGAGAGGACTCTGTCTTGGCAACAGCCATGGAAAATAAAAGTACAGAATCAAAAACTGCTTTAAGAACAGCCCGTGATCAAATACCAGACTGGCTAATTTGTATTTCAGGGGCTAGAGGAGAGGATGCTAGCTGCAGTCTCTGTACCTTGCAACACATTTTGTGTTCCTGGACACACAGCAAGTACTAAATCACGGGCATCCGGCTCAGACTTGAACTGGGGTGTAAAGGCTGAGCAGCATCAGACTGAGTAACTAAATTTGGGGAAAGGCAGACACTTCAGAGCACTGTGGTGTCTGGATTATCCAGAGGATGACTAAGCCAGGTACTTTTTTTCTCTTACTGTTCATCCTGAATGGCATGGTGGGGGCCAGGTTTTATTCTTTCATCCTTTCTCCCTGTTCTGCATTTTTAAAATAACATTTAGAACATGCCATAATTATTCCATATGGGGTTATTAACCAGTTACGTACATTGCTGGGCATGGTACCGTAGGATGCTGAGGTCAGGAGGGGACATAGCCTGGGGCATCCCATCAGCTGCTTGAGTGACTGACAAATGATGCTGAGTGCATCTGTAATATTTACCAGCAGAACCCCATCTCCCCACTTTCCCAACCTAGGGCATGCGGTCTCTCCTGCATCTGGGGGGAAAAAGTTTGTTCCTAAAACAAAGCTGAAAAGAAAGAAGGAAACAGAAAATCCTCAAATGATGTCCTCACCCGTAAATTCCATCAGAGCTGAGTAAATGGAAATGAAGTTTATTGCCTTTTTAGCAACATAATGGCATTTCAGATTATCTATAGGTCCGATTCAGCAATTCATACCCATTATGAATAATAATTACTCCCAGCTGTAATTCCACAAAGGTCATAAGTGCTTATCAGTATATGGAAAGGTTGGAGTATTTATTCCAGAGGTGCCAGAGCCAGATTTTTATGTACTTGTTGACTGTAATGGGTGGAGTCTAACACACTTGTTCTGGTTTAATAGCCATTTGATCCACAAGCATCATCACTTAGTGATGCTATTATCATTAAGCCTGAGTAATGATATCAGAATCTGGCCCTGTACTTCTACAGTTATTCTGTAGCCTGAGTACAGAAATCCTCAGTACAAATCTAACCCTACTTATTTAAAGGCTGCTCAGAAGCCCAGGTTATTCACTATGTGTATGCACAGTGACCAGAGCAATTAAGTTTTACCATGATTGGAGCCGGGGATAATCCCTGAGCTACAGCCACACCGGAGAGCCACCATCCCTCTCGGCTGAGATGGCAGCTCTGAGCAACACGGTGCTCGATGTCCTTCACCGGTCCCAGGGTGGACATGAGAGGTGATGTGGCTGGAGAAGCTTTTGTCTTCTTGCCTCTTTGAGAGAAGAGGTATCAAATATGGAAGAGAGAGGAATGTTATGTGAGTTAATGCTTCCTCTCAAGGTATCTGCACAGGTTGCAGTACAATTAGACCCAAGGAAAAAGAGACCATGAAGGAAAAGAAAGCTGAATCTCTGAATTTGGATCACGGCACTAGGAATAGAAAAGACTTACTTTATGGAAAAGTCACTAACTTCATGCTGTACTGTACAACTCTAATTTATACCCTGTTAGAAGCTGATATCACCATTAGACTTAAATTATAGCTATATTAACATCCATCAGCAAGTTGACCTAGAAACTTATTTATTTAAGAACATAAGTGGTCTGAGTAAAAGACTTATTTCAGATGCCAAAAACAAAAACAAAAACAAGTACAATGGGTTTTGGATCTAGACAATGGTTGGGAACCGTATTGGCAGCCATCAAGTTAGAATATTTGATCTTCACAGCTTGACGTCAAGAATGGCTTTTAAATCTCCTGGCTGGTAAATATATCTGGCTCATGTGTTGTTTAACATTTGAGGCACTTATAGATATTGTGGTTACAAAGTTGATCAAACATGCAAGGCATTATTTGTAGGAAAAACATTTACCTTACTGGAGAGGCTTGACATATACAGAAGGCTCAAATGATTTCCCGTCCGCTTTAATGCATGAAGTAAAGTGGAATTTGCTTTGAGAATCAAAAAAAAAGGCAGTTCTTTGGATGCATACTACTGCGTCTGGTGTGGCTTATGAATGCCTATAGGTAAGTGCAGCACCGTTTTCTTTTGTGAGATAAAACTTGCTCAAAAAGTTAGGAAATTTTTACATTGTAAAGCAAAGCAAAAAAAAATTGTCTGAGGTTTGAGAACTGAATGTGAAAATTATGGGTATCCTTTCAGTTCTCTTGTTCCTCTGTCAACAGAAAAATAAAAAAAAAAAAGAGAGGGAGAAGAGTTGGAAAGGTAGGGAAAAGAGGGAAGGAGAAGAGTAGAAAAGAGAAATAAAATAGACATTTTTAATATCTTCGTTGAAAAATGTACTCAAGATTTTCCATTAGAATGTTTGGGAGAAAAAGAAGGGTCCGTTTCAGAGGAGGTGGTTTGAAGTGAAATAAGGAAGGAGGTGGAGGGTTTCGTGTAACGAGATCAAATCTTGTGTTCCAGTGGGACACGATGCAGGGGACTGCCTCTCTAATTGCATTGCTGCCTTCATCTAGGTGATGCTTCACCAAAGTGGAGGACCCAGTATTTTAAAATATTTTCTGTTACCTCCGCACAGCAGTGTGAGGCAAAGACTGAAAACTGCAGTAGTAAGTAAGGAAAATTGCAGTGGATTCAAAGAAGTGAGGGAAGGGAAAAGGACAAATTCTCATCCTTTGAGCTACTGAAGCAAAAAGGAGCAGCGTCCGCGGTGTGCATCTTCCCCTCCAGGCAAAGGGGAGCACAGCAGCCTTCCAGCTCCTTCCGTTTCCATCCGCCGCTGTGCTTTGTGGTGTGCGACCCTTCTCCTGTGGCCTGTGAGATGCCTTCAGGCTTGTCTGGCAATGTCCTAAGGTGAGTGTGGATGGTGTAACCAAAAATCCCACCTACTGCCGATGAAGCTGAGCCCCTATGTTTGCTACCTCTCTGGACCTAAGTATCCCTTAGAAGACTCTAGTAAGAACCATTCAGTTGCCAACAGGAGAATGTTACTTTTCCCCTCCACACTTTTCAATTTTTCAATTCCTTCTATTCTTCAAGAGAAAAGAGAGGTCTGACTGTGGCGAGAGGGAGGCTGGTTTGTGTGGGTTCAGCTCCGCGCTGATGCTGCTGTTCTGAATCATAACTGAGATAAAGATTATCCCTCTGCTCAGCTTAAAAATACTCAAAAGCCTTTTCCTGGAAATAGCTTATTTTGAAGTGAACCAGTGCAATCCGTGCATGGCTGCCATGACTCTGACTACTGCAGACATAAGCTCTTAATAAGCCACTCTCAGAGTATTTTTGCAAGAGTTTTGTGGTGACAGGTAGCCAGGTGCAGGGCGAGATGCTATCGCTATCTCTGTGGAAGGATGCTCTGCAGAGTGAGTTCAACTGTCTGTAAACCCCAGAGAACAGACACCAAAGAGAAACATTAGGAAACTCCCAACAGTGGGAAAAGCATCAGCTGGCACTCACGCTTGTATTAGACATCAAAGAATCCAGCAGGCTAAAAATCCATCGAAAACCAGGCTTCTCAGGAAAAAACTTTCATTTCTAACTTTCAAAGTATTGAATTTATGTGGGAACTGCAGCTTGCTTTCTTTTGAAGGTTGGTTTCCAGCAGATTGGATGTGTGAGCCCTACATACTCCGAAGCAAGAAAGCAAATAAAAAGCACCAATTTTGATATGTTTTTACTAAAAATAATAATGTTTTTTAAGCCAGTCCCGGGAGTTTTGGGCATTGATTCATGACTTCTGAATGCTTTGGACAGACAGTAACAGAGACTATCCAGTAAGGGAACCAGAATATTACCACATGAGCTGAATAACTAATGAGTGGCACTTAAATTGCAAAGTCTTGCATACCAAGAGCTATTGCTGAGAAAATTTATGAACAATTTTGAATAACGAATTCATTTGAGAATCCGACAATTTGTAGACAACCGTTGAACAAAAAAGTTCCAAAACCCAAGTCCAAAGTCTCAGGATCAGCAAAGGATATGTACAAAATTCTCTTTCATGTTATTGTTGGACTGGGCCAGACGTCCAGACACACCGAGTTACTCAAGCTCGCTGTCAGCTATACAATAAATTTATATGGAATTTCAGTGCTATCTCAGAGGGGCAATATTGGCTTAAGGTGTTTCCATTTCAGAACCTTGTCCCACGGCAGATTGGTATTTTTTTGCCCCGTTTTGCCTAGTGTTGAGCTTTCTGAATGACTTTAGCTTCACAAATCTTTATTGGCCACATATTGCTCTCCCAGACTGCTCCAGCTCCACATTACTGCAATCCAGCGCCTGCCGGTCAGACTTAACACCAGTCTGCTGTCAGTGGATGCTACTGTGCTATTTATAAACCCTTTGCTACATACAGGTATTTATGGCACTGACTAGGGTCAGGAAGAACAAAAAAAAAGAAAAAAGAAAAAAGTTCACTCCATTTTTATTAGTCAAGTTCACAGCCAACCATATGGCCACAAACTGGAAGCCGCCAGCTCAGACAACTGGAACATCACTTTCTGAATCCTGCAAAAGCCATTATATTGTATTATATATGTGGATATATATATATATCTTGAGAGCAGTGTCAGATATTCAATAAATGATAACAAGTTCCTTCCTGAGACCCCTGTGTCACTCTTGTACCTGATCCGTAGTAATAACGAAGGTCCTTCGTTTTATGGACACACGTGCCTCCTGAGGAGGTACTGCAGTCCCGCTGCCACTTCCCTCCCATTAGACTCTTACCCAGAAAGATAGATTTCTTTGCTGAAATAAATCGTGTTGATGATGATACAGACACAGTCCTGAGTGAAACAGGAAGAATGTGCAGCTGTGCCTGCAAGTGCTAATGGAGGGGAGAGAGTCCCCTAAGTCCCCTGCTAACCACGCAATATATTTTGGAGATTATTTCATGTAGTCTTTTGCTCTCGGGGTTTTTTTCTGTGGACAGCTCTTGCAGGCAATTTGAAAAAAAATGTTTTCTTTTAGATTTGTAATGACAGAGGATTTAGCCACCCACACAAAAGGTATTGTGCAAAATCAACAGGAGCTCAGATGTTTTGAGCAGAGTAGCTTGCATCACATGTAACAGCAAGCTGCACATCTCCTGAGGGTACCTGTCTTACGTCCTCCGGTGGAGCATAACACAGTGGTGCCCAGCAAGCACTGATGAAGCATATCTGTGTGTTCAGCTTTATAGAGATCCTAGCTCACGTCCCAAAGGGATGATAGCCATATTGGTGTCATTCAAGTAAACTTTGCCTCTGAGCACATCTCAGCAGCTCAGGCATACCAGGATGCCGATAAATATGCTACTGCCAGGGCTGCAGTTGTCAGTCTTGCTCTTGGGTCTCTGCCCCGCTCTCTGCTGAGCACAGAGGCCTGTAGGCAATCCTGCACTCAAGGGCTGGCATTCATGTTGCCTCTTATTGTGGCTTTCACAAGGTCATTCTCATTCTCTTTGCCTATCTATAAAATAAAGGCTCCTAATACCTACCTACCTCAGAAGCTTGTGTGTAGGTTTAATTAATAATCCGCAGTCTCTGTGGGAGTAACAAAGAGGCGGAAGAACTGGGGGAGGGAGAAGCTGGGTAACAGTCGTAGGAAACACATGGTCGCAGAGCTGAGCCGTGCGCAGAAATTCCCATCAGGGAACAATGCTGCACCAGCTGGGAGGCGGTGAAGGTGACCTCAGGGCTTCGCCTCTCCATTGCTGCGAGCCCATTGTTCTATTGTGTCCCTTGCAGGGAGTTCAAGGGGATAAACAGCATTTTCCAACCAAGCTTAGTCTCCTGGATGGCTTTCTTCCCTTCTAGCTTTATTTGAGCAAAGAAATCAAGTATCGATGCACTCCACACCTGCTGGGGTGCAGGTTCAGCATGTGGTTTTGTAGAGGTACTTACAGAGTCTGTCCCAAAGTGTCCTGCTGTCCTGGGCTGGCGGCTGGAAGAAGACAGTAGTGCGCAAACCCAGGAGTCCAGTGAAATGAAGGATGATGTTCCCAAAGGCTCCCCAGTGATCTTCAGCCCCAACACCCACATACAGTCAAGGCACCTCATATGATCGAGAGTGCAGCATCCTCCTCTGCACCACAGCTATGGCTGAAGGCACCCTCAGAGCTGTGCTGCTGGTGGGAATGAGCCCAGGGCCGGTGAGGAACCATTGTGGTCCTTCCCTACTGATGTCCAGAGCAATTCATCCCTGCACAGCCCAGTCCCAAGGAAATGGCGATGTTCAGAGGACTGACCCATGCTGCATCACAGGGGGCTGGAAGAAGCAGCCACCACACCGAAGCAGGGCTAACTTGATGTTCTAAATTAGACATAGAAATTAAAATTAAATGAGACACATGCATTAAGAGCCTCAACTCCTTAGGTTCCCTAAACAGCTCAGCAAAGCAGGTGCCTGAAGGGGTAGCTTAAAGCACCTGAATTAAAAGCCCAGCATGAGCAGGTGTAATGCAACTGCCTTAAGAAACCTCGCCAAGACAAAGCACAGCTCAGCTAGCAGTTGCCTTCACTTTTCCCCATTACACCCATGCTTCCCCAAGAAGTAAAATGACCATTCTTCTCATTTCTAATCAGGCATGATTAGCACACCTTTCTCCCTGTGAGCTTGTCCCCAGGTCAGCTGCGCTGTTTGGATTCGGTGTTTTCTGCAAGGATACCCTGAGGTCTCTTCCCAGTCTGTGGCTGTGTTAAATCTCTTTGCCTTCACCGTACCCTGGACTCTTGGAAACCCTTCCTTTAATATCTCCGTATTGCTGGAAGAAGGAGGTGGCAGATTGGCAAATCTAATATTTTGTAAAATAAAACCATATAAATTCCAGCTGTTACCGTATGATCAGTCTGCTTTGGCAGAAGGAGATGTGCCGTGCTGCCCCAGGCCTATTTGATTTCAGCGTGAAAGTATGCCATTTTAAAATCAGAAGACACACCTATTGTTATTCAAGCCTTGGAGGCTGTTCTTTTAGTACCTCCTTTTCTGCTGGTTTTTCAGAGCTCTAGAAACTTAAAGCACTGCAGGACCCTGGTGCAGAGGAGTCCTTTGCCACCCACAGCGAGAGCAGCCTGGTCCCTTTCCCGTGTGAAGCATCTTATTTGTGATGAGACGTCTGAACTGTGGCCAAAGCACGGGGCATGGCCGGCAACTGCAGAGTAATGGAGGGGAGAAGATGCACAGGGAAGAAGTCACCAAGATCCGGTGACAGCAGAGATCGCAAGGACCTGAACCCAGAGCCATCCTGCAGGACTCAGTGGGCTTATTTTAAATGTGTTATCTATCCCTAGTCCATAAATATGAATTTTATGGAGACCTCCTTGGTGGAGTGGAACAAGAGACAATTTGGCAATTGAGAATGATAAGGTGGGGGGGAGAAAAATACAGATGTGAAAACGACCATGTCTCCTAAAAGAAAGGCAACAGAGGAAACTGGGAAGCACGAAAGGAAAGCAATAAGCAAGGAGGGAGAGTGGAAGGGGGGAGGCCCAGTGGCGCGGAAGCGATGGAAGAAGAAAATGGGAGCTCAGCAGCACAGCGTTAGTCGAGCCTTTCTAAGCAAGGGTTCTGCCAGCCAAAACAGCGGCAAGTCTGAAATTGGTTAGGGTTTGTTTATTTATTCATACCACAGGATGTAAACTAATATAGTTCAATTCCCCTGGGAAAATAAAGCTGACTTTTTTTTTTTTTTTTTGGTAAGTTTAAGAATATGTTCATCCTTCTTTCCCCTCTTTCATGAAGTTTAAAAGGCTTCAAAGCACCCAGCAAGATTTGCTACTGAATTCCTGCCTCTGCAGCGATGAGAAACAGTCATAGCATGGAAGAGCGAGTGGTCGGGACCTTTGGTATCCAGCTGTAAGACGTCTTCCTATGATGCCTCCCGGTTCACGTTCAGGAATGACTTTTTGACTCTTAACCACTATATTTAAAGATTTGCTGGGCAGTAGATGTGACTAATATTTATATGAAATTAATCCCCCTGTGCAGGAGGCTCTACGTTCTCAGGTTGAAATGTGGTTTTAGTAGGAGTTAATTGGAGAATGAGTATTTACTTTCAGCTCAGGTTTTGCTTCCTTGGCTTCAGTTTGTAAGTGTTGAAGGTTTCACCTTCCCAATGCAAAAATAAAATGAAAACAATGAGATCCTAAATTGCTCGCTTAGAATAATCTGAATGGAGCTTTATATAAAATGCAGATACTTCAGGAGAAAAAACACAGAACCTGCAGCTGAAAAACAAGGTCTGCGGGGTTGCGGAGGATAACCACCCTGCCATGCCGGGCATTCCTCGGTGCTGCATTCCCAAGCAAAAGAAAAAGTAAAAAAGACGTTTAATTGACCGAAGTCCTGATTGTCTTTTCAGACACCCTTCTTGATGTGGTTAGAGATTGGAACCCTTTTGGAAAGCAACTTGACATTTCATAGCTTAGATATTTCCTCCATTGCTTTTGACTTTCAGGCCTCAATTATTTCCACCAGGAGACCGTTTGCCAAGCTGATGAAATTGGAAACAGAGTGGATGTTATAAAATACAGGTAGCTCTGGCCGCTGTGCGTGATGCTGCCTCATGTGTTTTTTTCATTTTACTTCTCCTGATTCCCTTTAAAGGCTGCAGCATGGCATGGGCTGGGCTTTGCAGGAGCAGCTCTGCTCGGGAAGGGAGCATGTGCGTGTGCCTGCACATGTGTGTCCAGGTATCGGTTTTAGCTTGGTTTCTAATCTGGAAAATTTCTTATAGTTTTTGCAGGGACAAATTATTCTTCCCAGTTGCAGAGGGGGAGGAGGGAAACCATTCTTGTCCCTCAACAGGTTTTGATGGAAATTATATTCCTGTGCCAAGTGATCACTAAAAACACTTTTAAAGAACATTTATGGGGAAAATGTTGCAATTCTCTGGCTTTTTGTGCCCTGTTTAACTTTTCGTGGGGATGGAAACTGGTAAACTTTCAATTTACTGCAGCCATCCTGTTTTACACTTAGAAAAACACCTCTTCCAGGGGCTTTGCTATCATACCTACGTGACACAACTGCACTAACACGTCCGGAGCTGCTGGAGTTCAGCGCATCAGAACATTTGGCCCAGGTAGTGATGCTTAAATATGATGGACTCTAAATTTACACTCTCAGGGGATCTTTACTTCTACCAGTGCTGAGTGAGGCACTGGCTGGGACTGAGGCAGCCGAGGAATCATCTGGACACAAGGAAGAAGCAGCTGAATCCTCTGTGCTAACCCTCAAAACAGGAGGTGACGTAGGATCCACTTCTCAGAGCAGCGGCACTTCTCTATGCTATCCCCATCCCCTGACCATGCCAAACCGGTCCTGCGAAGTGGCCTTAACCAAATGAAAGATTTGCCTCTGAATACATTGGAGTTGATATTCGAAAAGCCAACTGCGTTGAACGATTGCATGGCTCCCACCGGGAGCCCACAGCCGGGCCAGGAGTGGGATGGAGGCATCTGGGGGCAACACTCGTCCCACCACCACTCGCCTGGGGGTTCGAGAGCTCCTGTTACTGCACAAGGCTGCGCACGCGATCCAAAATTATGTCATCTGGAATAATAAGATGCAGATGCCCTGAAGCAACAGTGATTTGTTTAGACCTGGCGGAGCTGATTACAGGATTGATGGTCCCACAGAGGAGCAATATCTGTCCTCTCTTCCGGGAGACACCAATCAAAGATATAAGGAGCAGTTTGTCTCTGCCAGCACTTGAAGCTTGAGGACGTTTCTGTAGGAAGTGACAGTGGTAAAACATCCTCTGTAGCAAGTAAACAATTTTTCCCTATTCAGTATGGTCAAAAATAAAAAAGGGAGCTGTGTAAACATCTCCGAGTTGCCCTTGCTTGTCTTTTACTCCCGAGCCGCGGAGCAGAAGGCTCCGCTCAGGAGCCAGTACATACTGTAACTTCCTTCTGATCTGTGATCCAGCACAAATACAAAACCAAATCATATTTCCACGTAATCAATCCATGTTCTTAGAGAGGAAAAGAGTCCTTAACAGCTGACTAGGAGACCTTGGAGTATAATAGAGCTCTCTAAATGCACAGGTGTGCCAAAATACTTCACCAACAGTGTGTGAGAAAGTATTCACATTGTTCCCAAACCATGGGAAAAACATATCCTGTTCCCATTTCTGAAATGTGCCATTCATAAGGCTCTATATATTCTGCTCGGTGCAGGAACGTGCGTTGTCTCCTTGCAACCATCCCTGCTTCGGGGGCTGGTGATAAACTTTCGCTAGCTTCCGTGCATTGTGCTGCTCTCAAACGCGCTGGAGAGACCGCGCTGGTGTCCTTGTCCTGCTCGGACGGGGAATTAAGACTGCACCGACAGCAGCATTGTGCTCTTTCTTCTGGGCTGACTTATATCAGGAAAACTATTAAAGGAAGAGGCTTTTTTGATGCTATTGAATGCTTCTCACTGTCCGTTTCCCATGTGGATGCTCTGGTGCGTGCTGTTTCCTACAGTGATCCTGAGCGTCCAGAGTTACAGCGTGAATGAAGATCGCTAGATGGTGAGAGAGGGAAATGAGAAAGACCAGAATAAACTCTGATGATAGGAAACTTGGATGTTGTGGTTGCATTTAAATGAACAACATAATAAGGGAAACAGAGAAGTGACTGCGGAGAAGAATGACAGCTACTTATTGCTTAATCGTAGTGAAGTGCTTTTACATTTTTGGCTAACGTGAGAGTGTATCTACAATTTCCACTTGAAATGTTTTGGAGATACAAGTAGCTTTCCTTTTCATCAAGAAAAGGTCCGTGCAATTTTTTGATTAGAAGTACCTTATAAAATAACAACAACTGAGAAGCAAAACATGATTTTGCTTTCAGAATTTCTGTTTAAAATCACTTTAACATTTCAACTACACTACGGGATCAGCAGCTCATGTCCATCTCTCATTCCTCTGTGCAGGGGATATCGGCGATAGTAGCAATGAGATTCCACTTCTGAGTCATCCCCAAATATCCAGGACCTTTCTGAAACTCTGAGATGTGCCATTCTTAATAAGAATAACAAGTTTACAGCAAAAGAAATGGAAGTGGTGTCTGAATTTGAATGTGCCCGCTACCTCAGCCTTGTTTAAAGAAGTTTTATGACTTCAGATCAAATCATCGACAGCTTCCAGCTCCTGAACTTTCCCATAAAGGAAGCGAGGATACACCAGACAGGACAAAAATGTGGAGTTTTCACAATCTAGTTCAAGAATTGCTAACGTGGCGTCTGAGCATCACTAGACCACCCAGCAGAACAGATGCAAAGTGTGTTAAGTCTGAGCTCATGACTGTTTTCTGTGGCATTAGTCAGATCACGTTTGAGCTCTCCTAGCAGCTCGAGGGCAGGGGCAGGAGGCAGGCAATACCTGTGGCAGTGACAAGGACAGATCTGGCGCAGAACCGACGCAGGGGAGTGAGCACTGGGTGGGCGGTGCGACATGTCATGCGTTTTGATATACTGCTGTGAGTTCTTACAGCAGATTTATCATAACCCAAGCCCCAGGTGAAGCCATCAGAAAGTGGCTCTCCCTTCCTGGGTGAGGAAAGGCATCTCCCAACACTTAGCAGCCAATCTGGCCCGACTCAGATTTAATCATTCAGATATTGAAGCCACAATGAGTTCCAGCCTAGGCAGAGTTCATCAGAGGTTCAGGACGCTCAAGTCATGAATTAATTCCCACCAACACCAGAACTTCCTTAATTTTACAGAGATTGGAAAAATATTGTAGTAAATAAAATCTGGGTATGAATAAGAGTCCTTTTTGTAGACTGGTGGGCGTGTTCGGCTACTGCAGCAGTTAGTGGCATTACTTAGAGCTGACTGAAGCTATGTTTTTATATTACAGTGGTGTTTTCCAGACACCGTGTTTTCCATTCCAAAGCAGCAATTATTTTACTATTGATCATTCATTTCCAGTGATCTAATTGGAAATGTATAATGATACAGCAGCCTGTCTTTTCAAAGAGAAATCGCTAATTTTGCTTGTCAGTTTTCAGACAACCATTGTAAAAGTGTGCAGAGCAGCCAACTGTTTCCAGGGGCCTGATAGCTCACACTTGAAAACGAGGTGACCATGGTAATCACCATCATAGTGGTTTCTTAAAATCCAGCCTGATGTGCGTGGTGTTGAGACACGTAGAGATGCTCTGGAGCATGTGGCAGGAGGTGGGCACCAACCTCTCCTTGGCTTTAGCCCCTGAATGACCCTGATGCTTGGCTTAGGAAAGGTTTTTTCTATTGCAAGGGCAATTGTTGCAAACACTAGGGACAACTGCAAGCAAAGGGACGAGTCCCCCCAGAAGGGAGCTCAAGCCCCATGGCTTTGCAGACTCAAAACCATCCAACACCAGCTATCCCGTAGGTAATTCTCCCCTGGGGAAGGCACCATGAGTCACACTTCCATCGGCTAAAGTCGGTAGCAGGAGAGCTGGCGTTTATCGGCTTCCCTTCCCCGAGGGAGCAGTAGTGCAGCAGGCGGGGGGGAGACACGGGACCAAAAACCACCCCCCCTGCACCGCCAACGAAAACAGGGAAGCGCTTTGTCACCACAGCCCTGCTCTCGGCTGCGGGGCCGGCGTGGGGATTGCACAACGAGCCTTTTAAAAATAAAGTGTCTTTAAAAACACTCTTTTTTTTTTTTACATTATGAGAGGCTAAGTGAAAGCAGCAATTTTTTTGTTTTATTTTGTTCTAAACCAATGAAAGTTAATGTTTATAGCAGTCTAGGAGCTGGAAACCCAACTTAAGAAACTCTTAATGTTTAGATCTACTTAGTGGTTGGAAAAAACAACTTTTTAAATGCTCCAGCAAGTGGAAACAGCCACCCCTTGTAAACAAACCTTTAGCATTAAGATATTTCTTAGCAGCGGAAAACCTTAACTGCATGGAGACATATTTCTGAGACATTTCGAAGTGATCATAGGCTGCCGGCATAACCACGTTCTGTCAGCAGAGATGTCAATGATCAATGGAGATGAAAGAAGAAAGAGTTTCCATACAGGATGCTTGCTGAATGTTTGTTTCACAATAATTTACTGTATTACACACATAATTCATATCCATATTGGGATCTAGTTCAACACTGCGTTACTCTAGTTTTGCGTTTTAGGGTCAGTGAAGTTAAACCAACACAAACAGCAAGGAGTTTGCTGAATACACCAGAATAAAAAATATTCGTTGTTTTCTGCAAGTACAGTAAAATTTCCCAGCCGTAAGATAAGTCTGCCAGATATTTTAGTGGTGACCTTGAAAAAATAATACGACAACCTGCTCAGTCGGTGTTTTGCCTCCAAAGCCTCATTTCAACCCTGGTCATGTGCTTTGTAGCTGCTTGCCCTGACCGTGGGTTGAAGTGTCCCTGAGGTGAGCTATGTACGGGAATTTTTTTTCCCAAAGAAACAGTGGAAGTCCCATCACGAGACGATTAAATGCATCCGACTTGCTGTTGGCAGGGAAGTGGCAGGGATGAACTCATAGGTCTTTTCCATCCTTTGTGCTTTAAATCTACTGCCTGGATGGGTCGTTGCACGTACCCGCCGCTGCTGCTTGCTGTTGAGTGGCGCTGGCTGTGGCTGCTTCCTCAGGGCATCCACCAGTGCATCAGTCGTGACCTGCTGGGATGTGACAGCAGCCGGGGCTGCCCTCCTGCTGCCCCCCCGAGCAGCGTGCCACCATGATGCTGCGCATCGTCAGTACGAGCCCAGGAGGTTGCGTGTCCCCTTCTCCCGCTGCAGAAGGAGAAGTGGCCAAGGACTGGGAAAACACCCCAGTGAGGTGGGAATTTTGCATAGCCCCAGGTCACAAGCAGGCAGGCTGGGAAAAGATGGGATTTAGGAAATGCTGTTTCACTAAGGAAGGGGTTGAGTGTCCTGCAGCAGTGGGGCTGCCGGGGCAAGATGCCCATGTACCCCTCACCCAAATTCGGATACCCCTGTGCCGCCTGGCTCCGGCTTGCGGGGAGCGGCTGCCTGGCACTCTTGAGGCTGGGAGCAAAAGCCGACGTCCGACACGCTCCTCCTGCTGGGTCATTTCCTTCGAAACAATTGGGAGCTTTGATCCCGTTATGTGAGCGAAAACCTGCCGCTGTTCTCACTGTGCGCCCTCGGCGGGGCTAAAAAAAACCCCGCGCTGCAACCAACAATGCGCACGGCAGAGCCACGCTGCCGCTGACTAAGCCTCTGTCCTGAGGTTAGGTAATTTCCTTGCATAAATCTCTTTTCAAGAAGGATTTTAAACAGACTTTAACTAGTACCAGACTTCTCTGCTCTGGATTTGATCCTGAGGAAATACCTGATAATAAACAAATACCTTGCTGGGATCCTCAGCCTTGCCAGAAATGACAGTTGATTTAAAAATCACTTTTTTTTTTCCTTCTGTTTTCTCACTTTACCCTTTTTTAGGTTAAAAAAAAGGCAAACAAAATTATAACCATACAGGGCTAAGAAAGTGTTGCAGAACAAACAAGCCCCAGCAAGGTTAGCATCCGCAGAGGGATAGCATTTCACTGCCGCATGTCCACGCTTCCAAAACACCTAAACCCCTACTATATTCTCTACCTAATTTAAGATTTCCATTTGGATTTGGACCAGCATTTATACATTTCCAGTGATCTTATTAAAGACAGTGAGGCTCATCAAGCTTCAGCATCACCGTGCTGCATCCTGTGGGAAGCTCGGGTACCTAAAAAGTGCAGTACAAGTACAGGGCTATGCACGATGTTTACCCTTGGCCTCTTCAGCCTGATTTTCTAAGAAAACATGGCTGAAAATCAAACTCAAGGGATGCAAAGGACTTTTACATCCATATCAGCTGGGCAAAGTCCTCCGTGCATGATCACAGTTCGTCTCCCTAAATTCCCCCAGCAGTTTCCCACGGAAAAAGCCGAATTTCCTGCTCCGAAGCGCTGTCCCAGCTCACTCCTGTGCTGACCCCATTTCAGCGATGGGTTAGGTTGTTATTAGCACTGTTGTTTGTGTTGCTGTTACAGTTTGTAAATTCTTAGAATATGAGACTAAATAAACTTAGGATTATTACCATAATGGCCCAATTTAAGGAAAATCTGTTTATATTTGGCGACCAGCAGGGAACAGCTGAGAAGAGGAAAAATACAACGTGCAATGAATGTGCCCCACGTTGCAGTCCTTTTCCATCTCCTTATGGTTGATGTCCCTCAAGCAGGCAAGGAGGGACACATTGCTATAGATAATAGTAAGTTATCCATGGGAGCGTGATTTTTAAATCCCTAAGGCCTTTCCCTGGCTAGCAGCAGCTTTCAGCAAAGCTGTTAAAGCCCACCAGCATGGTTAGGCCTGTGTCTGTAAGATATAAGGAGATTAACGTCTTCTGGCTGCTGCAATCTTTTGGGGACTTTTTAGGTCCCTTTGTTCAGGTGATAGGGGGTAAAGTTTCGGGGTTTTTCCATAGCCCAGGTATTTTCTTGGGAGAGGGGGACCACTTCCCAGAGCTGATTTTAGAGTTGCTGAGGTTCATGACCAGGCACCCACTGGGGAAAGCAGAGTCTTGCAAAACAGCCTCTGCTGGGTTAGCCAAATGACTCAGCTGGGCTCATAAGCTTGTTCTGGGATACCTGACATGTGTCATCTGCAGTCGTGTCAATGAGCAAGATACAACTTACACCACTTGCCAGTAACTTAGCCTTCATCTGCAGATGAGAAAAATGTTTGAATCTGTGATTTAATTGAGTCAAATTTTTAGTCTGACTTCCTGTGCTTAACCCTCGGATCACTTCTGGTGTTTCATGTCATGGACATGTCTGTGTCAATGTCTAAACAATGAAGTTTCATCAAACAAGTAATTTATTATTCTCTAGAAGGGATTAACAAAGGTGTTTAAAACCCTGTGGTTGTATCTACTTTGAGGATTAAGGGGATTTTGGAACAGTGATATCACTGGGCTTCAATGCAACTTATATGGTGGTAAAAATACATAAAGCTGCAAGGAAGTTGTCAACGCGATGGTTGTGACGAGTGGAGGTGTTGGGTCCATCTGAATCATGTCCAGAAGTGATCCCCCGTGCACACGTCCACAGCCCCAACGTCACTAACAGGGATAAGGAATTGGACCCTATTTTAATTTAAATCAGGTTCCCTTTATACCTATCTATGCCAGTGCCTTGAAATTCAATCTAGTTTGCGAGATTTTTTGTACTTGATGTAAGTGGTAATGCCTCCTTTGCAGGTAAATTTTATTCTGTTACGTTCATAGATCAAGCCATTATTATTTGACTTGCCTCTGTTAGAAAAGAAAAAAAAAACCCCAAGATTTTTTAATGACAATTTAACTTCCAATAGTATTTATGTGTTTAAGAGGTTTTCCTGACAGTACGTAAAATTAAAAGGAGGATCATTTAGAAAAAAAAAGGATCAGTAACGTAAGCCCTCATTTGGGACTGTGCCTCAAATTATATCTATTTGATTCTGACTTTCTGCCCAGGTTCCAGTGGAAACTTTTTTTTTCCATTTACAAAGCAAATTTCTTTCTTTGAAGGCAATCAAACTAGCAGTGTTTTTCTTTCTCTCTCCCTCTTCTTATCCTACTATGTCCACCATCTTTGTTACTTAATTCCCTTTCTCTCCTAATTTAGTTTTGTATTTTCTTTCAATAATCAGTTAATATATACGTAAAAGCAGCTGGTGGAACTTTTGGAGACAAAACAGTAGCTCTGTATCAGCTGTACTTTCGAAGTGTTCTTTTGTTTTAAACGATGTTTAGCTATTCACAAGTAAGTACTTCTGACATGCTGGAAAATGTTGTTAAAGCCAAAGTAGCTGCAGAAAGTGCAGTGCAAGATGCACAGCGAAACCATCACGGGAAATGGGACAGACCCCTGGAAGCAGTGCTGGTGGATGGCTTCGAAGAGGGAGCAGAGACGTTCTGGTTGGGATGAAGATGTGCTTGCGATATTTTAAGTTGATCGTGGCAGATTCCAGCTGTTTTCTTTTTCCTTCTTCCTCCTCGTGCACCGAAGCTCTGGGCTCAAGCACGTTGTTTTACGAGTTGTTTGCAGGTATGGCCATATCTTTCCTTCTCCCGAATTAATGATGGGCTCAAAATGAAGCTTGTGCTTTTGAACTTTACCACTTAGATGTAAGCACAACTGTCAACGACTGTTTTGCTCCATGAGACCTGAGCAAACACACAGATTTAAAAGGCGTACATTTACATTCCTTCTTTAAAGCTTAAAAAAATAAAAGGGCCATATTTAGACTGCTTACTGTGGGTGTCTCACATAATCATTAAGAGCAGTTTCAAAGGCCAAGAAAGCACTAAGTAATTGTTGCAGGGTTGCCAGATCTTGTCTGTACTGAGTGAGAGGAGAGGAGTGCTCGGGGTGTCTGCGCTGGGTGATCTGAGCAGAGCTCAGAGGTGCTGCAAGGAAAAGCTCCACCACACCCTTTCTTCCCATCCAAGAAAAATATTAAAGAAGGAAGAAATGAATATCCTTTCTATTGCTTTTCATTGTGTCTTTTTGAAGATGTGATATACTAAGATTTCCTGTAATTACATGTAATAGCTAGAGGGGGAAGAAGGGGGAAGACAGAGAATGAAAGTCAGAAAAATTAATTTGTTTAAATCTGTCACTAAGACTTCTATGAGCCAACCTGTAAATAACTCCACAGTTAAAGTATCTTTGTTTGCATAACTCAGCTCAAACCCCACAAAGTTGAGGGACCCAGTGTTTTTCCCCTTGCTTTTTGCACATGAAGTGCTATTTGAGACACTAATAGTCTGTAAATCTGATTCTGTGGCACAGCACCAGATTTGAGTGGATGAAACAAGCTCCCCGTGCCAGCATACATGCCTAAAATTAGCACCAAAGATATTGGATTCTCAAGTACTTTATTCCTTTTTTCCTCTCACAACAGGACTGGATTTTTGGCATGCTGCTGAGGACCAGTTAATAATATTAGCCTGTGGTTACTGCACCATTAAAACAAACCAGAGTCAAGCACCTTTCGTTCATGAGATGAATAATAACAGCGCTCCCCCTCCCTCCCCAGCACACACGGCATCGAATTAGCCTACTGGGATAACTGGACAATGTTGTTCAGGAGCCAGTGGACTTTGAGCTTTGCAATAATTGTCTGCAGATGGCAGGAGAATATGAGCCTGCGAAACGTAAAGTGGCTGGGTGGCATCCGTCCAGAAGTCATCAGAGGCTCCGGGACCCCGTTAGTAATGTGTAGCATTAGAGGTGACGGTGCCATCACGGATGGGCTTAGAAGTCCTCATTAGCCATGTCCCACCAGTGTCTCTCCTGGCCGTACCTTTCCCTCCCTGTGCGAAAGCAGTGATGGTGCAGGGTGTTGGTGCTGTCTTAACCGACCGTTGGTGGGGACATGGGTGGGGTGATGCTCATCAGGAGCAAATACCAGTACCCAATATCTGCATTAGGCAGTGCAGTGGGTCTCGTTCCCCTGCCACCACTCTGTGGTCCAGGCAGAGAGGTGGGCACCTCCAGAGGCTATTGCCACCCATCCCAACGTAGTTGTTTGAGGTTGGATGGGTCCTCTGGAAGTGCATCTCTTTGCTCTCTGTGTATGTCAGGGAGCCAAGAGTGGGCTCGACCTCATGCTCACATCCCAGCTACAGTTGGGATCCCAGCTGGTAGGCGTACATGGGAGCTGGAGCTCCCCGAGGAGCAGATCCTGTCCCATCCCCCCAGGGTGTTTGGAGAGCTGCAGGGTCTGGGTCCTACAGGGCTCTCCAGCACATGCTGAACTTCATGCACATAGTGCTCGATGCCTTCAAAGGGTGGCAATGCAGTGCCAACAGCGAGCATCGACTGATGGGGCATCCATTAGAGCAAGTGGGGAGGTCTGAGCATAGAGGTAACTTTTGGGTCAAGGAAAATGTGATCCAGAGAACAGAATAAATGGAAGAATAGAGGCAAAGTGCCACTGATTTTTCATAATCCAATCTGAAAGGCTCCAACAGCAAATGCTGTTTCATACCAGGATTTCAAAAAATCACTGCAGGCAGCACAGGTATTGGAGGAACACCCAGAGCCAATTTTCTCTTGTACTAAGCCCATGGAAAATACTACTAATGCCTCATTCCCTGGGAGGCTGAACTGACCCCAACTGGCCCAGCTTGTCTGGAGGCGTTTCTGCAAGCCTGACCTATTAAATATTCTTTTTTTGTTATTTCACAACAAATACTTCCACCCCCCTTTTCTAATGAGACATTTGGCTGGCCAGCACATAGGGAATGGAGAAATTCCATGACATCATTTGCAGGTGGGCCAGGCAGAGGTATCTTTACCGTCAGGTTTTCATTTTATTAGATATTACCAGAAAAAATAACTTTAAAAAAATAATAATCTAACTGAACTCCAGCCCAACAGCAGCAAAATTTCACATAGCCATCTACTCCAGTAGATTAGCAGCCTTTAGAAGAGGAAGCCAAAGGACCTGTTTTCTTTAGTGAACATTTTTTAAATCTCTAAATCTCTTGGATTTTTTCAATCCCAGAATAACTTCTGAAGTACAAGGATGCTTTTCTTTTTTAATCTTGTCAACAGTTCTAAGTACAGATTTGCTCTGGACAAATCTGAAAGTCTGCCTTAGGTTCAGATAAGTGTAGTAGAGTTGGCATCTTTGTCTTGCTAAATTAATCCTCCAAACTCAACTCAACCACGGAGACCCCATAAATTTCAGTAGGACTGATGAGAAACCTACGCCTTCGTAGGAGGAGGCATTCTGACTCTGACATTTCCACTTCGGGTCAGACATAGCAATGTCGTAACACAATAGTCTTAAAATTTTCCATCATTTAAGAATTGCGTCAGCTCTATTCAAATCAGAGTAAATGTTGTAGGGTTTTTTTCTCTGTCCCAAATAAATTTGACCAAAGCCTATGTTTTAGCAACAGCAATATAGCATTCATTGCAAGACGATTCCTGCTGATAACACTCTGACAAACTATTCTTCATATAAAACCTGCTTCTGGGGGTTTGGCTTTCAATGGAAAAAAGTCACCAGATGCCTAAATTTATTAAGAGGTTCCTGAGCCTCATACTGGCTCTCTGCAGGGGTAAAGGTTGATCAATATTTTAGAAAATTTAAAGTCCATTTCAGCTTAGATGGTGTGTGTTTGGAATGGTGAGTTCCTGAGCTAATGTAGGGTGAGGGTGCAGGCTGGAAAGCTGCAAGTGAGATTCAACTTGTTATTAGAGGGCTGAAAATATATGGAGGGAAAATCTATCATTTTCATTTTCCATGTGATTTCAAAGAAAAAAGAAACCACTTTGAGTTGAAGCTCTGAACAAAAGATCACCTCTAATTCCGTAAGTTATGGATCTATAAATCAGTCAAATAATATAGAGCTGGCCACAAGGCAAATATATCTTCTAGCACCAATAACTATAAGGGAGATTCTCTTATTCAAGAGTTGTTCATAATTCATTATAATTGGTGGGAAAGTGAGGGTTGAGACAGCTTAATTCATTCACAATTGGCAATGTTATTATTTCAGAACAAAAATATTGAGTTATATGAAAACCATCTGGTGTCAACAGAAATGATCACTAGGGTCAAGCAACAGCTTGGTACAAGTGGATGTTGTTTTAAACATCCTGCGACAGAAATGTTGGTTGGTTCCAGCCCGGTGCTGCTGAAACAGGCACAAAAGCTTCACTTTTATTAAGAATTGTGTCACCCAAACATGAAGAGTCCTGCTTATCTGATGTTAAGGTGTCTTTATCCTTTTTTTTGTATTTTCATAGCATTTTGAGAACTTGGCTGTTTGCCGTTGATGACGTGTAGGTGAGCAGGAGACTGGCCATCACAGGGCTGTGCGAAGGGACTCCTGAAACTCCAGGAGAAGAAAAAATCCCCCTGACTTGAGTAGCTTTAGATGGATGATGACTATTAGAAAAGGATTTTCAGCAGGGCTGAGAGGAGAGTGGCACCTTGTTAACCACCGTGATAAGCAAACCCCAAGGTCTGTGCAGCCTCAAGCATTCAGTAAAGAAAAAAGCCAGAGCTTTTTTCTCAGTGCTTTGGACGTCGCTGTAGATGACTGTGCGATATTTCTTGGGAGTGGCTGCAATTCTTCTCAGGAGATCATAAGTTTTAAAAAGCCCATGTAGGCTCCTGGGCTTTTACACGCACCTGAGTCTTCACAGAGGTTCAGATCAAACCTCTGCAAAATCAAACCTTTCCCCAAGCACCTACCATGCCTTGGAGGGGCAGGAGGCTTCTGTTTAGGTTTTGAGACTTTGTGTTTTAATCTCCAGCCAGAACAGGAACAAAAGTGAAAAAAAAAATCCTTGCACATCAGTTTTTGTGGCAGCAGCTCAAGCAGGTGCCTGCGGGAGCCCATCCCCATGAGACCACGGGGTCCGGCTTTTGCAGACTCAGGCAACTGGGAGTGCTTGGACACCCTTGCAGAGAAGTATGTGAACGTGGGAGCATTTGTGTGAACTCAAACCCTCCTCTGGAGCCTTTTGAGGCCTGTCTGTCAGCAATGCTGACATCAAATGTGTATTCCCACATCAAAGCCGTGTTGAGGCTGCTGACTTCCTACTAAGGAAAACAAGGGAAAACAGATTTTCGGTGCGTGTTGTTTATTTTAACATGTTTTTAGTATTTGATTGATTTCTTTTTTTTTCTAGAAGCAAGCCTGAGGGACATGGTTTGTTTTATCAGGAAATGAGAATAAATTTACTCAAGCAAGCTCGGGCAGTACAGGTAGTCGCTGTCTCAGCGCTGTTGCATTTTGGCTGCAGGTACCACAGTGCCCCAGAGCAAGGTCTGAGGCTGCCGATGGAGCTGGGGCAAAGCTGCTGCTCAGGGGAAATGTTTACAAACCATTTCTGATTCCTGTTGACATTAACAATCGTTATTTCCAACATAATCAGCTTCAGTGATCCCAAAAATGTGGTCATCCTATACCTCATAAGCTGAAAATTGAAACGTGAGGGTGTTATGGCAATGCCAGCCCTTACTGAGTATCAGGAGTAAACCCATGAATGCAAGCTGTATCCCAGTTTTATTTTCCTTCAGGCTCAGCTGTGCAGCTTCTCCACGTCTCTGCGCAGTGCTGCCCCATCGTTACGGACTGCCCCTAACGATATCACATGCAGCTTAAAAGTGCAACTCCCCCACCGCGTGTCACTCAGCTGCTGCCGAGATTCACTAACGCGGGTACACACAAAGCCTCGAATTAGTCATAGAAAGTGAAACAGCCTCTCAGAAGAATTAAGTTTGGTGTGAAGGAGTGAATCACAGCAGCGATAATATCCAGAGCAATTTTAGCTGAAAGAGCATGAATTACTGGCTGTGAGCGTAGCCTGAAAGAGAGAGCGTTTGCTGTACATTGCAGGTATATACAAGAAATATTTCCCCTGTGCACTTCAGGTCCGTGCTTTGTATTTGCTGAGTTATTTACACAGAGCAAAATGAGTGCAAAGGCAGCAGCCACCATTAGGGACCAGACTGAAGCTGAACTTGCCTCAACTTGAGGAATCTTGGACAGAAAGGAGGTGTGGTGGCATCAGGAGTCCAAAACAGCATGCAGAAAAACAGTGAAGCTTCATTGTCCCCTCTGAAGACCCCACTTCTCCATGTGTCTAAAGACACTTTACAAGGGCTTCATTCACAGGGGACAGTAGCCCTGGGATGTTGCAATTCTCCTGACTTGCACATTTGTTCTTTTCTTATAAGGACTTAGGAAAATGGCTCTTCAATCATTAGTGATAAAGTTGTAGGGGGTTTTTGTGTGTGTACATCCATAAACCCCTGACACTGGCGCCAGTTATTAAATCTGCAGGAGCATCAACTTTTGGAATCGAATGGTGCCTGAAATTCAAAAGATGACAGCTCTGTCCCAGTTTAATTTTTTTTTCCCCCATGGACTACAGTGATAAGGACCTTAGAAGAAGAGCCTGGCTTCTTCCAGGCTTGGATAGAGGCTTTCCCGAAAGACTCAAGAGAAAGATGGAGAAAAAGAGAAAAAGTCAGAACTAGCTGGGGATGAGAGAGTTAAGGAACCTGCAGCTTGAACTGCTCTCGAGGGAGACAGGAAAGCGGTAGAGATTTGGCACTAAGTACAGATCCCAAAAATTAGATCATAGCACATAATTATCCTCCAAACTGGTCCTGGTGCCAAAATCTTAATATCTGGGATTGTTATAATTTGAAGTCATGTAGGAAATCCAGAGTTCCAATCAATTGCATTCCCATGCCCAGCCGCTCCATGTCATTGCCCATTCCACAATAAAACGTACCTGGCATTGTGTACGGAATGAGTAACGATTCCTGTGCCGAAAGGGAAGAGGGAGAAACACCGAGAACTCTCTCAGCCGCTGAAGTCAGTGGGAGCTGGCGGTGCTGGCAGGGGCTCAGCACCCATGAGTCAGCCCCTTGGCTCCTTTGCGAGCAGTCGTCCTGCCACTGCCACCCCACGTCTCCCCGCAGCCATGCCTGTCTGCTCGGCAGATGCAGCTAAACTGCTCAAAAAAGTGTCCCTGGGGTTTGTTCCAGCTATGCTTACTTGGGTTTAGTCAAAGCAAAACACTGGGAAGAGACGCAATGCCCAATCTGGTGGAAGGTCCCACGTGGGAGGCTGTAAGATCAAGTCATGGTCTGACAACCGTCTCTGAAGACCTTGGACAAACCACCATTCTCACCTCTATCTCAAAAGCTACAGAAATACCTAGTGCCTGCTCACTTCGGGTCATGATTTCCATGGAGGGAGTTACATGAATGCAAACATGGAGGCTTGAGCCTGCATGATCGGCTAACACTGGCTGTCCTTCCCGACAGGGTTGGGAGGAGGTGCTCGAGCAGTTTGGGATTTTGCCGCGATGAACATAAGATGTCTGCGTAGAGGTTTGTTTCCCCCTCCAGATCCAGGCTTTTCCTGTAGCTCACCATGAAACACAGAGCTAGCACAGCTTTCCACCCTCAAGGTCTGGAGCTGTAGCATCCCATGGGATCAAGCTCCCATTTTTTGCACAATAGGTTCAGATAAATGCAGCACAAACCCTGTTCATTCAATCCCACTCTCCTGCTCTGAGTTTGGTGGTTGGGCATTACCAACACGCGATCCCATCCCATCTTCCACACACCGTCCAGCTCTGCTGGTCCACAGCTGTCCCCAGCTGGAGTCCTGCCCCATCCTCTCCTGCTCCCCTGGTTCAGCGCTCGAGCCCATCTGATGGAGTGCAGTTGGTATGGGACATCTTCAGAAAAGAGCAATGTGTGTGCAAATCTGCTAGAAATCTTATAAGCTTGGCTTCCATCTTTCCTTCAGACATTCACCCAGCTTTTCTAAAACCCCAGTCCTTGAGCAGGGCTGAATTAAATGCATTCGTTCCTGAAAAAGATCATTGCACAAAATCCCTCAAACTCACAGGGATCCAACCAGCAGAGGGCATGGGCAGTCACTGCCGTGCACCGTAATGCCCGAGGCCAAAAAAGGCTTTTTTGGGGCAAAATACACGTGCAGGACAGGGTCCATCACTCCCATGGTGGCACAGGGAGCAAGCGCTAGCTCATTCAAACGTTAAGCGCCATGCTTTCCTCCATGCACTTGCACAGCCTGGCGTGCAACCACCACAAATACACTGAACAACTCTGAACCATGATAGCACAAAAGCAAGTTTTATATGGCACTGAGCTGGAGATTAAAAATTCTGCCAGCAGAGATGCTGATGTCGATGCAGCTACCTGAGTGTCCACCTGCTACCAGGGGCTCAGCTAAGGACAAACAACTAAAACCTCCATCACCTCTGGTAAGGAAAATGCAGCAGTGTGGTGGCAGCTGAGCGTGTGGTGATTAAGTGCAGGACATGCCTTGGGATGTAGGATTTCTTTTTTTTTTAACTTCCTGTTTATAGGTTGACTGTATTTCCCCAGCGTTTGAACTTCTTCGTCATGCCGTTTCTCCGCTGCTTCTGACACTGACTGAGAACTAATAAGCTTCCTCTGAGCAAATATCTGTATTTAAACAAGCTGCTGCCTTGCCCCGCAGCCAGAAACCCGCCAGTAAATGCCATCTTGCAGAAGGCAGGACGCGGGCAAAGACCCTTCCCAGCAGCACCGCCAAAGGCCAGGGTGCTCTGCCGCTGCACCGGTGCAAAGCTGCTGTGCTGAACAAGTATTTGGAGGGTTGGTCTTTTTTTCCACAAGTGAGCAAGAGAAGGAGGCTGAGCATGACTGAGAATCTGGCTCCAGTTTCTGGTACTGCACACTCAACCCCAGACCTGCTGAATTTTTCCAAGAACCTGGCCTGCCCAGCTTGGCCCCCCCAGCCCCCAAACTGTTGTGAGCTGTGGAGCAAGGAGGTGGCAGCTGTGTTGTTTGCTTTTCCTGCATTTAATTATACTGCAGTGATCTCCAAACAAGACATTTTTTGATCAGACCTGAAATGTTTATTTTGCTGGTCAAAAAATGAATCTGCTGCCTGTGGTATGCATGGCATCTCACATATTTCTTTCTCTACTCACTGTCAAGTGACTTGATATTCCAACAGATACTGCCACAAAAGCGGGAAGTCAGATGGTTTGCAAGCTAATTAATCAATCAGTTTACTATATTAGCAACCTTAAAGGAATTCTGATGCAGACCCAATACTTAAATCTGCTGCGACATCTGCAGCCAATCATGCTTACATTACTCCATTAACAAATTACATATGTGCTAAGCAAGATACCCTGCGGTTCGAGCGTGCAGAGAGCTTCTCGCAGTTTCTTGAAGTATGACAGTCACTTGTATAAGCAGAGCACAAAAGAGTAAGGACTTCTTCAGTGGAAAAGGTTTATTCTGTGCTTGTTGCACTTGTCGCTTGGACTCAAAGTAGTTTGAAGAAGGCCAGATTAGCTCAGGAGATTGGAGAGATTTAGCAGCCCTGCGATGGAATGATAAAAGAAGTTTGAATAGATACAGCCGTTATAAAAATCTTTTTTTATAAGGGCTGGCAGGTTTGCACATCCCTGACTGGCGGTCTGGCTCGGGTGCTGTGCTGCTCTCTCCTGAAAGGTAAGCAATTTGCAGGCAGTTATAGCAATTTAGGGCAGTTTGGGAGCAAGGAGAGGCTTGCTTTGCTCCGCTCCGTGTGCTCGGAGCGTTGTCCTGGCCCATACAGCAAGCCACCAGCCTCTGGCAGAATCACCAGGAGATGTTTCTCCCAGGGAGAGCTTTCTGCTGAGCACGTATGAAAGAACCCCTTTTTAGGGTGCATTTTGGTTAAAGCCCAATGCTGACACATCGCTTGGGGTCCTGGTGTCCGGGTGATCTCTAGCAGCCGTGCTGCTTGCATTGCTTTAAAGCCACGCTGCATCCTGCTTGCACAGAGTTACAGGTAGCATGTCCCTGCAGCCCACCGATGACCCTTCCCAGTGTCACGGCGTGGGATGTGGCCCCACTATCGCAACCAACAATATCCTACAGATGTAAAGAGACTTTGAGCAAGGGGGCAACTTCATAGCTGCTGTTTCGAAGCCCGAGATCTAAATGCTTTCCTCTCGAAAAGCCTCCCTGCTATGTACCACGCAGATGAACATGCGCTTTATTTTCCTTCGTCCATTTCCAAGAACTGCTTCTGTTGAATGGAGAGCTGAGTGGTGCTTCACCTTAGTTTTACAGAGTGGCTTCAAACCCCAGAGTGGCTCAAGCCTGTTTTGTATTTGTCCTTCCTCGATACGTACAGCACCGTCAGGGCAGCAGATGCTTTGCGAACAGCTTTAAAGACAGATCGGTGCCACAGAAGAGGTTGAAAGCTGCAGAGGACAGTCAGGGCTCACAGAACATCATGTACCGTCATACCGGGCATGAGTCTCCTGCTTTTATCTTTTGCTAGGCTTCATCTTTAAACCTATTGTTTCCCCCTATACAAGTTGTTTATAACCTTGACTGCTGAATGGGAAAGCAGGTTGCCAGCATCAGCGGGGGATGAGCAGCTCGGCGTCAGCTTGTTCCCATTCGACCTTTAGGAAGCGTCCATGTCTTTGCAGCATCGACATCCTCCAGCCACATCAGCGGTGGGGTGTTTCTTCTCTGATTGCCCAGCACCCTCACCTCTGCTGGAAATGGGGCTTCTGGCTTATTCAGGAGTGAGCCGAAGCTGTGCTCCTCCTGCAAAGAAGTCCTAGAGAGCCCCTTTAAAGTAAGGAGTCTCTTTAAAGCAAGTGAAAATAAAATCCATCCAACTGTGAGTTGCTGGTTTTCTTCTCCTCCAATTATTTGCTGCCTGATGACTTCACAGCAGAGGCACTGACGAGTTTTATTTGTTATTACACGGCACTTTATGTCAGCTTAATGAACCCCGCTGGTTAACATAGACTCACCACTCATCATTAGCGTGTTGCTTTCTGCTGTAGCAGCTCGAGGCACTAATTGATCCAACAGATTTATCCCATCGATTTGTGCGTGTCTGGGGGTAGGAAGAGTTGGTTCAGGTTTCAGCACAGACCTGTGCGTGACACCAGAGCGATGAGTGTGAACGGGAGGCATTCGCTTCACTGATACGGACAGAGGACGGCTCTGCCCAGGGATGTTACAAACACCTGGGCTTGGACGGCACAGAGGCGATGGAGCTGTTTGGAAGTGAATGCACACAGGATTATCGGTTTCTCAGTGGCCTGTGCTGCTCTCTCTAGTGAGCCCCCTGTGCATCCTTTCATATCCTTCAAATGCTTCTTGGCTCCGTTATCCAGGATGCAGCTTCCAGACTGGGGCAGCTGGAGGGAGTCGCACCGAATAGCGACGTGCATCCCTGGCAAAAGAAAGAGTTAATCCAGTGCCGACATCCTCGCTCCTGTAAAACATCTCTGTTTGCTGCGTATAGTTAGTGAGCTTCCTTCAGTGACAGCAAAGGCAAGTGAATGAATGGCTTTTTTATTTGCTGTGGGCTTGGTTAGATGAGCATCTATGTTTTCGGTTATATTCCTCGTAGATACAATAAAACTTTAAGCCAGGCTCGGTGGAACTGCTCCTTCCAGGACACAGGTGGTCTGAGGCTTGCTCTTTTTTAATCCACTAAAGTAAAACCATGTTATTTGGACATCTATAAGCTCAGTGCCACAGGTCAAGATGCTGCCAGGCTGCTTCTGCTAGCGCCCCGCTGGCAGACTGGCCCCAGCCCTCGGTGAGATGTTTGCGGCTCAGAGTCAGCATAATGCAGCATATTCGAATTCAGCACCCAAAAGGCTTAATTCCCATGCATGTGTCATTAACGGGCCATGAGGAGTCTCTAGGAGAAATAGAAACAAAAGCAAAGAAATGGAAAAAAGTTAAAAGAAAGGCCACTAAACTGGAGCAAAGCTTGGTTTCGCTCCCCGGTGAGTCTGAGGAGCTTTGTGCAAGGAGCTCATGCTAAGCACCGGCACGCAGATGCGAATCCTGTAGAAGTTCCTTTTTCTGCTAAGGGTCATGTGAAAAACCTGATTTCTGACTCTGCCAAGGACAGGACGGGAATCCTCTTATGAGGATTAAACTTTCAGGGAAAAAAAAAGTTCTCATCTAAGAAAAGCTGTGCACTTCGCTTGTAATGCAGGTAATTAGACACTAAACATTGGGCAGCCAATTCCTCTGTCAGCACGAGAAGCAGAAAGAGGCAAATTTGATGAATTTGCTACGATTTGCATTTGATCTTTCATACGTAGCTCCAGATTAATTTGTATTTTCCTGATAGGATTATCAGTTTAGCCCTTTATTCTCCCACTATACAATCTTTCCAAAACTGCTCAGCTTCTGATCCTGTGCATTATTATTTGGTCAGCACAGAACATACTTTTGACTAGAGGCCAGTGACTTTTCCCATTGACATGGAGGAAGTTTGGACTTCACCTCGGTTACAGAATCTTTTTTCATTTGTCTGCTTTATTGCATTGTGGAGATTTGATCCTCCTCTGGAGTCAGTTGGGTGATTTCCAAGGGATACAGTTGGATTCCCCACTACTTTGTTTCTCCTTCCAAGATGGAATGGACTTTTATGGAGAGTATAAAATCAAAAAACAAGCTATCACTTGCATTTGCTACACAACTCTTCCTGTGCGTTGGTGGAAGTACTCTCTGAGGGTTTTGAAGCCTGTTGTAGTATGTGGGGGATGGTAAAATGGTGGTAAAAGAAGGACTCATGAGACGGAGACGGAGTGCTGTGAGGAGGTGACACGCCTGCTCCGAATGCCCTGAAAAGCAAGGGACAAAGACCAACAGAGCATCGTGGTACTTGTGTCCCCATCCCACCTCACCCCCTGAAGTGATACCAGCAGCGTATCTCTCAAGGTGGCAGATGTCCCTGTCAAGACACCCTGTGTGACGATGACATCTGTCCTCCAGGAGGGGAGGAGGAAGGCGTGCTGCTGGCGTCCTCAGGTGCGGGGCAGCGTGCAGACACCTGCGGCTCGCGGAGGAGGACGGTGCTGCTGTGACAAACGACAGCTGCTCCGAGCGTGGCACTGAAGCCATCTCATGCAAATGGCATTCTGCGCTAATTTCTGTTAACGAGTCCATCAACAGCAGTTCCACATCTCCTCCAGAGATAGGAGAAGCAATAACAGACGCATGGCGGCGGGGGGAAATATGCACGAGCCGCGCTGTGGGTGTGATTGGTGAGGTGTCTGCACGGCAGAGTCACTGGGAGGCGGAGGACGCGCGCTCCCTTTACCAACACAACTGGGCGCTGAGGGGGATTTGCTCTCCGGTGCCTACCTCCATCCTCTGTGGTCTGAGCTGCGAACCAGTCACTTGGGAGCAGAAATCCAATTTTTAGAAGCACAAGTTGCATCTGGAAAATAAGGAAGCTGCTTTTTAAGGTATCGTGTCTAAGATGAGGTATTGCTGCCTTGCCGAGTGATGTGTTCCTAGTTCATAAATAAGTCAAGGAGAGCACACCTTATTATATGCCTAGCCTGTTGATATGAAGATTTTCCTGTGGTGAAGCCAGGACTAGATGCAAGCCAAGCAAAGTTGTATAACACACAGTGTAGCTTAAAGGTAAGAGAAAGTGCCAAGCAGAAAACTCGTCTGAGAAAGCCAAAGTCCATCAAGCACTTAATGGGCAAGTCGATACAACACTGAAAGTCAAAGCTTCCTTGTAATCACTGTGCCATAATTCCCTGAACACCCATTCCTTTCACAGCAGCTGGCGTCGCACGGCCACTGATCTTTCACCAGGAAGAGCTGAGCAGTTGCTGAAGATACACAAATAATGACAGCAGATCCCCAAAATGCCTTTGATACGTGGTCTGTGTTTAGCTTAGGGAGTTTATTTCTCAGCTCAGTAGTATTCAAGTGGCATTGCTCATGCTGGTGGTTCACAAAGTAGCTGTGGGCAAGCAGCCTGTCCCAAGGACATTTGCAAAATAGCAAGCAACGGTGCTGAAAACATTTTCTGCTTCAGCTCTGTGCTCTCAAACCAGCAAAGTTACTGTCTGGGAGTAATTTGGAGGAACTCTACTAGCAAGTGCAAAACCAATGCAAGTGTGCAACTCCTCTAGCCTTAATTGCAGGGGAGCATCTGTTTACATTTCAGTACCCAAAAGGCACCCCCATCTATTGGGACGTTTGCAGTCTGCAAAGACAGTATGTTACTGAGTGACGTTTTGAAAAGAATATACTGTCATTCACCGGTTTCATGCAATTGCATCTATTCAGCCACTAGCCAGAACCATGCTGTTAAAACCACAACTGTGGGTATAAGTATCTCTAAGAGCCTTCATTGAACTCCCTATCACAATCTTCAAAGCAATCATTTTGATTGCTCTCAGTCTAGCAATTATGGCTGAGTGACACATTTTCAGCTTTGGAAAATGATATGCCTCGCCCAGTTTTCCTATGCATAAGTCTCTCATATGCATATATATACACACACACATATTTACCAGCTTTCATGTGCTAAATGGTTTCTAAACTCCTGCCTGTCGAGAAGCTGGCTTGATCTGCAAGCAGGATTCCTGTCTGATGGCTGCGTGATGTGTGCCAACAGCTCCCTCTGGGTTTTTTGTTTAAGATTTACTTCAGTTGCAGAAAAATCAAGGAGCGTCTTTGTTCCCAGAAGTATTTCTGGCAACCGACTGTACAGAGCATGACCCATCCTCACAGCCCAGTTGCATGGTCTCTAGACAGCAGCTCCTCGGGGCCAGCACAACCTGGGGTGATGAGACAAGGTCTGTAATGGAAACGATTGTGCCTTTGTGTCTGGGAAGCCAGAAAGTGTCATTCTTTGAAAGACAGAATCTATTTCGGAAAGAGCATCTCTAGCAGAGATGGGCTGTAGCGTTCCAGGGCACCGTGGAGACATCCACTTGCATAACCCTGACAGTCACTGGGAGACAGTCTGCTGGAAAGCGCCGCAAATTCCCCCTCTCCTGCTAAACACAAAGCATCCATGACCTCAGTCCTTGGCCGTCCCATCCATCTCCAACAGAAAATGTTAGAGGGAATAACATCTCAGGAACCCCTCCCATAAGTTATGAACTAACACGGGTTATTTTACAGCTACTAAAATATACCAAAGTTCAAAACAATAGCTTTGCAAGTTGACTAACTGGTGAATGAGAGCCAAAAGCAGGAGACACATGGATTTATACTGAGGTGAGCGGTAGGCAGAGGAGGAGCTGGAGTCCCTGAGCCCAGATTTGAAGACAACAGATTTATGCTGAATTTCACCAGCTGAGAGTCTGGTGCTGTGTTTTGCAGCCACCGGTGTGGATCTAATCAGATCTCAGATAAGAAACAGGCTGCTTTGTTTCTTTGTTCATCAAAACTGGAAAGAGCGAGCTGACCATTTTGGAAAAATTCTGTGGAACTTCGTAGAAATGGGGCTGAGCGTGCCATGGAAATTTAATAGAGTCCTATGCAGAAATTACTGTAAATACTTGTAGAATTTAATAAGTGCTTTTATGCTTCCTGTTGGGTTATTTTTAACACTCTTGTAGAATTCCGTAGTGGGATATGACTATGTATTAAATTTTAATGGTTGTTTAAAAAAAAAAAAAGCTGTTCAACACTATCATTTTCTATTAGGTTATACAGGATGCCTCCATTAGGAGTGTTTTTCTGCTTCCAAACAAAGCCTGAACAGATTTGAACACTGTACATGAGCAAAATAATCCCAGCTTGGGGAAGATATTAATGAAATCCAGGCTGAGAAAATGTGCAGGAAGCTGCTGTAGTGTTTCTATTTCCAATTTCAGTTCACACAGGTGAATTCAAGAGCAAACCAAGGTTCACCACATCTTAATTGTATTTGAGGGCATTGTCAAAACCCTGAACTTTGAGATTTTCCTTAAGGAAATCTGCTTGATTCATATCTTCTTTTGTGATCAAGGAAAAGTTTTCCTGCAATTTGAAGAGACTGTATACATTTCATGCTTTTTCTAATCTAACCCCATGTGGCACAGATCAAAGACCTTCATGAAGTTCAGTGCATGAAGGTCAGTAATCTTGCATCCCATATGAATTATCCTCCGGGAAGACATCTGAGTCTTCTGTGAGGACGTCCATTACCTTCTATCATTATGTATGCTCAGCTGGTTGTATGATCAATCACTATGATTTCTGTAGGACTGACATGGTCATGTCTCATTAGCTGGTTTTGGCCACCACACGTTCATTAGTCAGGCATCATCAGAACATCTTTGGTTTTTAAGACCATACTAGGTTTTCACAAATCATGCCCAATTTTAACCAGAGTGCTTGGGAATGGTGGTTGAATACAAGTCCCATTGGGCAAGGGGGGAATTGTTCTCTGCAAGCTCATAAGCTGTGTATGCCAAGATGAAGAAAGATTGGGGAGGATGTGGTCAGCTGCAAATATCATGTGAGTGTTCCCAGTATTTGGGGTGGCTAACTTTTTTGGCAGGATTTTGGTAGGAGAAAATTTGCTAATGAAAGAGGAAAAATAAAGAGAAGATGACCAGATGAGGGTGCCACCACACTGTCCTCAAGCCCCAATACATCAGGAGCTGAAAGTCTCCCCTGTAGGGGCTTCTCTGGTCTTGGTAGCTGAACTTCTGAGCTGGCTCCTTCGAGCCGTATTCCTTGGCTGTGCTTGCGTGCCATGGTCAGGTTGGTGCCATGCAGGGCTCAGCAGCAGGGCAGTGGCCATGTCCCGAAGGCAGAAGGCTGTACAGGCGCCTCCAGCTTCAGCTGAAAAGGAAAGGACGTCATGTGAGAGACAGGCAAGTGCAGGGATCTGCATCCAGGGTTTTGCAACAGATGATTTTTACACTGGGCTGCTCCAATGCCATGGGCGATGCAAATGTCTGCAAGAAGCAGATGCTTTTTCCACTGCGGATTCTGTCTCCATTTATTTCTCATGTAGGCAGATTCATTCTGACTCCATTTAGTTATCTAAATACATTGTGTGCTTACTAATACAGACAGCATGTTCTCTTTTTTTAGCTTGAGAAGGAAAGTCTCATGAAATACGTTGCCAGTCTAAATTATTCCATGACTTGCCTACATTTCAAATTAACTGGAGGAATATCAACAAACATAAAGGCAATTCTTTTCCAGTCCCATCTCCTTCAGTCAGTCTTTAACCCACTTATCAGACACTTGTTATTACAAAAATAACGAGGAGAAGAAAATACACCAGTGCTGAATCAACACTACCGTACTTTTTTTTTTTTTGTACTCGTGTGACTCTCTTGGTTTCTGTTGGACATACACCAGCCTGAAATTGTAGAAACACAGCTGGCTAAATCCATCACGTCTTATTACAGGTTATCAATTCTCCCGTGCAATAAACACATTTGACAATTAGCAGTGAATTGATGAGTGACTCAGTTTGGGCTTTGCCATTTAGAGGAGACTACTTCTTTACTGTTTTGTGCTTAACAGAAAAGTTCACAATACAAGCTTAATTTGTAGAAAATGCAATAAGCTGGTAAAGCCATTAACATTTCTTATAACCAAAATGACAAATGGTCTTTACATTAATCTCAAATCACTTCTTTAAAGCAAGGATCAGGAAAGAATTTTCCTCGAAAGGATATTACTGGCCAAATGGGAAGGTGCTTTTGTGGGGCTTTCTCGCCTTCTGTGGGATCGATAAGTGTACAGGACTGCCAACTTGCCTTTCTGGGCTTGATAAAGCCATCAGTCTAACTTGCTTTGATGAATCTTCTGCTTCTACAAAAAAAAAAAAAATTGCAAACTCCACACAGACAAAGGACCAAACCACAATGTGACTCACACCGTACAGTAAACCTTTTAGGAGTAGTATTGCAGTAATTCAGATTTAACTTGTTCAGTTCCATATCTTACTGCAATTGAACCGTGATATTTGGCCAGCTGGCTTTTTTCAATTTCAGCTTTTTATTTGGGGGAAAAAATCTACCAATGCCAACTACCATATCAAATCTATATACAAGTCTTAAAATAAGGACTGAAAGAGATTTTTGAGGAGGAACCTGTTCCTTCCCTCTCCCCCAAGGCAACCTCCCATCTCCACTCCCCAGGGACCGAGCTTTCCCAAGTGCCCTGTCAGGTGCCAGCTCACTGCAGCGTTTCTCCCATTAGGCTTTATAGAGAGATGCATCAGCCTTACTGTCTAAAATGGACATTCATCAGGAAAAACACAAGGTACTTTCAGTGTAGCCTCAGAATACCAGCCGTCAGCTTTGATCTCTTCAATCTGCAAATAAAATGAGGCTAGTGAGAGAATGAAATCTCTTTCCTTTTCATTTGCCAAGTACATTAAAGTGTTCTTGATCCCAAAACGATTCTCATTTACTCATTGTAATCACAGTACTTTAGCTTTTCTCTTTCTTTGTATGGGTTTTGCTGGTTTCGGGTTTTTGGGGGGGTATTTTTTGTAATCAAGAGTTTTTTCTGTTTATGCAAGCTGATTATTTTCCTGCTGGCAATCTTATCCTAACTTTGCTTTACAAGTGCATTTTTTCCTCCATTTTGTTTCCCCCTGCCCCTAGCTGGTGCGGAGATTTGCTCTGGCAGCAGAAACAAAGGGTGCAGGTGATGCCGAGGAAAGTAAAGACCACACGGAATAGCATTGGTCTAAGCAGCAGCATGAAAATGCCCCCCACACATCCATTAGTGAGTGAAAGAGTTTTGTTTGGCAAACCTCCCAGTCGAAAAGCCAGGTGGATTGGGGTTGGGGTTGGGGTGGGGGTTTTTTTTGCCTTTAATGACTGTTTGGAAGAAGAGCAGCTTAGGCATTACGGTGATTTGCTGATCACTATATAAACGAGGAAATATTGAAACAGTGAGATGTCAGACTAGCAATGCTACACACCTCCTTGGTGGGCACAGGGAGTCATGTCTCACCATGAAGTACAAGCTGGTCCTTTAGGATGTTGCTGTTGGAGACAGTAGGAAGTCACTGCCTCTGCTAATAATGCTGTATGTGAAGCAATGTGCTGATTCTTGAGACTTCAAGATGTGTTTCACGCTCCAGGCATAAGATGCTCAGCCCCATGTTCCCGTGGTTAATGAGTTACTACCCACTAGCTACACGTGTGTGTAAGCATGGTCTGTGGTCCCTGCAAGGTAACTTTGTTCAGCACACACTGAGACAGGCTTAAAACAAGGTGCCTTGTTTTGCATTTGCCACAGATGTAGAAAACAAATAAGGCACATATGGAGATTTCCTACAGCTCAGCTGACGCATGGTAACTTGTTGAATCTCAGTAACTTGAAATCTCTTCCTGGCAATTGAAATACAGCTCTCCCTGGGCTGGCAGTGCTTTAGCAGAATACAATGGCACTTCATAACACTTAGTGATGTTTCATAAAAAAATATGTCCAAACTATATCATACAGGAAATACGTAGGATGTAACAAAGAGTAGTGGGTGAAAAGCAGAGGTTCCCAAATCAATCTGTGTTGCGAAAATCATCTGTAGGTTCCAATAACTGTGTCAGCTGAATTGCTTGAGCTGCTTTTGTGTGCAGAATCGTGCAGGAAATCCCAACAAAGCAGAATTTCTCGTAAGACTTCTGGTGCATCAGCCTGTGGTCCGAGCCAGAAAGAAACCACAAAAACAATTGCTCTCCTTGCTGTGCGACTACTACAAGTCCCAGGTGGAACCTCAAAATGAAATGTGTGTGTGTGTCAAAACGTTGCAGGACTTTCCAAAATCCTCTCTTTGGATGTAGTTACAGAAACAAGCACATGATGAGGGTCAGAGGGTCGTTCTCTATATTATACATTGTTCTCTCATCAGCTTGGCTGGAATTGACCCAGTGACTTAATTTGTTTAAAAATACTTTAAAACATTTCTTATATGTCTCAGATTTGAGCACCCAAGATCATGTATCACTTTGGAACATCTTTAAGGAAACTTTAGAGCTTTATATACTTTACTGAACAATGGACCCATTTCTTCATTGTTGTTCTGAGATGGATATCTGTTGAACCAGAAGTGTATAAACAGTGAGAAAAATTGGCTCTAAAAGGTCTTTAAAGCTAATTTGTATTCAAGGTTTGGTTAAGGAGCTAGATTATCCTATTCTTACCTTTTAGAGGACCATAACAGGGAAGGTAGGAGACTGACAACGGTAATACAAGAGATGCATGTAAGTCAAGTCTAGATGTTATTAGTGCCTTCTGAATGCTTGGTGGATATTCAGGGCTTGATCTCTACTATGGGTTTCTCTCAAAAACACACAGCCTTCCTCTCTTGGATGGTTTCTGTGCACACTTGAGGTCTTCCTCATCTTTAAGGAGGGAAACCTCAACAATAGACTAGCTCACTCACGGGTTATCTGTCATAGGGGAAAGCAGAGATGGCAGCATCAAAAACCTCAGTTCTTGTGCCTGTGTTGTTCCCTCGACATTGTGATGAAGCTGAGGGAACCCAGAGCACCCAGAGAGGTGTCCCAGTTTGGGTGCTGTGTATAATCACCATGTCTTGCAATGTTGACACTCGCATTGATGAATCTTGGTGAAGTCTTTGGCAAAGGAGCACAACACCCTGGAAATGAATTCGGCAAACAAGTTAACAGTACAGCAGAAGAGTTAGTTTTCTTAAAAGTCTTATGAAAACAGGGATATCATAATTTGTCCACTAGCACTTTAACTGGCTGGAGTTCCAGCTAGAAAATGTTCTCGGTAGAAGTGGAACATTTTTTTTTATTTCTTAAAATCCTATTGGGAAATAATTTTCTCAGATTTCTTCAGCAATGTTCATTATCCTATTTTCATTGGATTATGAAAAAGAGAGATCTCTGCAATTTCTTTTTTCTTTAGGGGTGAATTTCATCCCTTTCGCAAAGTTTATGAACTACCCAAGTCCTTTTTAAATCCTACCCTGTAGTTTTAAGAAAATGTAATAGTTTTCATCTTGCAGCAAAATTTCTTAGAGACCAGAAGTAAGAATTCTGAAACACGGGAAGAAAAATTAACAAGAAAAAAAGAGCTCTCTATGTTTGTTAGGGAGATATTACTGGATGAAAAGTTGGGAAGTAGCACAAAAATTATATAGGGTAAAAAAAATTTCTTTACGCCAAAGATCTTGTCTTGTTGTCTTCCTCTGTAAAATATCCAGAAAACTGCTGGCACTACATGAAGCTAGCAGTGAGACTGAGGCCGAAAACACTAAGACTATGCTGAAATTGAAGTCTTGTTAAATTAATTTTTTCCAGGATTTGTGAGAGGTATTTCCCTTCCACCTAGTGACCAAACAGGATAGCAGTAAAATACTTCCTCTTAGTGACTCACAAATCTGTCGGAGGTGATGAGGCCCAATGGGAGTTTGATGATGTCTTAAATAGCGATTTGCTTTTCGCCTCTTGGCAAATGGCGTTCTCTGGACTGGTAACACTAGCTGCATTTCCAGGCTATGGAAATGGGAACCAAGAAGTGTTTGTTGTTGGTCATTTTGCTGTCAGAAGATTTCTGTCAGGCATCTACAGCTCAGTGCAATTTGAGACGTACAAAAAAAGGGGGGAAATTTCAGAAGCGTTCAGTGATGTGCTTACCTGTTAGAAGCTGAAAAATTGTTCGCTAAGCTAGTGGTCCCATGTCCTTGCTAGGAACATGGTCTCTCCTCCACTGCATGAAACGAGGTCTTTATTTTTTTAAAATGTATTTTGGTGGGGGATTTTTCCATTTCAGGGTATTGAAAGACAAGGGGTCCACAGCCCTGGGAGCAGAATAGCTATTTCTCCTTACAGATGGTCCGACGCTGGCCTGTTGAAATAATGTGCCCCAATCCTTTTCCAAAGGGCAAGTCAAAGGTTTCTGTGGCCCAGCACGGCTCATTCAATGCTGTCCTTGACGTAGCTCTTTATCTGCAGTAATTGCTATTGGAGAACCCTGCTCCTCCAGCTGACAGCCAGAAAGCCAGGAGGCAGTTTGCTCTAGTAAATCTCAATTGGAGTTTTTTCATTTTTATTTCCCTGCCATAGAGGCAAGACAACAACGGAAGATTAAAGTGAATTATTATATGCTATGGGTTTCGGAAACATCCTTTTGCTTCCTTCCTAGGTCATGCACAGTCCTGCGGTTTTTGACTGCAGGCTCTGCTCCTGTTTCCAGTCCAGTAGCTTTCCATTCACATCACGCCGAGCCGCTTCTCCAAACGTCCGACTAAACGTGTCTCCCAGTGTGTTTGTAAGTGGAAATGATTAACTCAAACCGTCTATAGAAAGCAATACTTCCTATTTAAAGATACTCATGACAAAGCTGAGTGGGAAAAAATTGCTACGGTGGTTTCAAATAAAATATGCTGCACTTTTTCCAAAAACTTCTTGGTGTTTTCCATAAAGAGCAGTTTCTGCGGGGGGATATCTGCCATCTTGCTGCAAATAATTGTTTGTCGGAGCAAACATATGCACTGTTTCCCCACTTGAAATAAAATCCTCCTATGCATCCAATGAAAAGATTGATTTCTAAATAATCTTTAGTCAGAGCGCTAAGAGGTGCAGCTGACCTAACTCCACTGATGTAAGTAAAGCAGAAACTGAAGATCTAGTGAATTAAAGAAACTGAATATTTAGCTACGCAACTACTAAGACTTGGACTTGCATTGAACTGATGATCTGAAAACAAGGTGACACCCATGAACGGTCAGGCTCAAAATGCTTTGGTTGTATTTTCTTTTGTTTCAGAAATGTATTCAGGACTGAGACATGTATTTAAAATGTCCTCCCAGCTCTCCACCCCCACTGAAGTTTTTAAACAAAGGTTAAAGAAGGAAAGAAATAGCATAAGCAAATTTCAAGGGACAAGATTAATTACTACGCATCTGTAGGTTTTTTCCCATTCTGCTAATAATCTACCCTGAAATATTTCTGTGTTGTTTTCACTGTACTGAGATGTGCCAGCAGACTCTCGCTGAAGTTATCCGAAGACATCTGAGCAGTTCTTAACTCACCGCTGGCCTTAAGTTAGTGACTGCCTCGAAAGCCAAATGAAACCAGTCCTCTGCCAGCGGGGTCACATTTGTTAGCAAACTTTAAAATAGAGATGCTGGTTTTTCTTTTCCTGAGTCATCAGTTTGCCCATGCCCTAACGCTTCCAGGAGGGGGGAGTTTTCTTCAGGCATCTGCCTGGGGGGATATTGAGGGGAAGGTCTCAAAATTTGTAGCAGGAGATTTCAAAGTCGGTGCCCCGACTTGAGGCACTTATAAGTAAACATTATGTCTAGGATGAAGCCATTCCCATGCGTATGCGGAACAATCTCTCTCTCCCTATAAACAAAAAGCAATGTTTTCAGTTTACATATTTTCAGTTTACATAGCGTGGAAGGCTTATGTAAGTAACAGGGGAAAAGAGAAAAATTTAATGAATTCATAACAGCCCAGCTAGGCACAGTATCCAAAGCTAAACCTGTCAGGCTCTGGACTGGGGAGGATGCTCGTTGGGAGAGCTGACAAGTGAGACTGCAGAACTACAAAGATTTATTGTATACCAAAATAATTCCTACGCTTGCTGAGCAAAGTTGCTGCCCCAGAGTAACTGCTCTCAAAAATATTTTCCATCATGAACTCCAAGTCCTTTTTCTTGCCCAGATTCCATCACAACAAACAGCCCAAGGATTTACGTGCCTCTCATTTACCTTGTGATGACTGCCTGATGTACAGGTTTTATGAAGACGAGAGTGAAGGAGCGCAGCCCCCCTTGGCGGTCACGGCAGAGGGAAACTGAGGACCAGTCCATCCTCATCAGAGCAGAGATGCCCGGCTGGGGTCCTGGGAAACAGGTGTTTCTTCAGCCCTTGGTCTGGTGGGTCTGTTGTAAGAGTAGAGCAAGCATGTGTCTAGCCCAGGGCTAACAGTGGCCAACCTCAAACTCACTAGATTTTTTTCAGACACAATAAGAGGCATTTTCAGAAGTGTTACATCACTTCCTCGCAGTCAATACCAGGCTTTAAAAAGAGCCGATTTCGGATAATGCTGGGGAGGTTTGAAATTCTCATTCTGTTTTCATATGCAGGTGCCCAAAATGAATGGGATAAAACGTCATCTTCAGAAAAGACATTTATTTGTTGTCTGGTAGTTCCTGATCTGCTGCTCAGCAGCTAAAACTGGCTTACCCGAAAGTCATCACTACCTTGTTGATGTGCAAACTTCTATATAAAAGTGAAATTCATCTTATCTGACTTGAAGGTGTCTAAAAGTTAGATGACTAATCCTGGGCTCATGCCCTGGCCTCCTTTCATATTCCCTGAAGAAAAACAGACACCTCCAAAATTTCGCTCTGACCGACTGTAGGCATGGGTCTGAGGATGAGATGAACCTGTGCCTTCTCATGGGCTATAAAGGGATCACAGATAAAGAGCCCAGGCTGAGGTGTCAGCAGCCTATTTATAGGATTTCAATAATAAATCAGGAAAATTATATTGTCATAGCAATAGAAATCCCAAAATAGCATCTCTGTCCCACTGCCCATCCACATACCTCCTTCTGCTGATAAAGATGGCATGGAAATGAGATGAGGAACAAACAACAGAGGCTTCTGTGATAAACAGGGCTCAAGAAATTGCAAATGGAAAAGGAAAAGAAAGATGTGGCTGTATTAAAGATCACAGGATAAATGAACCACAGGTGTAATGGGAGCTGAAGATCGAGGTGGATACAAAGTCAGTGCGATCAGGAGGGAGAAGGAAGGTCCCTGCCTTGTGTGGGACACTGGGACCAGCGGGGATCTGGCCAATGGAGCAGGTGCAGAGGAAGATGTGGGGCAACCAGGGCAGTGGAGAAGAAACTAAAATAGCTTTGTTTAGGCTAGGAAAAGGAGGACAGGACTAGGAAAAAAGGATTGCTTTCTATAAATAGTCCAGGTAAACCCCCAGGGAAGGGAGATGATAGTTATTTAATCTAAAGGACAATGTTGGCCCTGAATCAAACTTGTTGTCAGTAAATAGAGGGTGGAAACATGAAGAAGGTTTCTGAGCATCACAGGAAAGATGTCCTGAAGCAACTTCCCAGTCGCAGCAGGAACCTGAGCACTTCTAAATACGTCAGAGCAGGAAATTGTTCTTGGTGCCAAGATATTTTCCAGATCTACATACACATTACTCATGCTTTATTTAGTCTTTATTTTGCCAGTGACAAATTTTTGCCCTGCCTTAGAAAATAGGACTGGACAGAAACTTGAGTGACTGTGTAGTTGATAGCTTGACCAAAGGCAGGTTCATTCATACTGATGGGAGTTGGGCTGACATCAGTTGACACATCCACAAGTGACATCCTACAGCTTTCTAGTCCTCCACCATCCTTATTATTGCAACATTTTGTTAATGGGTTGGGGTTTTTTCTCATTATCTAGCCTTATCTCCCTCTCTGCAGTTTAAGTACATCATTACGCTAATAACAGCTAATGGACGACTGCAAGAATGGTGGGATTTTTTGGCCTGGTAAAAAATGCCATGAAATCTCCTTGGGAGAAACCTCAGTCAACAAAGACTATGGAAACAAAACAAAAACAGGACTAGTGCACTGGTTTGAATATGGCTGTTCAGCAAACAGGGAAACTGAGGAAACTGGGTTCAATTTTCCTTTCCTCTAATTAGCCTTTTTACATAGCCATATACAGAGAAATTTGATAGTGATACAGGAAAAACCCACATTCCCACAAAAACTTTGGTGCACGCTTTCCAGCAGCAGTGCATAAGGATAAACCAGGGTGGTCTCTCGTTTTGGGATTAGCCTCACACAATCTTTTGGCTTGGCTCTGAACCTGGTAAAAAAAAATATTCTAGCTCAGTTTGCACAGAGTTGCATTCTCAGTGTTACAGCGTTTTACCAAACTGCTTTCTTTTTTCCTCTTTATATCTGAGGTAAATTGTGCAAGACAGGCACTAGCTTTTTAAGTCGTTAATACATTGGTCGAAGGGTTTTCCTTGCTATATAGAAGAGATTTCTACCACTTGGCCCTAAAGCAAATAAGTGATTTTATAAAAACTAGTTCAATTTAAATAGGAATTCTTACCATGGAAGGAGCGATAAATAAATAATTTCCTTTTTTTCTCTTTCCACTTCTAAAAAAATCAGATTCACACTACCTTAAACTTCATATTTCATCAGGCTACTGTAATCTTGAGTTGTTCACCACTGAATTGACCGAAGTACAACAAAGCAAGAAAGCAGCTTTTTCACAGCTGAAAATGAGTCAACTGTCCATCTCAGCCCTTCAAATCAAGAAAAGACAAGGCTTGCGGCATGCTGAGATGGGGAAGGGAGTAAGGTTTTGTCAGTAAAAGCAGGCTGTGATCCCCATTTACCTTCATGAATAGTGATAACCCTATGCTCCTAACTAGGAAGGTAAATATAACCTCTGCCAAGTACATTATCATCCACCTCCCTCATATATCATGTCTGAACCTTCATACCCCAATCACACATCAGTGGGTGGTTATCAAGGGCTGATGAACAACCTTTCTTCTTCAAAAATTCTCTATTTAATAGAAGGTCCTGCTGTGTCTCAAGAGTTGCACTAGGAGCCCTGTCCATCTCCCACGTCCTAAAAAAAGCCATTTGTGAAAGCAGGCAAGCACAAGAGCTGAGTAAACTTGGACACAGCTCCCAGCCAAATTATGAGCATGTTGCCAAACATGGAGAAAAGTGCATCTGATTCTTCTGTTAAGACGTCCAAGGAGGGCCACAAAATTATAGTTCAAATGATAAACAGAATGAGTACATTTTGTTCATTTTCCTGTTCTCTTTATAATCGATGCAATATGAAGAGCTGCTATCAGTGGAGAGTTATACAATCAGATGGCAGCAATAAAAAGAACGTTAGCAAGTCTAGGATATCATAGGAGGTTGACAGGAGAAAGCAGTTATAAAACAAGACCGTTTATATCTATTTAGATGAGAACATCAGATTTGTGACAAAGTCATTTTGATGTCTGTCTGCCCACTTAATACCCAACTAATGGACATCTGCATCCTGATTTACAGTGGTTGCCTGGAGAAGGATCTGTACTGAGGATTATATATGCATAGACGTGGCTCTTTGTGCACCTTGAGTAAGATATGTGTTATATACAGTAACAACATATCCATATACAGATGAGTTAATCTTATGTACACAATAGATGCATATGCAGAATTTCACAATTATTGACTGTTTACTGTTTCTTCATTCTATTAGACTCATGGAAGGTTTTAATTTTTGATATTGTCATTTTAGCACAAATTGAACTACAGGTTCACAGTCTTACAAATCTGTGGCGTGGGGAATACAATAAATACAAGATAGGCATCTCCACCAGCTATCAGCAGGGAGTCTTTACTGTAGCATCTTTTGTTCTTTGGCATCTGAAAAGGTCCTGGTTCTCAGATGGTCTTCAGACTTGTGTTCTTCTCTTACAGCCTTCTCTCCTCTGATATCTGCAGAATGCACTTGGAAAATCTCGGGACTATCAAAATAAGAGCTGTAAAGCTTTAAAAACAAACAGACATTTCACCTGTCTCTAATCAGCCCCATCTCATGGTTTGGCTTTGATTTCCCCAGTGCAGAAAAGAAATGTATAGGATTTTAATTTCCTTGGCTCCCAAGAGCAGTATGAATGAGACTGCAGCATTGCATTCGGCTTGTGTTATTAATGGGCTCCATGCTTGCAAATGTCTCATTCAATATATTTGCTCAAAGTGCTTCCAAAAAGGGGGAAAAAAGAAGAAAGAAAACAGCAGGTTTCTAGGTCTAATGTATGTGACCTGACAGCATGAATACATTAGTTCTTCTACAGAAACATACAATTCCAGCACTGTGCATTGGATCTCTAGCCTTTTTATCTTCATCTGGACTCTAATCAATGTGCTAGCATACTGCCTGGAAATAAGCTGTCTTTTCCTGCCATTCTGGCTCATACTTTCTATCCATTTGAAAGGGTATGACATGCCTTCTTATAAAGTCACTGTAAGTTGGGAATGTTTCTGAGCTCTCTGTTCAAGCATCCTGAGCATCTTCCAGTACAAGTGTTTTCTTTTGTGCCGAGTTGCTTAGCCCCCCTATGCCAGAGCCAAGACTCCCCCAGATCCTCTGCAGGCACAAGGCAGCATGGCTCTGCTGAAGGCCATATGCTCGTGTCTCGCTGCTGAGGATCTCATACCTCATTTTCCAGTCGTAAAGAAGGTACGGTCCAATAATCCTAAACTGAGACCTATGAGATCTCAGTTGTCTTCTAAAACTTCAGGCAGGTCATGGCATTTCCCCACTTCGTGTCTGGTTTTCCCTTCCCATGCTCTGGCTTATCTGCAAGCCTTTAAGTTCGTAAAAGGAAGAGCTGGTTTATATTATGCATCTGGACAGTGTCTAACACAAGAGGGCCCCAGTTTGATTAGGGTCTCTTGTGACTACCGTAATACAAATACTGCTAATAAAATGCATTTGAATCAGAAAAAGGCAGTGATGCTTCTTTTCCAGCTAGCTCTTACCTTGGGAAAGTCTGGGGGAGGTGGGGTTGTCAGCCAGGGGCAAGGTGGCCCGACTTGACCCATCCCGGTACGGACAACCCTTTGAGCTGTCCTTGCAGTGCTGCAAACCGAACTTAGGAAGAGCTGTGCTCATCTGTGCAATGCCTTCCTGTGCCTGGAGTGCTTTGCGCATCCAAATGTGCCACATATTTGCCTTCCCAAAGCAGGGCCTGCTTCTGTTAACAGCAATTAATCACTTTATAGCCAGTCTTTTATTATTATGAACACAGCAGATGTGTTTCCATTAATAAGTCCCCAAGTGAGCCTTATCCAGCATCTCTGAGACTTAATGAAGGAGATTATGTGGCCTAAATAGAGTTTTCGTTTTCAGCATCCTCCCATTTCTATCTGCACTACCATTCCCAAATGAAGTGGGAATCTTGTTACAGGCTCAGTTACAGTACATAGGATAAACTTGCTGCCAAATAATAAAATGTGTCCACTAGTTTAATGTGATTAGTAATAGCTAAAACTTGCATTGGTATTTTTACAAGGATCTGAAACAAAACATCAAAAACAAGCATGTAGATGTCTTTATACTGTAGTGGTAATTCAAAGCTCTCCACTTCCCCAATTAACCTCAATATTTGAGCAAAGAGAGGGCAGGCAGCTGGCTCCCCAGGGAAATGTCTTTGTCCAGAATATTGTTCAATCTTGGGGAATTTTTCAAGCGTGCTGGTTGCCATTAAAAAGTCATCACTTCCAACAGTGGCTAAGACCTAGCAAGTCTTTGGGTGCTTATAAATAGTGTCTTACTAATGACGGTAATCATGAGGGTTACCGAGCAGTGGCACGTGAGGTTTCTCTGTGTGAGCCGGCATGGCCACGTGCTGGCAGAGCTGCGCTCGGCCACATCCACGGCGGCTGCAGCCACGTTAGCACAGAGTCAGGCCCAAGAGGGTGGGCTCCTGGCGTAGGGCACAGCATCACGCTCGGCTAGGACGGGCGTCCCTCTGCTGAGCACTGACTGCAACTGGCTGTTTGCAGGCGTCCTGGGTAAGGTCGGCATCGCTGCACGTGGACGTGTCCATGATGCGCTGCCCTGGTGCTGCTCTCCACCTGCCTCCATAAATAATCAGCAATAAAATCTCTGCTCTGACGTGGCGCCTCTGGCTTTTCTCTTCCCTGATAGCAAGCAGCCACCTCGGGTAGCGGGCACGGGGCATGGCTGCTCTTCCACAGAACGAGAAGTTTTGTGAAGAGGATGTTTTCCAAAGCATTTCCTTTAAAAGGTCAGACCCTGCAATCGCTTTTGCTCCCCTAAATTATTTCTAGAACCAGATCCCTTCTACCCAAATGGCTTCCTCACCCATTTTCTGCTCTGCACTGTCTGAGGCTTACTGAAATTTCATCTTTAACTTACTTGAATCTTAAAAGCAGATAGTCAAGAGGCTACATCTACTCCTTATTCCCAGCACAGTAAAGAGAGGAGGCAGTTCCTTGTATAATACAGACAGAAAAAATCCTGTGCATTTCAAATAAGCCATCCAGGATTCATATGGAGCACCTCCACTGTATAAATGCATCATATAATTTTAAAATCCCGAAGGATCATCTGGTAAATTCTATAGATCTGTCTTTCACTGGTCTGTGCAATAAAGGATATTGAAATATGTAGTGTCTGCAGTATGGAGCCACTGGAGAGGGACTTCAACCACTCAGGACAGAGTATTTAGCCATTAGACAGTGACAAACTGGCCTCATTCCTATAGGCAAGGTGGGAGTGCAGTCACGTTTGAAATCACATGGTATCGTCCTATAGACCACTTTAACTCACAAGCATGTTTTTGGTTCCTGCATGAAATGCTTGAGGTATGACAGGATGGAAAAACGATGAACTTTCTTTCTCACACACATCAAAACAACTTTACCATTAAAAAATATAGATAACTAACAAATGATCACCCTTAGCCATGTCTCTTTACAACAAAACAAAACAAAAAGTGTTGCGTTTTTAATTAAAGCCCAATTAATTTGAATAAAGTGAGGAAATAACATCTGGGCTGTTCCTGCTATACAGCTTCTAACCACAGCATGCGTGAGGTTACGTCAAGGACTTGCTTGTCAACTTTGCTTTAACTCACATATGGGACCGGGTATGAAAGAAAACCCAAGAGTTTTTACTTTCTGCAGTAAAAGCCAAACTAACATAAAATGAAATTAATGGCAACAGCAGTGACTGCTTTCATTTCCCAATGAACTTTCTCAATAGTACCAGTAATCAAGATCAGGTTGGTTTTTCTTCTTTTTTTTCTTTTTTCAGAAAAAAACAACTTTTCATCAGAGAAAAGAAAAAGAGATACTTAAAATACGTAGACACATCTGTTCTCCCATATTAACAACATTACGTCTTTCTCCATGTGATGCATAATGAATCATCTCAGCGTGTTTTGCTTTATAGTTTTGTACAAATCCAATTCCTTATGACTATTACTGTAATAATAATATTTTCCAATTCAACACTACCTTTCATTCTGAGTTTCTCAGTGCAAGAAACTGTAACAAGAAGTGTGTGGAACCCATTGAAACAGCTAGAAAAAGGGAGGCACAGCTGTAATTACCAGAATTAGAATTTGTCTTATAATGGGGAGAAGGTAACAGTGCATATAATTTTTTTTTATGCAGACATATAATTTTCACTACATTTTGGTTAAATGAGCAAGTATTGTCATCTTCATTTTTAATGCTTGGAAAAGCAAGGCTTATAGCACCTTACAAATGCTTTTGTCTTTTTTTTCCTTCTTAAGAAGAATTAAATTACATCCATTGCGCACGCTGAGCAGGTAAGACTTCACATCCAAGCCATTGTTGGCCCAGTACAAGGAACACAGGGCAGAGGTCCTGCAGTCCATCCATCTTTTGGAGAGATGGTGCTGAGGCTTTAACAGAGCAGAGCAGTGAACATCCAGCATCCTGCATTCTGGTCCCTGCTCTGCTGCTAATTGGATGCCCTCAGGCAACATGTTTGCCTTTATGGGCTTCACTCAGTATAGCTATAGACTTTACTGATTCTCCTCATGGACCAAAATTATATGCAGTTTTCTTTTCCTTCCCCATGGCTACTTGGGAAAGGTAATCTGAGCTAACTTTTTTCCAATGAATTAGTTAAACTGCAGTAAACCCCAGTTCAGACGCTCTGGATTAGTGGGGATTAATGTTCCTAAGTAGGTACCAAAGCCATATCTACATGCTTCCAGTCAGTGGAAAACCACAAAACTTGGACACCTACATCGGTTTTATAGGACCTGTTAATCTGATTTGGCAGTAGTAATCAACAGTTCCTCGAAAGATATAGATCCTGATTCATTTGACCATGTGTCTTAAATGCTGCATGAGGACAAAAGTCTTGTTTGTGTTTGCTACCAACATCCAACGGGAACGACGGAATGTTCTCTGCAGCAAGGAATGATAACGACAGTTCTTTATAAAAAAAAAAAAAAAAAAAGAAGAAGAGAGAAGAAAGAGCAAGAATCCTTGATTCAATTAAGTCTTAGTCATGTAAATAGCTGGGAGTTTCCAGAAAGTAATGTCTTTATAGCAGGATGCCAATGTAGTGTATAATTAAAATGTAAAAAATGTAGGAAGGTCGCCAAGCCTTTGATTATAAACAAGATTTTCCTAACCCACCCATGACTTGGCATTTTGATCCTGAAATTTATCAACAGGAAAAGGTGATGATTTCCTTTTTTGGACTGGATTGGAAAATAAGTTAGTTTGTAGAGAAATAAATCTTATTCACAAACTTTATTTGCTCATTACAAAGGCTTTTAGTATTTGATCACACTTTAAACGAGAAGGATTTTCTGGAAAGGATTTTTGTTTTGTTTGATTGGTTGCTTTATACAATAACTGCTTTCTATTGTATAATATGAAAAGCAATGCAAAGCAATCAGCTTTTACATAACAACAATTTAATTACAATAATTTAATTTGGCTTTACTGTGCTGTATTAAAATGATAACAAGACTAAGCCTGACATTGGCAGCAAATATCGGTGTTTAGCACAGAGGAATCCCAAAATATCATTGAACGCTTTCTCCAGTTTCTCAATGAGCACTCCTAAGCAACTTCATTATCAAGCCCTACACAGCTTTGTTATTATTTATACCCTCCTCTGATTTGGAAATCAGATAGAGCCATTGACATGTGGTGATTGAAGGGATCATCAGTTGTATGTTACTATATAGATGCAATATCATCAAGTGGGGTCAAACAGTGGGAACCTGATAGTGTCCCACACTGAGCCTCTAAGTCCAGGAAGAGTTTTTCCATGGACTTCAAGCACTGCATGAGGATGAATGTTAAAATGCAATATTGTCTTTTACTTTATTACACTTATCCTTGCATTAAAGTAGTCATTAAATGGAATATTGTAAGCAATAAATCTTCTTACACAAAGTAGAAAGGGTGAACAGAAAGGAAAGGCTTTTTAAACTCTAACTTCTGCTTATTATAAAGTTCCTTCTGGTTCAGTCAAGTCTTATGAAATTGGCAGAAAGTTGAATCCATCTCTGATAGGACTTTTCCATCTAGGCTCTTCAGTGCCCTTTCGTCATGAACCTCCGGCAGCATAAAAGCCTTTTGCCAACGTTTGGTACTCAGCCCCATATGAGTTGCAAGCTGGTGAAAGAGAGCCAATCTATAATAAAACCTGCCTGGAGCTAACCAGCTTGGTCAGTTGTGAAGTTAACCCTCCAGATGGTTTACTACTGGTGCCCCAGCTGGGTGCTACCATATGAAGGAATGAAAAAAAGTTGGACACAAGTCCTGCCGTCCTCGCAGGAGAGTTCAGCACCCCCAAATTTAAGGTTCACTTATACTTCAAAGTAGGAGTCTTCAAATATCTGCCATCTCCAGGGTAGGGTCTCAAGTCATTGTCCTGTTGAACATTTATTTTTCCTGGTAGCACTGTGTGAAGTCCAGGCTTTACATTTTAAACCATAAATAGATAAGATCAGTAAAAGATCACATGGCACGTATCCTCCCTGATTAGTCCTTCACAAACTGTTGGGTCTACAGATTTTTCTTATCCAGGTGTCTTTGATATGAGGCACATTCCCCCCTATCTTTTTATGGAGCGGTCATTGTGATTGCAAAGCTTGAACTTTTGCAAAACACAAGCTGTGCGATTTCATCAGAATGTATTTGTTATCAGGCAGCTAAAAAGCAATATTATGCTTGAAAATGCAAGCAAAAAATAAATAACAGGTCATATATTGTTCAGCTAAACTTCTGAAATTGTATTTGTGTGTTTTAATATAGCACCAAGCATGTTCGCATTTTTTATTACAGAATAGAGCACTCAGCAGCCTGCAATACAACAGTTCAGACTGTTGGCAGCAATGATCCAGTTTCCATTTCTTTGAGTACAAGATTCAGGGTGTGGAAAGTTTCTACTTCCTTGGAAACTCTTCTGAAAACGGGTTTTCACTCAATTCAGCCTCTAAGTGTTTAAGAGGTGACTGAAATTCTGAAAGTGGACTGGCTGTTTTAGTGCCATTGGCAACCTTGGGAAGTTTCTCACTATGTGAAGGAAAAGGGGAGGATAAAAGTGGGGGAGAAATCTACATTATTAAAAATCTAACTCAGGATTTTCAGTGAGCACCTTCACTCTCTCTCCTTCTACTCCTTTGAAAAGCAGGAGGTGAAAATAGCATAATACTTTTCACTTTGAAATATTATTCACCCTCTGCATCAAAATTTCTACCCCTGTAGTTGTAGCTTCACTTTCTGCTCTTGCTCAGCCTCGCTGATTCAATGTGATTGGCTAAAGGCTTTATTTAACCAAAAAAAAAAAAAACACTTCAGAAAATTCCCACCGTCGTCGAAGTAGCAGGCAAGATTTTGCCTGAATATATGTCATGACTAGAAGGATATTCCAAAAGAGAGTAGTAATGGGACACAGTTAACTGACCTGAGATAGGAGATCCCATAGGATGGGATTGATTCCACCCAAGGTTACTGATCTTAAGTTAGGCATCTATTTAAAGCTAATTGTCTGCAATTCCTCTCAAGTCACTGGTGGTGGGAGATGACTGCTTTCAGAGGGTGATTCACCCCATCTGGAGCTGGGTGGATGAATCACCCTCTGGATGCTCTGGCCATTCCCTGCTGACAATGGCAGAAAGTGGATGATGATCTCAGGCCATGTGCCACTCCGAAATGCCTGCTGCCAAGTGGGATGGGTGCTGCGCACAGATTTCTCTCCCCCACGAGGCCGTTGACGGTGTGCATGCTGGAGGACTTGGGCATGCTCATCTTTGGTGATGCTCTATCTGCCACGGTACAGTTAGGTCAAGAGCTGGCATTTTGTTGCCTCAGGCATATACAAAATCAGCAGCCGCCTACAGAAGGCTAATTAAGAAGAAGTAGTCATTGCCCAGCGTTATTAATAGGTCAATATTAGCTGGAGAAGAAACAGACACTTCTGCGGCTGTTGGGTAGTGAGGGAGTCCTCCAAAGCTGGACTAACTGGAAAAATGCATTACTTAAAAATCCACTGTGTTATCAGTCCATCTACCAGATATTAGCATCTTAAGAGAAGGAAAGGAATAAAACTACTCATAAATTCAAAGACAGAAATAAACCCAGCATTTCTCAGAATTTATTGAGAAAAAAACCCTGCCTTCTTCAAGCCTTATCTTGTCTTGCTGTGTCTGATTTTGTGATGGTGCCACCAGTTCAGAATTGGTGAGTCGATAGTCCCAAGAAGACTAAAATATGGGCAGGGCACTGCTCTGCTGGGCAGCACCTGAGTATGAAGTAAGAGATGGTTCCTGCCCAAAAGTGTTAAAAGTCAGAATGGATAAACTTTGAGACTGAGCAAGGCTCATCATCCATGGCTGCGCAGCATGGCAACCCAGCGGGTCCGCAGAGAGTGAGAATAACTTTTTCAGAGTCATACAGTTGAGCCTGTGGCCATACGGCAAACAGGAGCCAGGACAGGGGAATCTCATCTCAGACATGTAATCACAGCGTAAGTCCTCCTAGACCCAGCTTTCTTGTGTGACCTTTCGGTAAAAGCAGGTATAAAAACAAGGCAATATACAACCCATTTTTAAGCCCACTTTTCCCAAACCGTATGACCCTTGATTTGTAAAGTGATTTGGAATGATTTGGGTTCTGGCACCTGTAAGTAAAATCTAGTAGCAAGGAGCGCTATTTTATTCACAGTAATCTTGCAGGTTTATTGATGCCTTAACGCATGTCTTAGATACTGGGCAGTTGCAAGACTGCCACGTAATAGAAAAAACTTGTGAAACCTGTGTTCAAATAGCTTTCTCTATTGCTTTATTTACAACTGGCATTGATGGCTGGAGGAGGCTTCTATAGCCAGTGATTTGATATATTTTTGTGTAGTATTTAACAAGACAGTCATAAGCTTTTATGAACTTTCTGCCTAGCTGAAATAGTCTGATTTGTGTCTCCACTTAATTTTAGTCTCTTAATCTTGTCCTAATCTCACTTTTTTCTTTTCTCTTATTTTTTTCACTCCACTTTTAGATCTTGACATTCCTTACCTTTGGGCAACCTTCATTATACAAGAAAAAATTAGTACTGAACAAACTAACCTTGGGATGGTTAAAGAAATAACTCTTTTCCCACTGGAAATATCTGAAATTCCTCAGCAATACCATGAGAAACTAATCTTGAATTTGATCTGATTTTACAGGATGATTCATGGTTTCTGACTCAAGAAAAGTAAACTTGGTGATTATAGTTTAGGTATCTCATCTTTAACAAAGAGACGCTATTTATTTTGTTACTTTCTAACCAAAGAAAATCTTTTTTTCTTTCTATGTTGCCAATATATTATGAATATTAATAGCTGACATCCACTGCGGACAGAGTAACATGTGGAAACTAAACATTTCTCATCAACCAGCCAAAGGAGACAAGGCAGGACCCAAAGCAACTGGGGGAGTTTGCAATGAAGGTCTTCTTGAGCTACGCAGTGAGCAAAGCATCGCCTCAGCTGTACTCTCCTGACCTCTGTTTCGAGTTGGCCGTGTCATTTTCTGTTGTTGTTGCTGTTTTAATGGAACTTCTTGGAACAGACTGTGCATTTCTCAGGGTAAGGCTAACGCACATGCTGTAACACAGCATTTTCTGTTGCCATGGAAGGGACGGGGCTGCTTTTATATCCTGGGTGAGGTCTTCTTGGTACTCCCTGGGATTTATTCACCCCACTGGCAGTTCTGTATGGGGAGCTAAATGCTCTGTAATGTGACCGATCAGTCATTCCTCAATCCCAGTGCTGTGTTTGCATTACTATACCCAGATGTCCATCATCTGACAGATTTACAAGAGATTTTTTTTTCTTGTATGGTAATTAGAGTAACTTCCTATATTGCGCTTCCCTTCAGGTGTGGGTGGGACTTCTGACTTTTGGCGTGAATGTGGCAAAACCATACAATCCCATAAGCGTCTGCAGTAATAAAAAGAATACAAAGTGAGCAGAAAGCAAATGTATACCCCAGTCTTGCATTTATACTAATTCGTACTTGACTTACAGACTTTCAGTAGTCCCACTGACATCAATGGATTTACCAGCTTAGGGAAATGAGAGGGAACTGGCTTGTCCTTGCACGGTGGCCCTGCAGCGATGGGGACACATCCCATGAGCTGACGTCTGAACTCAGGCACGGACACCCAAAGCAGCGTGGATGTTGTCTAGGCTGTTGCAGGAGCTGAGCTTTAAAGCAGATGCTGGCTAGGAGGGGAACTGGCTAGGATGCCTCTGCCTCACTTGCTGGGAGAGAACAAGAATATTAAATTATGAATATTTTATTCTTGTCTACAATAAAACAGCTACGCTCGCTGTTGTCAGAATGCTGTGGCAGAAGGAAAGACTATTGAGTAATTAATTACTGAAGGGTAATTAATAGGAAGGATGCTAGAAAAGTCTGCAACTAGAAGTTCAAAGCCTGCACGTATGTAGCGGTGAACAACTGTCACCTGGCCCGGTCTTTCCGTCGGCCAATTACACCATTTGGCATTATACACACATCCAAACAATACTTAAAATAATGACACAAACACACTAACCTGGCAATAGAGAGCCTTTGTTAGCAGCAGAAGACAACTGAAAGAATCCGATTTACAATTGATTAAAAAAACCCAAAAAAACCAAAAGCCTCTTGCCAGCTGTTCCTTTTAGCCGAGCCAGTTCAGCACATGATACAAAGCAGATTGCCCAGACTGACACAGGCTGAGTTTCTGATTTCTAGACTTGTCCTCTTTTTGACATGTGCAACTGAAATCTAATTTGAGATGTTGTTTCTACAAGGTAAAGATGTTGCTGTAATTATCTGCTGCAGTTGTTGTTAACTTTTTTAATTTGCTGATTCACTGCCATGCCTTCTTCTGTAAGCAAGGTCCAAAGAAATTATGAGATTGCAAAACAGCGTGTGCTGGGAAAATGGAAATTTCTTTTGCTGCTGGACCAGCACTGTTTTAGCCAGAGTTTTGGGCTGTGCTGGCTGCAGCTACACTTGTCCTGTAGGCACAGGATCAGAAGGAATTGGGGTTTGAGAGTGGTGGGAGGAGGCAGTGGGAGGTACTCAAAACCGAGGTGGCTGCTTGCAGCCATTTACTCTTTCTTCTTCCCTGTTGATATTTGCAACCTGGAGCAGCCTGGCTGGCACAGTGGATTGGATTCTGGATGGACAACATGGGCATCCCTGCTTGCTTGCAGCTTGGTCCGTGTAGGATGTTGAAGAGCAGTGGGGTCCATATCCCACCGGCTAATTCTTAGCTGAGCTGGAAGGAACCAGATGTGTCAAGAAGGCCAAGTAGAGGGTTGACAGCTTCTCCACACGCAGTGGTTCCTTCTAGCCTTTTTTCCTGAAGCGGGTTTCTTTTCAGTGCAATACAACCATTTAAAAGCCACGTGCATTCCCTGAAAGCATTGTAGGTGTTCAAGGGATACATAGAGAGTTCCTTATAGGGATGAATATTGCCCTTTTTCATTCAGGTCTATTATATGACAGTTACAGAGGCAAAGCTGAGAGCATCTATGGCTGATGATAACAAGGAGTGTGCATCAAATTCCACGAAGGACAGAAAAACATCACCAAGGGCCAGCAAGTTGTTTAGAGTCAAGGAATAAATGTTTCATATCAGAATAAATAAACTGCTAGAGAAGGCAAGGGAAGAGATGCCTGCAACTATAAGGCACAAGCTGGAACTTCATTAGCACATACTCAAATCACCATTTCTCACCTTGTTTCTGCCTTTTGGGATGATCTTGCAAAATACTGACCAGCTCCAGCTCTGATGGAAGGAAGCATAGAGCTGATGAGCCCACGGGAAAACTAGGACTGGGTTTTTTCCTTTTTGACAAACATACGCTTAGTATTAGCAGAATGAAACAAGTTTCTCGGGTGGCAGAAGACGGTATTATAATCCCTTACTATTGGTGATCATAGCAAAAGGGCAGTGCCTATGACTCAGAAACTCTGTGGAGCTGGGAGTGCATGATACAGAACCAAAACCCTATCCCTGACCCAAAGGTGCAGAGATTCAGCAGGCTCTTTTCTTGATAACTTCAAAAATACGTAGAGCGATAGTCGTGGGGAGTTACACTTAAGTGCAATTATCCTGTGGTCCCATAGCTACAGCATGAAAGCTTGTCGGGAACCAGCCTGCCCTGGCTGTTAGTTGAAGCACATGGACTCCAAGCTCTTTCTTATGACTCTGATTCCCCTTAAAGATGTGCCATATCATGTGTTCACACTCTCAGGTCACATGCAAATATTAAATCAATTTGAGAAAGGATGTAATCCATCCATATCAAAACTGGGTTCTGTGTAAGCAGTGGCAGCATCCGCAGTTAGAGCAGCTTAGCTTACATTTATTTTACATTGAGGAAATTTAAGACAGTAAAAGAACATATTTTGGCTAGCCTTAATCCGTAGCAACCTCCTAACGATTTAGACAGCTGCTCATTTCTGAAGGACAAACACATCTCAAAGAGTAAATGTTAATATGTGAGAGAAACTCCCCCCCCACTTACTATATTTTCTTTGCCAGATTTCTTTTCCAGATGGAGGCTGTTTGCTTGTTTGTTTGTTTGTTATAAATTGTACCCGACAAAGAGGTTAAGAAAGTTCTCGATTTTTTTTTCTTTTAGGGGGAGGGGAACTAGCAAACTTAAACTGAGGAAATCCAGGCAGCCAGAGACGTCTGGACTATCCTAAAATATGTCGTCCTGATTTCTGCAAAAACAATAAATTTCACAAAGCTACACTCAGTTGACAGAACATATCCAAGGGATAAAAATTTCTTTATCTTGAGTTCAAGGATGCTTCAGCCAAAGGACTTGTTTGAGATTTATTCCAAATTCTGCTTGAATATAATCTACTTCCCCACATATCATAACATAGCTGCTCAATAAAAATGTTGGTAAGCAGCAGTTTTCTGTTTCATCCCTCTCTTTGGTGGTATGGCAAAGGCATTGCTCAACGTCCTCGGCAATGTAGGCACAACCATGGTCACTCACCGACCCCGCTCTTTCCTTCCCTCCTACTTCTGCCCTCCAGGCTCCTTTCCCAACCACACGCCAGAGGTCTCAGTGAAAATGGAAAATGTCCGAATGCGTATAAATATTTCCTTATGTCAGTAATGTTAGCAACTTGAATAAGCTGTCCTTGGACATGCTGAGCTGATCTTTTTTCTCGGTGTTACTCCAGTTAAATCACTGGATGGATTTGAGGGGTTTTCACCACCTAAATGGAGAGCGTGGTCTGGCCTTCCAGCTCTAGGCCACCACTGCTACTCGAATCCAAGGAGAAGGAGGATGAAATGCTAGCGGAGCCGTCCCTCCTTTGGATTGTATGCTGTTACCTCCCAGTTGGAAAATAGTGCAGTATACCTTGGCCTGGAGACGTCAGCCTTTAGGAAATTTCAACAAGTAAAGATGCAAAACTGAGAGGAGCCTGAAGACAGTGAAATAATACAGGAGACCTTGAAAGAAAATATTGTAACCTTGAAAAAAAGACAGAAAATTGATCTGAGTTTCCATCTGATCAATGGAAATAAGAAAAAAAGTAAGATAATAAGGCATGTCATGGAAGAGGGGATGGGTTGTTTGATAGCTCATCAAAGGAAGATATTCTAGTATATTATGCTCCATTCTGGCAACATGATGAGGGAAGATTGCTGCCAAAGAGGAGGATAACTAGAGGGAAAAAGCAAACAGAAAAAAGAATAGGAAACTTGTCAGGCTTGACTTGTGAAGAAAGGTCAGCAAAGCAGAGGTACACGTCCTCCTTGTTTGTGTAGCAACAACATTGAATGGAGCAAATCTCAGCTAGCTAAATAATTTTGAGAGAGTTACTCTGGAAACATGGCAGGATGGTGAGGCCAGCAAGCCATTTTATCCCAGTCACAAGCCTGTGCTAGTGCAGAGGTCCCGTTGCAGAAGTGTAAGGCAAGGTGCAGGAGGTCTGGGTACAAAACAGGCGATAAAACAGCATCATGCAGTGTTGTATTACCAATTAATGTACATGAGGGCCCACCAGGACTGTGAGGAGGACAAATGTCCATTTTTCAGGATGGGAAAGAGACGAAAGCAGTGGGATTGGTTCATCAGGCACCTCCCAACATAGCCCTCACCCTGCCTGTGCCGAGCCTCAACGGCAGCACTGCTCCGTGCCCTGCCTCGAGCAGCCCCTCGCTGCGCCTGCTGGCGCTGCAGCTCGCCTCGGTGATGGATGGACTGATGGGATCCCCATTCCCACACTTTCCAACATACATCTGCAAATCCTAAGAGGGACAAATGCAGACCAGCTGCCAATTGGCCTTACAGATTTGAGGGCTAACATCCAGTTGGCATCCAGCGGGTTATTCACACTGGAACAGGAAGCAAACTTCTTGCTGCAATTACCCTCCAATTTCTACTGTTTACCCCAGGAATAAACTAATTGCTGCTGTAAAACACCCCTCCCACCAGGTCCAGGAGTAAAGTATGGAAGAAACGAATGTCAGCCAGTTGGTCAGTGGCCAAATGACTGGCCAGCGGCCAACTGGCATCCCATGTCTTATTCGCAGTGGAGGAGGGCTTGAGTGCCTTGTTGCAGATAACCTGCCTGGCATTTTCTCCTGTTTACCCTACAAATATGCCAAATGTCACATGCTAAATCAGCGTTTCCCTGGTGGCCTGGCAGAAACCTGGTAACCGGCACAGGTCTTCATTCTTTCACTGAATAAAGTCAATTTATTTGAGAGTTAGGAGCAGACTCTGAAAGGGAAGTGTGAGCAAGCTGGAGAAGGGCTAGACAATTTCCATGGAGATGTACAGTGGACATCTCTCAGTGATTCAGCCCTAAATGCCACCTGCCACTGTATATCTTGAGTCTCTTTTCTTCTTCTTTTATATTTGCTTGGAAGAAACATGGCAGGGGATATTGTCCCACACCTGTATATGTGCTGGCAGGCTGGCGGGTTTACCAGCCAAAGAAAAGAGCAAAGCACTGCCTTGCAGTTCTTGATCCCTGCCTTTGATTTGCTGCCACCGGTTATCTTGGGCCCTTAATCCCTTTGGGAGGGAGCAGACTGGTTTGAAAGCACAGCTGTAAGCAGCACGCTGCATCCCTCCCAGCCACGCAGCTTTCTAGAAGCTTTGCACCCCATTCAGGGGCAGTCAGCCTGCATGGAGCCACTCCACCTCTGTTTTCAGCTGTAACGCCGGAGGAGGATCTCACAGGGCTGCCTCTTAACTGCAATGCACTCCATAATCATTCCTCTATTTCTGCCTTTCTAAATTCTGCTCGCAGTGGCAAAGCCAATTTTGGACACCGGGAGTAAATATCATTTGTTTTTCCCTTTAGTGTTGTTATCCCAGCAAAGAGGAGTGACAAGAGTGAGTCACTGTGGCATTTTGCAAAATATCCCAGGAAAAGTGTCTGTCTGAAAAAGCGAGAAACCTAGATCCAGGGGAGGTGACAGCATCCTTTAGGGCCTCTCAAAAATTATAGGAATGGAATATTCCAGCATGGGTGGACAGCAATAAGCAATAAAAAACAGCTAACTCCAGAGCTGTTTGAGTGCTCGACTTTTGCCTGGTAGATATTAGCAGTTATATCAGATTGCATGCCTGACTTTTCCTCTTTTTCCATGAGGAATGATGCTTAGCTCAGCAGCGCAGGTCCCCACGCTAACTCCCTGCTCCAGGTTGAGCTTTGCAGTGCTGCTGTCCCCCCTCCGTAACGGCAGTCAGGGCTGCCCCGTGGAGGAGACCCTGCACCCCTGGCCCCGCTCCCACTGCCTCAGCTTGTCATCGGTGTCTGGGAAGAGCAAAGGACACACCACAATGTGCCTACAGCAGCCTTGCTCCTTACACAGGTGGGAAGGGTGCACCGGGGCTGCCCCGGGGCTCACGGGAGAGCTGGAGAGGGCTCTCTGTAAAACAGCGTGCAAAAATGAAAGGATTCGCTGCTTTTGCATTTCTACAGAGCATTTCACCCAGTTATCATCAGCCTCTCACCGCTGAAATCAGTGGTAAAAGGGAAACAAACACCTGCCAGGATGGATTTGCTGGGCACTGAGGTAGAGCAAGCTGGCAATGGCCAGCCAGGAGGTGAGGGCAAAGCCCAACACTCCTAAACCCTCCTCCTGTGCATGCACCGGGACTCACCACCTCCCATGGAAACAGCCAGCAGCTCCAGGTAACCTCAGTGCATCATGGACAGGGACACAGAAACCTTACAAGTGTGGAAAGATTATTAGGGGGGGAAAAAAATATCCAAAATTACCCAACCTAGTTAACCCTAAAAATGCCCCTGCCTCCTTTAAAACGCTGCCTTGTGTCACTTGTTCTTAAAGCTTGCAAGCACCATAGCCTGATATTTTTTCTTCATCAAATGTATATGTTCCCCTTAAAAGAAAAAAAACCCCGCAATAGAACCTATGTACATTGCTGAAAGACTGTAAAATTTAATAGCAAACAGATTACATACTTAGCAATAGACTAAGCACAATTAGGCCTCACATTCCTCTCACTCCTATAAATAACTCTCAGTTTCCTCTCTGTGTCTGCAAATTTCATTAGTATGGTGGAAAGAAAAGAAAAATACACATACACACGCACACGCACAAAAGCCCCAAGCTCTCTTCTCTTGCAAAGTCCAGAGCCGATCTCTCAATCAAGGGCTTTGTTCAGCCTGGGGGAGGGAGCGGGGAGTTAAAATACCCACCCCCACCGACCCTTGGGCCACGTGTTCCTGGCCACGAAGGGAAAATTTTCTGCAGATGGCTTAGGAATTCACCTGCAAGAAACAACAACAAAAAAATCCCCCCTCTTCGCTAGTCTGTGTGTGCAACCTGCAGCTGAGGCTGTGGGGAGCAGGGATGTGCCACTGCCTTTTGGAGCATCATCCCCTCTGCTTGTCCTCGACACCAGCAGGAAGGGTGGATGTCATCCCCAGGTCAAAGCCATCCCTCAAACGCCTCTACCCTAAGTGTGCCCTCTTCAAGATCTCTGCCTAGGCCTGAAGGTTCCCAATGCTCGGATTCAGCTCTGAATTTAATTCTCTACAAAGGAAACAAGTCTACAGCTGTTCACTGATTATTCGAGGCTCGGAGGTCTGTACAGTACAGTGCAGATCTTCAGCATCTGCATCTTTTGTTTCCTGAGTGGAGAGCCACCAAACAGCCTATGCACTAAGTGCATGTATATACAGGGTGTAATTGCATGGGGTCTTAGAGTACATAGCTGGCCTCTTCTATCCTTGTGCTGTACTGAAGTGACATCAGCTGAGTTATTAAGAGAAAAAAAATGTTTAAAAGGTTCTTATTAACGGCAAGGAGAAAAAAAAAGGAACAAAACCCAAAGATCAGGCTGAGACAGGAGTGTATAAAGCCTTGGAAAACTGATGTAGTCAGCGCTATGGCTTAATTGATAAAAATTGGAGATGTTTTCTCGGGTCCCAGCACTGCTGTGTTGCACTGACTGGCTATTTTGTCCAGGGTAATTTCAGATATGTTAAAATATGATGGCTGAGGTGCAAGGCAGTCTGGGCAAATGGACTTGTGCTACATGGAAATGGTGGCAGTGGCATTCAGGTGAGAATGTGGGGAATTCAGGCTATTTGTCCCATTAAAGGGTATCTGAAACTCTGAACCAGCATAAATATTAATTGTTAATAGCTCTTATAATGTTTGGCAGGAGAGAGATTTTGAGAGTTACACCAGGAAGAAGCTCTTGAAAGACAAAATTGGTGTTTCTGCTGTGCAGCAGCTCACACTGTGCAAGGATGTGTCACATCCTTGGAGCTGGGACCGTGTCTGCCACTGCCACCTGTACCACATCATCCACGGCTCCATGGCATAAGTAACAGCAAGAGGCACAGCTAATGCTAGCATCCCCTCAATCTGTATTCTGCTAATTTGGCTCTATTCTTTTGGGCATCCTTCTTCATAAGCCACATCAGAGGCAGGGGGAGAGAAATGAGGTGGTGAGTGTTTTTTTCCCTTGACAGCAGAGACATCTTTATTTTCCTTTCTATATGTTCTCAGCTGACTCCCATGTTAGTATCCCAAAGTATGTTGCACAAATAATAAAACCCATGCAGTTCAATGAATTATTTGCTCTTTTTTCTAAGAAAAAGCAAGATTTCTTTCCCTTTCATTCCCTTCCCACACCCTTCTCCTTTCATCTTTTGAAGAAAGACCCATATAAGAAATATGGGCAGCCATCCAGGAATAATGAGACAAAGATGATAATGTAAACCTCAGAAGAAAAAGAGTTGGCTATTGCAGGCAGGCTTTTTGCCTTTGCAGTGCTGTATACGGCCAATAGAAAGAAACACGGCCTGTCAAGCATGTAAAGCAATCCAAGATACATTAAAAGAACATGCATTAGCTGAATATAAGGCATAGACACACGCCTAAGTCTACACCAAGGTGCTAAAACGTAAGCACCCCAACTCTCAGAGGAGCTGAGCATCTATAGGTAGGTCTAAAGTTGGTAGATAGACTCCCCAAGTTTTTTGGTCTTTGTGTTTCGGGCTCCTCATAAAACCGTTGCCAGCCTCAAAAGAGTAGCACTTACCGGCTCACTTTGCCATTTTGTTCTCTTTTTCTTACGTCAGAAACTCAGCGACCCAATTTACTCCTTGAACCATTATCTTCCTCTGACTTTACGAATTCCATTAAATTCTTACCCAAGTGAAATAATTGCCTGGCTTTTTTTCTGCATTCAGTTCATTGTTGTTTTAGTCTCCAGTGGCTGGAGGATGCTGAGATTGAAAGAATCCGCATGAGTCTAAGGAGTTAATGGCTTGAAGAGCCTATTGTTCTGCCTCAACATTTAATGAGTTCTTACCCAATCTATTACTTTGCCTCATCTCTCCCTTCCTATCAGCAGAAGAGTAGCACCGTGTGTCTGCAAATAATCAGGTCCCAGTTCTAAAGCCCATAATGAGTTCATCCCAATGCAAAAGAAATGTTATCTCTAATGTGTTAAAAAGCCAAATTGCTGCCTACCTTTGAAGTAGTGTAAAGTCCCAATCAACAGTATCGAGGAAATGAATCACTTGCGAAGCCACACTTTGAAAGCCATGTCGTTATTATTAGAATGGGGAAGCAGAGTTGAAGATAAAGTTTGATTCAACACAATGGAAAAATACTGTACAGTGGGAGAGAGGCCTGCCTGCTAAATAGATAATGCCAAGTTTGATGAGAAAATACTTTATGTTTCCTCTCCCTTGAAATCCGAGTGTACATTTTCCAGGTCGGCTGGAAAGAAACAGGTTGTAAGATGTCACTCAACACTTGAGGAGAGGAGACCTCCCTTTTCCAGATGCAGTTATACAGAGGCAACATGCAGTGCTCACCAATATTGTTTTACACAGTATGAAACGTTTCCATCTCTAGACTACCTGCACACTGAGGATAACCAGGCAGGCTGGCATGGTTCTGACCCATGTTTTAATCACTTGGCTTTCAACGATTTCTCCCTCCGAGGGGTCCTTTAGAAAAATTAATTTTAATTTCATTGCATGCTTCCTTCTCTTGATAGACTTTGTCTGCCATCCTCAAGAGCAAGTGAGCCCCTCAATTTTGGGGGGGCTATGAATTAATTTGGACCAGACACAGATGCAGCCTGTGGTTTGCTAAGATGTGATTTCTGCAGAGCAAATCATCTTTGCTATCCAAAGCAAGGATATAGTGGGGAAAGCATAGTGTGCTTCCTTCGTAGCACTCAGTAAGCACGGGCACTGGCAGACAGGGGATACAGCTTCGTAATGTCCCTTTTACACTCGTTTCCCTGCCCTGGGGATAACAGCTTCTCAAATGTGGGGGAAGGGTGGTCTTTTTTTTTTTAATACACAGTACTTGAACTGAACCTCATACCAGAGCTTTGAAAGGGTAATTTTGCACTTGATGTATAAACCATAACATCCAAAATAATGTAGACAAATCTTTCCATTAAATAAATTACTTCTTCTGAATAGGTTGTAAAATTTGGTTTCCTTCACTCTGGATTCAGTTAGCCTCACCTCCTCAGCTGTCCGTGGCAGCAGCTGCCAAGGGAAGAGTGCTAAGCACAGCTTTGCAAACTGTTTTCCCACTTTCTGGTCTTCTTATAAATGCAAAGCTGACACCAGGCTCATGGATATGCTGGCTGAGATCAAGGACACTCTCAAAAACCCTGACCTAGAGCATGGATTTGCCACAAAGCCCAAGATTTTGACCAAATTCCTTTGATCAGAGTCAAATATAGGAAGTAAGAACTGACCAATGAGCAATGCAAAATAACATACTGCCCTGGGCTGAGGCTCACCCAGAATAGAAGCCAGCTCAGGGTCTGCTTGCTATTTAAATCCCATTTTGTCACTGTTTTTAGCAGGGCCTGGGTACGAGTTTGCAAGTGCAACCCACTGCTCTGGAAAGCCCCGGGAAGAGAGCAGCGATGGGACCTTCCTACACCGACATACCAACTTTGATCATGTTGTTCCAGTTACAAACTTCACATCAGAAGAAACCCGGTTGATTTGAACAGCCAGCTCCTCAACAGATACAACGTCAACTCCACTGATTTTGACAGGCTGAACATCTGCTTTTGCTGATGTATGAGCAAGAAAACACTTGTTTCATAGATCTCAAAACACTGTCGTCTGTTAGACAGGAAGGTCCCTCTGCAGTGCAGAACACATGTGTAGTATCTCCTGTGGCTAAAATATACTCTTATTTGTTCACCTGATTTCCACTTTGGCTGGATCAAGCTGATTTTTTTTTAATGTTCCCTTTTCACTCATGCACTCAGTCATGTTCATGTCTTTTTCACCCAAGGATAATTGAATCTCCAAAGCACAACAGCACTATCAACATTAAATCTTCACTGACATATATACACTTTATTGAATTTTATTAAAACACATTGGTGCTTCACTGAAATCATGAAGAAACATCTCCCTGGAAAACTAAATCTTTTCCAAGAAACCAAAGGTCTGTTTTGAGGACCCCAGAGCAAATGATGACAAAGTCTCATTTTACTGGATATAAGTGGAAGGATATTTTCACTAAATCTGGGAGGATGCACAGGAAATGGAAATTTCATTTTCCCCGTGGTGATTGTGGGCCCACCTGGACAAATAGGAGGAAGAAGAAGAAATAGGTCATATCCAGACCAGAAAGACATTTTAGGTCACCAAATCCATGTCAGTACTGTGCCCCATAGCTCCAGGCGGATGTTCCCTGGGATCTATGGAGCTAGGTATAAGTAATGCAGAAGAGTGGTTTTTTTCTGATCCCTGAAACACATTGTCAGAGAGTCCAAGAGAAGAAACTGCTTTAGCCATGGCTGTCAACCTCTGATTAGAAGCAAGCAATCCAGCCGAAGTGATGGATGACTGGCATTTAAGTTACTCTGTAATTAATAAAGTTTTAAAGGCACTGACCTCCGTAATGGGTCTCTTCACTCACTCTTTATGCACGGGGCTGGAAAGGGGCCATGCCAAGTGTCTATTGCATGTGAGCTTAATCAGCAGTGATGTAATGTGATTACACTTTTAGATGCTGCATATTGTGTAAGGCAGAAAATTCCAGCAACAGCTGATTGAAACCACAAAAAAGAGCCTTGACAAAGCTTTTACAATTCAGGTTTGAGTCTCAGTTCTTAGCCATTCCTGCACGGCACCTAATAGCGTGAAGTCATGAAAAAGCTTTTATAGAGGAAGGAAAAATGTCCATTGTTGTTTGAGCTTGTCCTGGACAATCTCAGTAAAACCTGCTCCTTCCGATATTACACAATGGAGCATATGCCGAAATTTGTATTTTTGTTTCTGTGAGGCAGTCTTAAAGGCACAGTGGGTTCTGCGAAAACCAGATGACTTTTTTCCTTTAAAAAGGCATAAACGTCAACATGTAATAAAATGCTGTACTTGAGAATGTGCCCATTTTACAGAAATGAAGATCCAAGGAGAAGAAAAGAATAAAGCGATCTGAATTAGTGACTGAGTTCTGGTGACTGCAACAGCTTCATACTTAAATGTGGAAAAAGGGCTTGTCAAAGGCCCCCAACTCTTGCTGACCATTGCTGGGAGGGCTTTTCCCCTTGCCTATTTTTGGGAAGCTTGAAGTTAGATGAGAGGGGTCTCTCTGCAGGTGATGGAGGGAGTCAGGAAATACAGGGCAATTTCTCCTAGAAGAAGGTGAATTGCTCTTTTAAAGGACGAGATGCATGTCACCTAACTGTAGGCATCATTATTGTCCATGCCCTGGCGCATCCCAAGGGCAGTGGGTTGGGTGTGTGACACGCAGTGTAGTAGTTGTTACCTCCAGTGAGGATGTTGTGACATGTTTGAGCGTACAGATACTTTAGGAATACAAAACACTTACTTGCAAAGTATTAAGCTGCCTTTGCCTCAAGCGTTGCAATCAAAACAAAAGAAAATATTACTTTTGTTTTACTAATCTTCTGTAGACTTGGTAAAATATATAATACATTCCATTAAGCTCAAGTTAGTTAATTACTAGTTAGGAAATCCAATATATTCTCAGGGTTATTTTCCAGTTGCCATTTTGGAAGAGAATTTTGCTTTGCCATCATTGAGAGACAAAAAAAACTGTGGACAAAAGAAACCACAAATAGAGGAAAATACATCAATATTGTTTTTCTTATAGCCTGCCACTCATTGGGTGGAATTTTTTGCAATATTGCGAGCCTGCCTCTGGCAAAGCTCCGTTTTCAACGCTGATGTGTGCAATAATAGAAGACAGCTTCTGGAGCCATCCCTGGAAAAGTTTTGCAGATCTTGCAGGTCCTTTAAGAGCTATCCTCAGGGAGGCGAAATACTGACCTATGTCTCAAGGAAGAGTCCTTACTGGGAAAAAAAAAAAATACATACATGTATATTTTCATGTTGAAATTCAAGAACATTGTTTAATTATTTTTTCCTAAATTCTTTTGCATTCCCACCCAGGTGTAAATCTGTTCCACGACCTTCATCAGTTAACAAGAAAATTAATGTTACCAAGGTGCCATACTTGGAACAGAGAGATAATTATGGTCATTAATATGCATCTGATCATCCACTGAATCTATTGTCCTGCTTCAGCAGTAGCCAAATTAAAATTTAAAAAAAGTTCATTATTAATTACAGACTGACTCTAGCAAGGTTTCTAATCTGATTAATTTATATCTAGTTTATTTACATACAAAAACTTTAAAGCATCTATCAAATCAAAATACACAGCTGTTTGTTCCGTACATGATGCACGTTTGTGTATAGAAGTGCTGACTGCAAATGTTGCTACAAAAAACCCATATTCTGTTGGATTCTGCAGGGCTGAAGTGGGAGTTAAATAGAAATGTTTAACGAAATGTTTGGGTTTTTTCCTCTGGAATTTTGTTTTGGAAGAGAACCTGAGGGAAAAAATTCTGACAATGTCAAAATATTCTGTTTTGACTATTTCAGAACAAAATGTTTATAGTTTCCTTTTCGAAATGGCTTTTGTTTGGAATTTTTTGGTTTTGTTATATTTTCTCTAATATTTTTATATATTAAATATATTATATTATAAAAATAAAAGTTAGAAAGCTATAATGAAAATAATTGGTTTTATCTACAGAAAACATTTTCTGGATTCTTCCTGTGGAAAATTTGACTTTGGAGCTTTGCATAGTTTCTGCTTTGTAAAAAAGGACTAAATGCTGCGTTGGCCTTGAAGGATGCAGTAGAGAGAAATTGGCCACAATATCTTTCTTAATCCTGTAGGACGACCCAGCAGACATACATTTTCTAGCATACATCCAGCTTGGGTTAAAAACACCAGGTGCTGTTTTAGGAAGGGTAAATTGAGGGACACTGGTGCATGTGAATCTCACCCGGACTGCCCTTTGCTTCCCTGGAATTTACCATGAGATTCCTCCAGACTTATTGGCAGCAATGTCAAATGATGAAGCAATAAAGAGAGTTTATGGACTGATCTACATCCCATTATGGATGTGATATTTTACCGTACTGTTATTTTGACATTTGTGATACAGACCCAGGAGAAGGTATTTCCCTCCGAAGGCTGCACCCATGCTATGTGCACCCAGCCACAAAGGCCATTGGAAGGAGACCAACTTTCCAAGGAGACTAAGCTTAACCTTTTTCTCTTGGCTTCTTGTTGCTCATTATTTTAAGGGTTAATTTTCTATTTTGGACATGCTGATTGCAGAGAGGTTGCCCAGAGAGGCTGTGGGGTCTCCATCCTTGGAGATACTCAAAACCCAACTGGACACAGTCCTGAGCATCCCGCTCTGGGTGACCCTGCCTTGAGCCACGGGACTAGGTGGTCCCCAGAGGTGTCAGCCAGCCTCAGCCTCCATGGGACTGAGACAGCAGAGAAAGAGAAAAAATTGATGGCGAGCCATGTACTGTAAACACAAACAAGTTGCACGTTTCCTGTGCACAAACAGGAGCATACCTTTTTTTTATGCACCGACTGCAACAAAGGGTTGAAGAAAAAAGGTGCGATGGCATTTATCTTTTCTGTTCAAATGCAGACATTTCTTCCAGGTAGCAAATGCACAGCATCAGTTAAACTCCTTCCTTGCATATTCCGCGTAATGCAGAGCTGCCTGTTGCTCCCTCTGCTAGCTGACAAACAAAATTCCAGCACTCTCTACACTGAAAGATGTGTTATATTAATAAAATTATTTTCCTAATGAAATTTAAGCCTGGAAAAAAACGACAAGGTTGTTCATGGAGGGGCAATTTTGTTTGCCATAGTATAATCTGCTTCACTTCACTCTGTGATGGTGGCTGCTGGGGGGCATCTGGGAGGAAGGAAGGAGACTTCTTACCTGAAAAGTTATAGCATAAAGGCATACTGGAGAAGGTAGCTTATTTTTAAACTCTTGCTGGATAATTAAATAGATAACATAGCGTGACCTTGCTCCTGTTCCCATCTCGCAGTCAAAAAGGTCTCAGCAGTCCCAGGCTGGATCCCCCACCTTGACTAGCAATTCCCCCAGAGACCTGGAGCCTGGCTGAAGGTCCTGCCCCAGGAGGACGTTGCAGATCCCAACCATGCCAGCACAAGGCTGGCACGGGGCAGCAGACACGCTGGGGAGCAGCACCCTTGGCTGGAATATGGAAATTTGGAAGCTTATTGCTATAATCTGTGGTTATGATTTCCAGCCCTGCCAGCAATGCCGGGAATCAAACCACAGTCTCCCGAGTGCAAAGAGCCTTTATTGTAATCCGATAAAACCTTAACAGCCAGTCGTCTTCTTTTTATGGTAAATTAAGGGCCTCATTTACTCTGCAGTGGCCTCCTTGCCCTTTTAAGTCTCAGTAAGAGTGAGGAAGGGGAGCATGGGGAGGGAAAATGGATCCCAGATTCCCCCATTCAGCCTTGCGGCTTTGAAGAATACAAACAAAATCCTATTTTCTCAAGATATGATTTCTGACTGACACTTTGGCACCTCGCTAGAGCACCTAGAAGCCGTAAACAAGGCCAGTCGCAAGGTTGCGTGGTATGAACTCCAGTGCACCTACTCCGCAGCGGTGTCCAAGTTTCCCTGTTTTGTTTCTTGGAAATACAGTCAGCTCTGAATCTTAGATTTCTCCCATACTGGCAAAAGCAAGCTTTTGCCTCAAACATCTTGACTGGAAACCTTCCAGTGAAACTGTACTTTCAGCTGTCTTGGTTGTTTCCATATTAAATGCTCCCACTTGCAAAGCACTGTCCTCTCGGATGGAGACATATGTATGCTGCGTGCAGTTGTGATAACTCATGGCACTAATTACAGGTATCCGTTTCTTTACGGCGTACAGATGGGCTACCCAGGGACGCCGCTGCTCCTCGGGTCCCTCTGCAAAAAGGATCTGTTTCCATAACTCCAGGGTAATTTATGAACTTCCTTCATCTTTTTGGCAGACAGTTGTACTCGAACTTGTCCACTGCAACCCACACTTACAACGTCATGCACTCATCTCACTGCAGTGAGTGATGCAGATTCATCAATCAACCCTACATCCATTTAATGACTCAACCTGTTCAAAGCCATCTCCTGACCTCCGGAGAATCCCTTTTATTCTGAATTAGCTTGTAGTTTGTTTTTGCCTTTGCAGCACTCTCTGTGCTCTCCTGTTAACTCCTCTGTTTCAGCCTTGCTGTAGCAGAGGCTTTGCTGTCAATCACTGTGCTACTGTGATGGAACTGAATGTTGAAAGCGAAATATTTGGGAATAGTTATTTTTGGCTAATTTATTCAGCTGTCACTGTCCAGCGTGTGAGTGGCGACGGACACATCGAGAGCAAGTACTGCCTACTTGGCAATAGCTGCCACCTCTGTGTAGTTGCATCAGGATTTGGGAGGGCTTGCCACACTCCACATCACTGTGAATGATTCCATGAATAGGTGTCAACCCCCTCGTGTGCTTTAATAATAAAGGAAAAACATGTTTCAGCAACACTTTTTCTTCTTTCTTGATGATTTTTATATATTCTCCCTCAAAAAAGAAAAAAAAAAAAGAAAAAGAAAGCAGTAGTTAAAAATACTTTATGACACAAACATTAGATTACCAGTTCCTTCAGAATGGTAAACAAGAGAGAGGGAATTACAATTTGAATTTTGTGCCCAACAAGATACAATTTTGGTCTGTTTTTAGGAGTGCTGAGCACCATCATTTTCCAAGCAATTCAAGCATTGTCAAGCATTTCTGAAAATCAGGCTGAGAGGGGTCAGCCTAGATTTCCAAAAATGGAGAGACTTAAATCAGAAACCCCTTAGAGCTTAAGTTGTTGGTCTTAAATGCCTCAGTCACCTTCCCTGCTTCTCTTCTTATTACCTGAGCACAAATTTGAGTGGAGCTCGTTATCTGCCTTAATAGTAGGGCTATAGCAGAAAAGAGGCAACTAAACGCGCAACACCCTTCAGGACCAGCTGCTGCAGAACGGACGAGCCATCTCCACGCTCTCAGACAGGAGATAGCTGCAGAAGAGTGCAAACATCAGAACCAAGAAATAAAATAATCTCCGGCAAAGAGAACTATTGGACTAAAGTCAAATTGCCTAACAAAGATCTCAGCAAATAGCTTCTTTTCATCAGGTTTTTCACTGTAGCAAGTAGATCTCACTCACTTCGGGACCGGTTTTCAGTGCAGCTTCAAAAGGCACAAACAGCAAACAAAAGAAGTTGGAATGAAGAAGATTTCAGGCATCATAAAATGCTGAAAGTACCGATGGTTTTCAATAAAGCCAGCTTGATTTATGATTTCATTTTCCAAAAACTGCAGATCTTGATTATTCCTGGGATATATTTAAAAAAAAACCCACCCAACCTTGAAGGTATTTTTGTCAAATATTTTCATTCCTTTTCCAAAGGAAATAGTTGATTTTATAACTGCAGATGCCTCTTCATGAGCTGTTCAAGAAAAATCCCATGATTTTTCCATTCATTAGCCAATCCAGGCTCACTTTTGCATCCACAGTAAGGTGTTGCCATTATAAAACTGGGACACAGTGTTCACATTTTTATGGTATGCTCATAATTAGCAACTTTCTTTGATGTCCCTCTGGTTACTAATTAAAGAGCAGCTGACATTCAATGGAAACTTTAAGAACATTCTGTTTTGAGATTGTTCTGCCAGTATGTCCCATATTTTCTGCTTTTTATTAAAACTAAGGGTAATTCTACAAAAATAAGCTCATAATAGTTTAAGATGAGACCTGGTGCTTCCGCATACTCCCCAGCTGAAATCGTCATGTTGCTGCATGACATCATAACGTTACCCATAGCAACTAGCTCTGATGCCACAGTCATAGAGATGTGATGTCAGATGGGGAAATGAACAGCTGGAGTAAATGAAATCTGAAATTCAGTGCAGCAGACAAACGAACCCCTGAACACGCACCATGTACACAAGGAGAAAAAGCAAATAAAAGCTAAGCAAAAATATTTTCTTCTAAAATGTCCCATGAGCAAGTGTTCAGAGGGCAGGCTTTCACTGGTCAAATTTACTGGTGGACTTTCATAGCTGCAGGAGCCTCTCCGTGTTCCTGCCATGCACTTGTTTCCATGCTGCTCCCACAGTGCATGCACAAGCAGCTCGATGCATGCTTATTTCTGCACTCAGGACATCTTTGTGCATAAGAAAGTAAAAGGCAAGCTATCCAGGAGAGGAAAATATGTCTCTGAAAACACCATGCACCTGCCATGCTCGCTAAAATTATAGCAAGAAATGGGTATTTTTTTGTAGTCAGTCATACATGGGAATTCATCTGGGACAATGAGAGTGTTTCCACCACACAGGTGCCTCTCGTTTTCCATCCAGCTCAAGCCTGTAGACTCCAGCAGAGGCCCCAGTCCTGCAAGGTACTAAGAACCCCAATATCCCATGGGTTTCCATAGAGCCAAGACCAGCCTGCTCCTCACCAGAGGTCCATGGTCACCAGCAGCAGAAGACCCTCTTGGCTCACGTAGACCTTTGCAGAACTCCATTGGAGTCAGCGGGAACTGGGGTTGGAGACTCTCAGCAGGTCTCTAGAGAAGCCTTTCTGGTGCCGCAAGTTGTTATTTATGCCTCTAACTCCAGATCTGCTATGCAAATCTGATGACAGTTGTTCACCCCCCAATTTCACGTCCCTGGAGAGGATCTCTGTTTGGCTAGAAACTAGTGAAATTTGTCATAAAGTTGGATCCTTTCCATATAAACACTTACACGTGAATAAGAGGAGGGCTGTTAAATCCATCTGTGTGTAGCATGGGGAATTTTTGCTTTATGCTCTGCCTGTGTTCAGGCTTCATGGCTTCATTGCCTGCCAAAACAAAAAACCAAACCAAAGTACCCCCAAAGAAGTCATGTGATCACTCCAGAGTCCTTGGACTGGAAGATAATTCTGAATTAAATGAAGAACCTTACATTTACCAAAGGCTGGCAGATAATGCATCAGAGCCTTTTGCCTTTTCTCTCCTGATGGATTATTCACTTCTAGTAAGCTGATACCATTTCCAGGTTACATGTGATACAAAATTGCTCCAATATAGTATTATTGTCACCTTTTAGCTTTGCAATTCTCTTGCAAATTACCTCTTTTAGCTTCATTTATCTGTCTGCCAGACATTGAAGGTAGGGAGAAAGCAAGACACAAGCAGAGACTTTGTTTTTCCCACTGGTTGACAAAGTTTAGGCTTAAGAAGGGATCACTGTGGGCAAGAACTCAACTTTCTGTATGGTTCAGAGGGTAGAGTCTCCCTTCTCCTCAAGCTCAGCAGATGGTTTTGGATGTAGGACCATCTTCCAGGGGGCATCTCAGCTTGACAGAACAATTTTGAAGGAATTTCAAAAGACTTCACCACTCTTTTTTCTCTTTTACTCCCTCCTACAGCTATTTTTGGATTCACTGGTGCTGCTGTTACTGAGTCTGGCCAATGCTGCCTTGCAAAAGACCATTTCCCTGTGTCTTTGCTGAGTGTAAACATAATCTTGCAAAATAGAGTATGTGCTTGCAGAAGGTCTAAGGAATAGCAGAGAAAAGGGGAGTTGCTCAAAGTACATCTGATGAGAGATCTTATATTAACAACAAAGAGTTTCTCAGATAAGAAACTGGCTGCAAGATTTCAGTGTCTCGGGCTACTGGAGCAGTTAATGAGTGAGGAAATAAGTAATAGATGGAGATAATAAGCCCTGCAAGCAGATTGGTGTTTTATGCAAAACTTAACTACTGCATTTAGCACCCTGGTATGACATTTCCTGTCTTACAGGTTAATGAAACATTAGTACCCCCCTCGTATCAGCTCTTCGGGGAGGTGTAGCCCAAATTCACATGCCTGGGTTGCTGCTAAACGGGGCCAAACCAGACAAGCCTCAGAAGAAGCTGCTCAGTACAGACCAGACAGAGTCCTGCCTCGTAGCCAGCCTGAATTTTCTGAATGATACATCAAGGCTGTGCAACACCGGGGCTACCCTTTGCTCAGCAAACATCTCCTTCTTGCCATCTGCGAGGGCAAAGTTTGGGTTTTTGCCTTTGCAATCACTTTCAGAGACTGCTTAAAATTTAAAAATAAAACACAGGTTCTGCCAAGAAAACAGGTGTCCGCTCACTAATTCCTCATCACATGGATTTTACAGCAAGTGAAGGGACAATGAACACATGGGAAAATATACGACTCTGATAGTGCATTGTTTCTTACATTTTTATATCGATAAACACTGACTCACCTTCAAAAGCATAATTCAAAGACAATAAAGGGAAGTACATAGGGATCTCATGGTCTTTGGTCACTTTGTTTTGTTTATGACCCCAAAACACTGTAAAAGAAATATCCATAAGCGTGTTCTATGTCTGCAAAGTATGGGCTACGGTGCTGTGTAAGAGCTGAAAAACCACATAGAGCCTCTGCTTCCTGACACAGAGAGCTGCAAACATTGTAGAGTAATAGCTAATCACTTCAAGTTTGCACATACAGTCGATTTTTTCTAGCTATAACTTCTTTCAGAGAATGAAAAAGTACCATATTTTTCTCATTTGTCTTTTTCTTTCCCACCAAGTGCTGCATTTCATAACATTTGAAATGTTGGTAAAATGTATTTCCGATTCTTAAAGGGGACCATGCATGAAGTCAACTCCAAAAGGGGCCAGCAATGCTCATAACTAATAAACATCAAAGGGGAACATTCTTCTTCTTGCACTGCTTGCTGTAAAAGCACCAAAATTCCCACTTCAAAGTGGATCTGCCGTGCTGCAGCGACAGGCGTTAGGAACATGTCCCAAACACAACGTACCAGTATTTCGATGAAATGCAACAGCGAAGTGACCCTAAAAATACTGTGCAACCACATGTGCTAAGACAAAGGTGATGACATCTCAGGCTTCACACCCTGATCTTTTCTGCAGGGAATCAGGAAGGACATCCAGACCTGCAAGTCCAAGAGATGGTTTGAAGATCACCTCTACGAGATGTAGACTATTGGCAGAAGGAAGGAGCCAGATGTCCGCGGGCATTGATGCTCTGGTCCAGCATGGCAAATCCTTCCTTGCAAAAGTATTACTCAATGTGAAAACTGTTCTACGCCCAAAAAGTCAGTGGGAATTTCTTGTTATTCTCACTAACACCAGAATATTACCTTGCATGTCCTAAAGCTTACCAAAAATCATTAGAAGTCTTCTCATTAAAAAGAAAAGAGTGAAAAAGGCAGAGCTTTTCCTATAGGCACTATTGGCTTGTGATATGTGAAACCCACGCTGCCGGGATTTAAACTTCATCCTTTAATAGCATTCATTTGAGCTTATATTCACATATTCCCCCGAGGCTCAGGATGATGAGATGTAAGTACCTCGACTCCCCAACCAAGATTAATTGCGCAGCTCGGAGGGGGGGAGTTGGTGGCAACAAGTCCTGGACAAGAAGTAGATGATGGTGAACAGTCAGAGCAGAGTCTCTCACAACATGTTTTATTGCAAAGCGCAGCCCGAGCAGGGACAGGGACTGGCTCTAGCAGATACCCACCAGCAAACCAAGCTGCATCCCTGTGACCGTCTGCCCATAGATGGAGGCAAAGTCCTCTGCTCCCCCCAACACACACATGTGCGTCGGTCCCCCATGCACTAAATGGCAATTGTAGCTGCAGCTCTCCCACCAAGACCCCAGGGCACTTCTCTCGGTCCTCCTCTTCCCTGCAACGCCGTACTCGCCCAGCCCGTGCCTCTCCCCGCACCTTGCCCACGCAGACATAAGGAAGCCGGTATCTCGTTGATGACAGCTTGCCTGCAGCTGGGCTGAGGGCAGCAGGGCTTCAGGTCTCTGCTCTCAAAAAATAACTCGGTTGCTAAAACAGAGCCCTTGTCCTGTCTGCGATAGCTGTTTATCTGTTGTTACTTTTACCTGCTGTTCCAAGAAAAGTGACTACTTTCTTTTCCTTGATTTTCCTTTTATCACGCACAAACGTCCCACCCAAATCTCTCTACGTATCTCTTTTTTTTTTTTTCTTAGTTACCACATAACAAAAATGTTTCTCTTATATTAATTTTGTTACTCAGGCAAAGTAAACCATCACTCCTCAGTACGTCGTATAAAAGCCAGAAATGGAGTGACTCAGTCATGCAGGATTTTATTTAAACCATTTGTCCTGTGGTCAGAGTAGATTAAAGGCAGATCAGGTTGCCCTTGGAGCAACGCTGGGACAGTGAGAGTGAGAGATGTTGGCACTTGCTCCTTAAACCACATGCAGCTCGCGTGACTGCGGCTTCCTCCGGCCTCTCTTTGCCTTCTGTAAATGCATCTCTGTGCGGGAGCACCTGTGTGCACGTGGGCTGGGGGCGACCAGCGTGCCCCTGGCCACCAGCACATTCGGGGCACTGTGGCGTGATGACCCGCAGGGATGGCCAGTATGCACCAGGAACGGGCAGGTCAGGAGGAGGAGGTGGTGGGAAAGCACACTTAGCATTTCCTTGTCCCTCCACATACCAAGGGGTACCTGCTGGGTTTTTTGCCCTGCCTTGTGCTGCTCATCTGCAGAAGGGTTAATTGGTCTGGGAGCATGGGGCGGGTACATTGAAGGTTTTGGGATGAAAATCCAAAGCCTCACAGAAGATCTGAAATAAAATACGTGTGATAAACTGGCTGTTCTCTGCAGAGACGTCCCTGCTGGACCAGAACAACTGCAAGGTGTGTTTTAATTGATCTTAATAGTTGCTGTGACAGTGTCACCACCACGCACTTGGTGCAGACTTGGGGTGAGGTGAAAGATGGTAAAAACCAAACCTGTTGGAGGTGCCCCAGACCATGGGTTCACACTATGAAGTGGTCACAGATGATACCGGGTCCTCTCCTCTCCCCGGCAGTGTCTGCTTGTCCTCCTACCACCCCGAGCAAGGATCCTTCCCATGCCAGCACAGCTGGCCACACGATTGCACCGCGAACCAGACTGGGAATTGATCTGGCATTAAAATAACCCAGCAGCAAAATAACATTTGGTTTAATTTTAAGGAGCATCATTTCCCTGATCTGGCTTTCAGCACGTGCCAGCACAAGAGGAGCAGGAGCCGCAGGACAGGGAGGGAACCAGCAAGGGAAACACTTTGAGCTGCTATCACTGCAGGTAGCCACAGCCTCCCTGAGCTCCAGGAACATTAACCATTTATTTAGAAATTTAATTTAGGGCTTTATTAGCTCTAAACAAAGCATTTACAAACCTGAGCCTTTCTTCTTTCTCCGTCACATGGCGACTGTGACAGCAGATGGCCAGGGTCTCTTCTGGCTCTCTCACCAAAACACAAAGCACAAAAACACAAAAGTGCTGTAAAAAGAGAGAATAAACATAAACCGGCAGTGTGAACTGTTGCAGACTGTCCTTTTCATGGCTACAAAGGACATTTCTAGGGGCTTATATATACACACATGTATATATATGTATATAGCACATAGGAGGCTGGCTAGCTAACTCCAGGCAGTACCAATGCCATGCACCATGGACTTACGCAAAGCTTTCCTCCCAAGTTTATCAGTCCAGCAACTCGCATAAACAATAAGTTCCCCATATTAAAAAAATGTGTTGAAGGCTTTGATTAACTGCCTCGTCTTTCTGAATCCACCCTTCAGATCCAGGTAACGGGGTTGCAGTCTGGGATGCATTCTGCTAATGTCAAACCAAGTCATTACCCTAATCCTCTGAGAAACAGCCTGGCAGCCTTGCATGGATTTTTATTACAGATTACAACTCTTGTGATCAGTTAATCCAAGAAATTACTCAGTTCTTCCAGTTTATGAAGTCAAAATATGATTGCTCTTCAAAGAATGCAAACTTGTATGAATTAATCTCTTCATCTAGGGATCTAATGGTTTTTTTACTAATTTTATACAAAAATATTACCATGTGTGAGCTCCATAAATCTGTCTCACCCTGTTACTAGTTACTTTCCCCAGATGCTTTGAACTTTTGCAAAAAGTTGCTTAACCAAAAAAACACAGCTGCCACATGTTGTAATTTCCTCTTTGGGGGCATCTGTTACCGTCTTTACAAAGGTTTTGCCAACTTTCCTGAGGATTTTTTCTCTATTTGTTGTATTTCTCAGTATCTTTTTAATTTTATCCCAGAAAACAAAGCTGCTTGTTACTGTTTTCAGCACCTCCCCAATACCCTGAAGGATGCAGTTGCAGAAACTCAGGTTATATTAAACATTTAGTAAAGAAATTAGATTTCCCAGCCCTTTGAACTCTATCCGACAAGTTTTCCAATGCTTATTGGGTGTCTGACTTTTTGTCTGACCAACATTGGTATCAAGTTCAGGGGAGGAAAGGAGAGATGAGAAACTTCCATAAGACAATAAATGTAAAAAAAAAGAATAAAAGGTCATGATGTGAAATTTACCTTTATGTTCTACTGCCCGAATGCTTCCCCTTGTGCTCATGAGTGCTTCTCCTGGCTTCAAAGGGGTTATTTTCAGAGAAGGTGAGTAGGACTTGGCCCGTATTCCTGATGACAAACACTGACATTCCTTGGGTGACCTCTAAGCCCAACACATCAAAAGTTTTGCTTAAGTTGCACCTACAAAATATGTCTGCAGAGGCACAAACAGCTGCTCTATTGTAAAACGAGCAGGCACATGCCAAAATGTATAAAGCAACAAGCAGAAGGCCACAAAGATCTCTGCTCTCTCGAGAACGGGGTCTTTGAGATGGAAATAAGTGAAATTTAGACTGGGGTAACATGCACCACAAAGCAATGTGGGAGCACTTTCGGGGTCCCCCCACGGCAAAGAGTGGCCATCTGGAAAATGCCCGGCTGTGCCCCGCCGTGGTGGTGGTCTGACATTTGACACGGGGAGTGGAAACAGCGGTAATGTGGTCCTGATGCTATTAGGGTCTGTAACACACGTCAGGGGTGCTGGAGGAATCAAGGTGGTGCACAGGAGGAATGCTGCCTCCATGTGAAATGAAAAATTACCCAGAAGTTTGTGTTGCAATGCAAAACTAATTGCATGGCTGTTCCTGGGTTACAGCTGTATCCCCTCCTCACTGACCTGATGCATGCCGGTACACACAAAATGCTTCTCCTCTCCAACACTGAGCAGCATCGGGGGCTGAGTGATGCTCCTTAGATCACCACTCTTTGCTCTTTCCAGCCCAGAAGCTTCGCCACTTGGAAAAATAAGAAACGTTTGGCAGGAAGGGCACTAGCTGTGTCTCCAGTAACCACCACCTGCTCCTCAGGCTCACTTCTAGGTGCCCTCCTGCTTGTCCTCAGCCACCACGTGCGGAGGTGAGTCATGGTGGGTTTTCAAACACCGCAGCAGAACGGAGATACGACACAAACAACTGCACGCCCACACAGCAAATTGGCTCAATTACTCCATCTCTTCTGTAGTTTGCATTAACTAAATGGTCTAAATAACCGTATCTATTCCCGGACCTTGAGGGCATAGGTACCATTTTGCAGCAATGTGCTGTTTCCCAAGAATATACAGAGCAGTTCAAGGAGCTCAAGCAGGGATCTTGACTCATTGTTTTCTAACTATACTTGGGGATCTGTGTTACTGTGTGGCCTTCTAAAAGTTTATTTCTCTCCTGACTAATATGAGGAGTGAGTGAATGATTTTATTTGGCAGATATTGCTCATTTCTCCCATTGTTTTTTTTACTGGCTTTTTTTTTTTTGGTTGTTGTTTCTTTTTTAAACCACAGATAAAATTAGCTGAGTTTGACTTTTGTTTTGCCTTCTGCAGCTTAATTTTAAGCGCAAACCTTGTCATCATTCCTCTCCCCTGAAGACGTGGAGCTGAGAGAGGAGCCCGAGTAAGCCAGAGCTTATCATCTCCTTCCTGCGGAGATGTGTCTCAGGTCGTCAGAGCACTGGTAACTCTGAGATAAAACATCAGCCTCAGAGTAAATATTTGACTTTTCCTCTTAGCTAACTCTTAAAGAAATCTACCTTTTTCATCATGGGTAGAGCAAATGGGATGTAAAAGCTGGCATAATGCAACAGGAATTGCCTGTAACATGAATGTCAGGGTGCAGAGCCTGAGTGATGCAATAGGAGTGACCCCGGTCCCTCCCTTCTGCACACTCCCACGTGAACCACGACTTGCCCTGTCCTACAACCAACTTCCCAGCAGCCAGAGAAGCAGCAGAGAGATGGACCTACATTTGGTGGAGTCTAAGTTGTCTTCCACCTTCCTTATTTTTATTGCACTGACTAATATGTCTGGGGGTTTTCCCATCTCCCCATCAAGGCTTATGGGCATGATTTGAATTGTGTCTGATGTTGCTATTTAGGACTTAGGTGGTGATTACCAATAAGCACAAAGGGAATTACTAGACATCCCCATAGCCCATATGACTGGCCATTCATTATAATCCTAGGCTTAGTACCCGTGGTAGCTCCGCTCTTGGAGTAATGCAATATACTGTCAGAATCACAGCAGGACAGTTTTTCAAACACATCATTTTATGGAATGCCAGCATGAAATTTGAAAGGGGAAAAGGGAAAGAAAGGCCAGCCTAAGCTCCGGGAGCTCAGCACCTCCAAGAGTAGGGCCCTTCGGAAGCCATACTCTAGCAGTGGTCCCTGCTATCCTTCTCTTTTAATGATCCATTTGACTACAATTTGCAGAAGCAGGCTCTGTAATATAATTAATCTTTGACTTATAAAGTAACTGCTGTGCTGCAGTGAGGTTGAGAAAAATATGCCTTCTGGAAAGTGCTTTGTCTTATAATTCGCTGCTCTCCTAATATGTATTCTAATAACAGTGTAAAGGGGAAAACCATTTGGAAGGGTATGTTATTTCTCAGTGCTTTGTGTTGGAATTCATGTCACTGTAGAAGTTATTATTGTAATAAAAAGTAAAAATGAGTTCTCAAAATACACTATAGCGTATTATTCAGGACAGCCTGTAAGCAGAGCCTTAATGTTAAGCACATGCATGGATTACTCTGAAGTCAAACCAAAGACTTCTGCTGCGAATAGGGATGAATTTAAGTTAGCTGTTTTCCTGACTCAGGACTCCACACCGACCCTCCAGATAATATAAAAAGACAGACACAAACTCTTGGGGAAAAAAAATCCTAATCATGTTAAATCAGTGGTAAATTCCCCTTCACTGTATTGCAGCCCAGACTTCATTGCTAGTTGAGGACAGAGTAAATTACTGTATTTGTTTTTAGAAACATTTCTGCGCTAGCTGTGAAGCCAAGCGTGCATGTGGCACTGCATTCGTACGCTCCTTGCCATTGCACAATACCCATTTCAATAGGGACTAATCTCCATCTTTTGGTTGATTTGCCTCTTCTACAGGTATGTGAAAGTTGTTCCAGTCCCCCTTGCTCTGATGGTTAGAAACCTTCCCCACAGGATCCAGGATCCGTTTTGCCTACTCCCGTAGTTTACAGCTCCTCTCACTACTGATAGGTTCTTCCTGATGTTCTTACGTGTATTTTGAGCCTTCATTGTACAGAGCTGAGCAAACCCAACCTCTCCTATTTTCCTGTTATAGGAGGACTCCATGTTCCAGTCATCTAATAGACCTTCTCTGAATCCGTTCTACTTTAAGCTATTTTTTCTTGAAAAGAGTCACCAGAACTGCACAGTTTTTTGAGATGCCATTATCTAGACTTTGCACAATGACAGGAATATTCCCTTATCTCTCTTGGAAATAATTGGGTGGACACATCGAGAATTAAGTTTGCTCTATTCATCAGTGCGTCATGTGTCTCAGTGTCGTTATTATGCCATAAAAGTGTAATGCTCTATCTCCTCCTCTCTGGTTTCTAGTTGATGAAATTGCTTCTCAACCTTAACTGTGATTTTTCACTGCTTGCACCTTATCATCCTGCTCCTGCACCTCTGCAGCTTACAAAGCCAGAATCTCAGCCCAGGATCTTCCTGCACAAAAGAAACCTGAGTTTCTTTAGTTCTTATATTCTTTATTATTATTTCATCTTATAGTCTTTATTTCTTACATTCTAAAAATAATGTCATTTTTAAGACTATAATAAAAAATTTTAGAATGATGCTCTCAACATTTGCGGCAGGAAATGTTGGGCTTTGGGTGAGGTGTCCCGCTATTTTCGCATACATCCCAATCGACAATCAGATTTGCGCTGGAAAACTCTGAATGCAGAAAGCAGCATCAAACTCTGCATTAGGCTTGCTGAGGATGGGTCAGGCTGTCGTTGCTCAAATTTTAATAACAGAGAAGGGAAGCCGTAATCTGGAGCGATGCACCCACCGCGTCTCACGCTGCCTGTTGCTACCCTGACAGCAAAACACACTTCTGCCACCGGCAGGGAAAGTGGTTCATCAACAGAGAAATGTAAATGGGACAGTGTTTTTAATAGTGGGGGAGGAAGACGTTGCGATGATGTTCGTTTTATACAGCATTTCACATGTATAGGCATGAAATCAGAGTCTCTTGAGGTCTTTGTTTATCAGAATAGGAGAAAGGCTTGTTTGGGTGTTGTAACTCAGCTACCACCTCTGAGTTTACACATATTCCTGCAGTAGGTTTCCTGGAGATTTCTCCATTTTATTAAAGATTTATTGCATTATTTTCTTGCAGACAAAAAACAGGATGCCTTATACTCCAGAAACACTAATAAGACCGTAAGAGCTGCCACACCAGGGCAGATGAGCTTAAACACCAGCATCCTGTCCCTGAGAGACGGCTGCCGAGGGAGGGGTGTGACATACAGTGACCCCATAGGGATGGCTCCCGAAACACTCTGCCAGCCCCAGTGGCCATGGCTCAAGCACATCCCGAGCGACAGCATCTGCAAGAGCATCTGCCCTGCGATTCCTCGTAGAGGTGCTGCTCCATGCCTCCGACATCACCCAGTCCCACAGGGCTGTGTGTCCACCCACAGTTCTCCTCAGTTGTTCCTGATAAACAAGGGTGAGACGATGGCCTCAGTGTGGCCACTGACAAAAACACAGGTGACCTCAAAGGGAACGTGAAAATCCCTGACTTTTTAAGGAGCAAATGCAGGAAAAGCAGTAAAGCAGAATACGGGGCAAAAACAGACTGTCTGAAATGCCAGGAGATTGAAATTCTGCAACTTAGGATCAGGTTGTTCAGAAGATTTACAAAGTATAGTAGTAACTCATGCAAAACATTTTAACAAACCCTCTGCATGGTGTTTCTCATCAAAAAAACCCCAGGTACTGGAGTCAGCATAACGCATTTGATCTTTCATCTGGTTCAACTTCCATCACCCTGAATTCAGGGGAAAAAAATGTAATACTTTGGAAAGATTTCCCGGCACTGCAGTTTTGTGAAGAGCATGCCCTGCCGTGCAGGGATCTCTAGCAGGGACAACTGGTGCCACCTAGGCCAGGAAAGCTGATAAATCTAGCAGGCAGCAGACAAGTTTCTTTAATAAATAATGAAAACAAAATAATGCCCACAGATACACCCATGTCAACTCATTTAAGGCTTTGACACTATATATGAATTAAAACGTTTCATTACTAAAGACTTTTAGCTGAGATCATGAAATAGGGATGCAAAGTAGACGGAAAGTGTGCCAGCAGTAAGTCTCCTGCTTTTTGCTTTTTATTTTTAAACATAGGTGGTTTTGTAATACTTCCCCAAGAGGTGAAACAAGCCACTACTGACCCATACCTACACATCTGGTGAAACCTGCCAAGACCACAGTTCTGCAAAATCCATAACCTGTCCCTGCTTTATCAGGAAATATAGTGTGTAATAACCCACACTATTGCCAGTTAACGTGGTTCAAAGATGTATTTCTCATCCCTTCCATCTCTTCAAGATAATTGCTCATTACAAGAACTTATTCAGGCAAAAGTCAAGAGTGAAGTGGTCTTCCTTCCTATTGTGCAATTTGTCGATAGGTCGTAAGGAATTTTAGGAAAGCAAACCCGCACTGAGCATCAGACTGACAAGGCAGAGAGCTGCCAAGTTATTATTTCAGCATTTTGTTATTATTTAATAGGAAGCATCCCAGACATCTTAACAAGTAGGAGTCCCTTGCAGCTATTTTGCGCAGTATTTCTTGGATCCTGTGACTCAGCAATTTATCGACACAGCAAGGATATAAAAAAATGAGACTCAAAGAGACAACGAACAGCAGTTGCAGCAAATCAGAAGTGCCGGCTGCACTTGTCAGGACAGCCTTGGTGGGTCCTGTGGGAACCGCAGGAGCCCCTGGACCTCTGGGCTTGTCCCTTCCAACATGAAAGTGTCCATCCCACTGCCCAAAGAAAAGATGCTGCACCGATGCTGGGGAAGCAAGGTAATGTATCTGTCTAAAGGAAGACGCCAGTTGTGCTAGTGCGTTTCCCAACCTCCTCATGGTGGCCATATGAGGGATGAAAACTGGTTTCACACCAGCATTTGCTGACAGCAAAATATAATGAAAAACATTTATATGAAACAATGTAGACCACATACTAATTGGCATTTTATGTAACCACCCCGAAGATCATAAGATTTCAATTTAGCATAGCTAATCACGGCATCGATTGCGTTCCCCTGGAGCCATGCATTACTCCAAGGGCGTACGGCTGCACTGCTGTCCTGCGGCTCCAAATCACGTCCGTGGATGTATATTCTCATCTTGTCAAACCCTTCAAAGCAAAATAAATACTGAGCACAGGAAGCCCGATGGTGGTGGCTGCGAAACAGGTCCACAGCTGTGAAACAGGAAAAAGAAGGAATTAAAATTCAGTCCAGTCCATTGAACTTGGCCACCACTGGTGTGTCAGTAGCTGTTATGAAGCCTGAAAGTCTCTTTAATCCTCTTCAAGGGTACCCGGGCCCTGGGGCCTTTGGACTTTACATCTTAAGTAAGGGCATATAAAGAAAGGGAAAGGCAAGGGGACAGGAGGACATGGCTGTGGAGGACAGGAGGACACAGGCAGGTGGACACCCAGCAGTTTCTCCACCTGCCGTGTTGGTGGTTCTGCGTGGGATGGCGTCCCAGCCATCAGTCCAAGCTCACACGGGACATTTCTCCCGCAGCAATGAGTAGATGCCCCAAAGAGAGATCTGAGCTGATCCTGTTCGAGAGCCGGGTCTGTGTTTTCAAACCTACAGACGTTTTAAAATGTCCAACCCATCCTCTTGGTGGTTGGCAAGGAGAGCAAGCTCTCAGCTCTGGGCCACGTCCAGAGATGTGGCAGCTCAAGCAGCACACCCAGCGTGGGAGACCCGTCGAGCCGGCAGCTCAGCAGAAACCCTCGCTCGGTGGTTTGCACCACTCGCTGACATCCGAGACCTGGCATTACCTCAGGACCGGGAAATGGAAACATTTCTATGCGCTGTGACTTCTAATGAAGATCACCAGGCTGAGCATCTTGCTTCAGACCTGGAGCTCATCCCAATTTTGTCCACGAGGTTAGCAAAAATTCATGATGGACCTCTTCTAGGAGTCTCTTCTTTCTACCAAATATTTGCTGAGGAACCACACACCGATGCTGAACTGAATGAAATAATTTCATGTGCTGGTCATGACTTGCCACAGCTCTTGTGCGTGTATGTAAATAAAACTAGTTGCATCACACTGCAGTTTTTAAACTTCTGAGTCATTTCTGTATAAACATCATTCTTGGCATAGCATCTCAGGCATTTTCTACCTTAAAAGTTGGGGTTTTTTCTTTGCAGGTACCCCAGCTACTGTAAAAACCTTATTTTTAATAAGAATCAGGGGTTGGAAAAAGCAGCAGAGACACTTTTGCTCCCTTTTGCAGGCTGGGGAAGGCAATGCAGCCGTTTGGTCCCTCTCGTAGTTTCCATACATGTCAGTTTTTTCCCGCAGTTACCCCCAGCCCTCTTTGCTCCATGACCTGAGAGCCAGAAGCAAAAACAGACAATGCAGAAAGTTTCGGTGGATTTCCCTTCTGTGGCTTTGCAGAGCTCCGGCGTGGCGCTGCTCCACTCCTCCCGCTCCCACCTGCTGCAGACCTTCTCCAAGGGAGCAGCAGCACCTCGCAAAGAGCCCAAAACCCCCAGAGGTGCATTTTGCTTCCCTCCTCTCCTCCCCCCCTGCTCCAGTCCAGGGCATAAAAATACAAGCAGTCACACAGCAGAAACATTAAAAAAACCCCAAGAACCAGCCGCTGCAGCAGCAGGGAGGAGAGGGTGCTTGAGCAGGTCCACAGCTGCTCTGCAGGGCGGGCATGTGGGTGGCCACAAGTGCCGGCAAGAAACTAGGTCCAAGGTAATCGGAGTTAAAAACAAACCCACGACGTCCCGTACCCAGGGTTGTTGTTTTCTCGTGTGAGGTTACTCAGGAAGTTTGCAGCAGGATACGTCGATGACCTCTGGTCGGGCAATCGCGTTAACACTTCGCTTACCTTTTCTCCCACAATAAACGGCGTGTTTCCTCCCTGGGAATCTGGCTTTGGCTGCAGGTTTCCTGTGCTGTGGAGCAGCTTAACCCTTTGGGAGGTCCCGTGCCCCAGTCCCCCTGCACACCCCGTGGGCTGGCGGGGCCAGGGTGCATCCCATGGGCAGGTTGGGAGGGTGCAGGTGGGACCTCTTTGCTCCCCAGCGGGGACACCAGGGCCAGGGCAAGGTGGGATGGGGTCTCCTTGGAGGTGGTGGGGCTATCGTGGCGAGGTTTGGGGAAAGGAAGATAAATGGAGGAAAAAGGAAAAAGGAAAAATGGAGGAAACCAGCATTGGTTGATATTTCCAGGCAGAAAGCAAGCAGCATTTCAGCTGGTGGATGGAGATGGGCAGGTCCAAGCCTGTGGGGATGGGTTCACATTAACCTTTTGTCTAAAGTCACCAGGAGGGAAGCAGCCATGATGGGGATGCGGACAAGGCAGAAGATGGGTTCAGCCCTTACGCAGGGGCCCAAGGATGGTCCACAAGGCTGCAGGGTGATGGGGAGACGTTCCTGCATGGGGACCTTGGCAAAAGGTGGAGCGTTGGGTGGGCTGGGGGGTGGTGCTGAAGGGATTTCTTAGGGCCTCTCATAACCTGGCAGAAGAAACACTGCAAATAACACTAGGATAACACCTACCGATAGCTACAGGGTACGGGAGTGGAGGATGTCCACCTCCTCCATGTGCCAGGACAGCCCAGCCGCCTGCGGGGCTGGTGGGACTCTGCCCAGCCAAGCGCAACAGTTCCCGAGGTTAAGAAAACACTTTGTTCTCATTCAAACAAACCAGAAAATAAATCTGGGGACAAGTCATATCATGGCAGTTGGACACCAGTAATATCCAGGGGTGGCTGGGAGGCATCCCAAAGCCTGGAGGTGCTCAGGCTGTGGGAGAGGTGGTGCAGGAATAGCCGGCGCTGCTCAGCCCTCCCTGCCTGTCCAGTTGGATCCCTTTGGGATATCGCAGCAATTTGGACTCATTGGCTGCCAGCAATGCTGTACTCAGTTATCCATGCTTTATAAGAGGGAAGGAAGGAATAAGTAATGAAAAACAAACTAACAAGTTGTTTGGCTTTTTTTTAAATGGAAAATGAAATTCAAGTCATTTTCAGTCAACAAATAGCCAAAATTCAGGGTCTATGCAGGGTGCCCTAATTAATGCCATGACCACGGAGGCCAGAATATAGGATGATCCATTCCAGAAACATGCCAAGGTTCTACCACGTGGATGTGAAATAAAGGTTCATTAGTCAGAAAAACCATTGTCATTGTGGGGAGTCCTGTGGAGGGACCTCTCTGGAAGGAGCATGAGTGACTCCTCGGGAAAGCCTTTGCTTTGTCCTAAGAGTTGCCCTGTCCCCATTGCCCACTGTTATCTTGCAGCCCCTAATAAGCTTCGGACTAAATATTCAGGGTGTGTGTGGGGGGGTGTGGAAATCATGTATTTCAGCCCCTTTGAAATTAGAAGTACCCTGGAACAGAGCTAGGAAATATTCTTACCCTCCACCTCTGCAATACCTGCCCTTGCTGGGTCCATCCAGGGCTGTAGCATTGCAAGAAGGAGCAGGGCAGCACCATTGCCCAGGCTCTGATGGCTCCTACTGTCTTGATTTAATTGCACTTTTTGTCACTGGGGCGGGGGGGCTGCAACAATGGCTCAAAAACAGACTCTGGAAAGAGCGACTCACTTGCTGAGCCATTGAGGATGTTGTTTATATGTTAGATCCTGTTTTCTTCCTCCAGCAAAGTGCTTCTCCTCCCAGGTGCATCTCCCGCAGCTCCCCACCACGCCGGGGCGAGAGGCGGCTTCCTGCCGGTGTGACCCTGCTGGGAGAGGCAGGGCTGAGCTGGGGGGTATCCCCCCCCGCTGTGCAGGGCAATGCTGCCTTGGCCGGGAAAGAAGCGCTGCAGCCAAGGGCCTGGGCTGGCTGGCATTGCAGGGCGATGAATAAACTCCCCCTCATCTCCGTGGTGATGAAAGCAAGACCTGGGTTGAGCACGATGCACGCTGCTGTCTCGCTCGGGTTATTTGGGTCCGTGCGGGGCTCCAGGCATCCTTCAGACTCATCGGGGACTATGGGGCAGCAACAGTCAGTGTCCGGGGAGCTCGGGGTGGAAGGGGTCACCATCTCCACAAGACTCTCCATGGGTCACTGCTGCCTGGCCAGCCCATGGAAAGCCCTCAGGAGCTAGCATGAGCGGCTTTAGGTGTGCACAGAGGCTCCCGATGCTGCGGCGTGATTTTCCATAGCAATTATTCCTAAGGATGCTTCAAAATGACAGAAAATAGGACACTGGTGCCGTTTCCAGCACGTACTTGCCAGAGCTGCTCTGCAGGGGGACACTGACTCGGGGGGACAGGCCAAAAAAATTGGTATTTCTGTTTTTACTCCAAGGGAGAGAAGCCGTGAGCCCGGGGAGGCTGCATAGGAGACACAGCGGTGCCATGCATGAGGACATGGTGGTGCCACCAGCCCAAGGGGCTCTTGCTGCAGCTTGTGATGCCCAGGGGGACCCTGGGGGGGGACCCACCTCCCACCCTGCCTTCAGCATCTCCCACCTCACCGGCAGCCGAGGACGCTGCCCAGGCTGACACGTCCCCTCGTTAGGGGAGGGGAGATGGGAACCGGGACATGAGCTGGGAGCGCAGCAGCTGCCAACATGGGAATGTTTGAACAAGGAGCGAAACCTCATTTAAACAAATAAATAAACAAGCTGACATCCTCTGGGCCCAGGTTTATGATAATAAAAACAGAGCGCACAGCTTGTGGGAGGAAAATACATCGTGTATTTTCACATCTCCCATTTCCTCCTAGACCGTCGCAAGAATTTCCTCCAAGTCCATCACTTCCTTCTGACATTTTTGAGCTCAGAAATCCGTATCTGAGTCCAGTGCCCTCTCCTTGACGAGTGACGCAGGAAGAAGTGGCTTTGAAGGATACCTCAGCCAGATTTTTGTGCCTGGTTGCTTTGAAGTGCTGGAGGCAGGGCAGAGACAAAGCAGAGCCAGCGATGGGAGCTGACCACATCCCAACCTGGTGTTTTCCCCTTTTTCCAGCCTCATAAGAACCCCGGAGAGCTGCGCAGAGCAGCACTGTCCAGGTTCATTTACCCCCATGAGGGTCGTCTTCTCCAGCCAGGCTCTTTCTGTTGATTTCGAGGGGATCTTCAAGCGTACCCCTAATTCTGAGAAAATAAGATGCAGCTGGGACCTGCACTTGCACTTTTAACTGAACCCATTCCATTTTTCTTTTTTGTTAAAAACCTCTCTTGCAGTTTGCAGTTGAGGAGTGGATAGAAAACTCCACATCACACTGATGCTGCAGGGCACAGCAGTCATTAACTCAGCGCAAAGCAATGGTTTTTAAGTGGGTAAACTCAGGCACCAAGCAAGCAACTTGCTTAATCACCCTCCCAGCTCCATTGCAGAGTCCAAAATAGACTCCAGAAGCCTTTATTATTTTTTTCAAGTGAGGGTGCTTAAAGCTACCTTCAAAAAGTGGGGGTGAAGCATTTTCCTGGTGTCTCAGCACTTCTTGTGCTAGAGCAGCGCTTAGTTGTTTTTCACTCAGTTGTGAATGAGCTTGAAAAACTTGTGCTAAATCTAAGATTACAGTAAACAGGTTATGGAGATGTGAGCTGGGATATCCTGGAAAGCCCCAGCTGCCCTGAAAAGGGAAAAAAAAAAGAAAACAAAAATGCTACAAGTGCATGCCAGAGTTCTTTAAATCGAGGTGAAGTTGCCCTAACTCCGGCTCCAGCCAAGGCAATTTTTTTCCCAGGGACTGGATAATTTGGGCACCTTTGCCCTAGAGCAGTGACCTCCAGCTTTCACCTCGGGGCCATGTCCCCAGGGCAATGCCATTCATGCCACGCTGGCCCCCAAGCCTGAGAGAGACCCAGCGGTAGTATCACGGGGGAAAAAAATAAAGTCACCTTGGGAAGAGAATGCTTCCCATTTTTTGGCTCTCAGAGGTGTCAAAGGAAGCAATCTGACGTCGAAGGGCCGGAAAAAAACAGCTTCTTGGCTGATGTTGCTCATGTACAGCGAGGTCACTTAGAAAGCTATCAGTGGCTTAAAAATAAATGCAGCATGGAGGTTGCCATTCAGCGATATCCTGTATCCGAAAGCTGCGAGGGGTGTAAGCAGGAAGAAACTGGAATGACCTTCCCTCCCCCCGCCCCCATTCCCACCTTTTTTTTTCTTTTTCATGCTCCTGGCAGTAAATCACTGAAATTTCTGCATTCAGGTGATTGCGCTTCATTAAAAATAGCCCAGGAAATGGCCTCCAGTGGGTGATGCCCGGCTGTGCGTGCTCCCACTCACCCCCACGGCTGGCCTGGCACAAGCGGGTGCAAGGTTGACCCGTGACGGTGAGCTGTGCTCGTAGGCAGCGCTGGGGGAATTGCTGAGTGCAGCTTTTGTGCTCTCTGCCTGGACATCTGCGGCTGGATGCTGAGCTGAACGTGCACACTGGCCCTGGGCAGCATGGCAGTGCTAAGATGATGACGATGATGACCAGCTCCAGGTAGTTAGGAGTCCACGCCCCCATACTGTCTGCAAAGCAAGTTCACAGACATGCACATAGGAAAAAAGAAAATCCTCTGTGTAATACATTTAGTTTTCCATAGCTGCTTCTCCACCAGCTAAAAAGGCAGCACAAATGCATCAATATCTTCCTAACATAACTTGTCCAGGCAAGAGTTACTGCAGTTGCTGTGAGGATGTGGAGGACGAGCACATGGAAGGCGAAGTTGTTGGCACCAACGCAGGCAATGCTCGCTTGCTCGAACAACAGCTCAGTGCTAGGAAATGCTCTGACATTTGCGGATCTGGCCCTGCTCACTCTTGCTCTTTGGACTTCACCTTTTTCTCACCTTCCTACCTCCCTCTGGGTCCTTCAACCTCCATCAGAGATGTGCTGGAAGCTCTGAACGAGGGACCTGGGTCAGGCAGGGGCATGAGTGGACCCCTTTGGGAAAGAAGCCCCCAGTTCATGTAGAGGCTTAATATTTCAGACACTTTAAAGATGGAGTAAAACAGCCCTTGGCCCAAATGCCTCTCACCTAAGAAGACACCAGGGTATCATTTCCGCCCCATCACACAGTAGATGTTGGAAGAGGCACCATCACCAAACCAGGCAGCCGTAAGGCTCTGTGGGAACAGGGTGCCCGTGCTCATGGCTTCTCTCCCTTGGAGTAAAATTAGAAATATCAATTTTTTGGCCTGCACCCCCAGCTTCAGTGGGGCTGCTCCGATTCATCCCAGGGATGTCCATGGAGGGGATGATTTTGGGAGCCTGGTTCTGCTTCTCTCCATGCCTGGCCACGCTGAAAAGTTGGCACCACCATTATCAGCATCAGCAAACTGCCGGAGGCATCTCCCCACTGCAGCAGCGCAGCCATGCGTTTACTAAAGCAGGTCTGTTCGCTGGCAAGTTCAAGCTCCTGCTCTCCCTCCTGCACCCTGCAGAAAGGACCTTTCCCTTTGGAAAGGACTCCTTTCCAAATGCTGTCAGTATGTTATCCAACTAACAGTGATGATAAGAATCACCAAGGTAAAAATCTGTAGACAGATAATCAGCTTATAAACCCGCTTGCATTTTCTCCTGAGAAACTTCAGAACACAGGAAAGAATCGACACCCAAACAGAGAAAGAAAGAGGAAGAAGATTTATGTCTCCTATGCTTAAAGGATCAAAACTGGCCGTGATGTAAAATGCAATCGAGCCCACAATCCCCTTTTGATGTCTGCAGGAAGGAAAGAAGATGCTGAGAACTTTCTCAGCTCTGTGGACGCCAGCCCTTATTTCCACGTCCAGGTCAAGAGGTGGTGGAAAGAAAAATAAAGCCCAACCGGGAAATAAGAAGTTGAAAGAGCTCTTTCCTTCCCCCAGGCCGCTGGGCAGAGGCAGAGCCATGCCCGGGGGTGGTGGGGCGGGCGGGTAGGTGCTGCCTAAGCCTGGGAAGAGCATGAGTGTGCCGGAGACGCAGTTCCATCCCTGCACCGCGCTGGATGGGTGCGCGATGCCCGCACAGCAGTGGTGCCTGCAGGCGGCTGTGGAAGTTTGCAAAGGAATTTAGAAAAGCAAATGGCATCGGTTGCTGCTGCAGGTTGACCTGAGCATCCCCACCGCATCCCCTTGAACAATAGTGCGTGATCCCGCTCCACTGTTCACAGTGGATGAAAACGCTAAATTTAGATATACCAGCTGTGAGCGATATGCAAGGTATTTAAGGGCCTATAATTTTAGACTAAGCATAATTGTGAGACATATTTAATCGTGTTATATCTGGGGCTGAGCAATGCCAAATATTTTCCACCGTTATTCATGCAGATCTTTACATGAATTAGCAGTAGCCACAATCATCCCTCTCCAGAGTCCATCACATGAGGGAGAGAAGGCAAAGCTGAATTTTTCATTTTACACCAGTTGGTGTTTGTGAGAGAAGCACTCAGGCATCCACCAGAGCAAGGAAAAGAAAAATCCCCGGCTTGCCTGGGATGGGTCACAGGCAGACAGCCTGCCTGCAACTGGAATGGATTCTGTCCATCACCAAAGTAAACACAAATAAATCAATCAATAAAGGGGGTTTATCAAACAAGCCAAGAAATTTAGGGAAATTTTCATCTGCTCACAGATTTTCCACAAACAAAAAAAAAAAGGGCTGCTGGGGCCAGGTCAGTGACTGGGGTGAAGCAGCAGAGCTGCCTTGAAGTCAAAGTGCTAATGTGTAGCAGCTGAGAAAATCTGGCTTTGAGGTCCTGATGAGTCACTGGGTGAGTTCTGCTCGTGGAGCCGATCGCTGCTCTCCCCATAGCCATGAGCAACCAGCACATGTCTGTCTGTCGGGGCAGATGGCTTTGCCCAGCGCCCAGGAGCATTTTGGAAAAATCCTCTGAAAACCACCTCTGCCCAGCAGCTGGGGAAACTAGTTTTGCTTTCAGCCAGGACAGTCATTTCTGCCCGAAACCCACTGGCAGCCGTGACCTTCCTTCTGTAGGGATGGATAACACAGCTATTCATTTTTATGCCATTTTCTGGGCAGCTCCAAGATTCTGTAGGAACAGTCCATTTGGAACACCTCTGCATGGCAGGATCAGGCCCAGTGGGAAAGGGCAGCTCCAGGGAGTCCTGGAATTGCATCGGGGTGAGAAAAGCTGGGGTCCCAGTCACTCAGGCAATAGGCTCAGCAATGTGGCAAATATTTTACCGCCTAGTGCACGCTTGGGGATTTTTTTAGCAGCTCTGCACATTTTCCTAGACTGAGTGATCGAAGTGAGCCTCTCCTGCTGCAATCCCCCTTCTCCATGGTTCAGGCTTTCATCCCTCTGCCAGGGATGCTGTGATGCAAAACCCAGAGCACCTTTATTTTTATAGCCTGCTGGAGGATCATTCACAGTTGAACTGGTTGGTCTAAGTTACTGTCCTTGCCAGACAGTGTTTTAACTTAGGTCCTTTTTAATAAGTCACAGCCAAAATGCTGACTAGATATTGGTTTTGTTTTGCTGGCCGAATCTCCATGCCGCCACCACTATAAGCGCTCACGTGCCTGGTTAGAGCTGATTGCCTGTGTTGTCTTAAAGAATTCCTTCATGCCAGTTTGAGTTATTCTGGGCAATGGAAAACCCACTCGGCGTGCTCCAGGGTGCTCCTCCCGACAGCCTGGCACACACCGGGGTGACAGAGAGCCTTTAAACTACACCTACAACGTGCATTTGTAAACTCTCCAGCCTCCAGGGGAAAAAAAAAAAAAAGAAAGAAACCAAAACAGATTTAAAAGGAAAGACATGGTGGTCCCAGGGCTCGGCACTGAACAACACGGGGGAGAGAAATTGTTGCTGCAGAGAGCCAACATTGCAAACAGGCATGGAGAGTGCTAACCTGGGCAGGGAGGGACCACAAATGAGGCATGGGGTGTCTGAAAGAGCATCTCCCAAACCCAGTGTAGATGCCCTAAATGCAAGATCTTGCTGTTCTTGGCACTTTTTGGTGCTTTCTTTAAAAAAAAGGAAATCTGGAGAAACTAAACCCACTGGATTTTGGTAGGAATGCCAATGGGCTGTTCTGATGTGATGGAGTTATGCCAAATTAAAAGCCATGATTAGTTTTATTTTAATTGCTCTGGGATCTCCTGCAGTGCTGCAGAAAGGCCTCCTGGAAGGGGGTGTATGTCCGTCATGCTGTGCAGCATCCTGGGATCTCCCACAGGAGCATCATCACACAGGGACCGGTCCCTCCCCTGCCCCATGCCATCCGCAGCTGGATCCGCCGTGGCACTGGCCGATCCCAGCTGGCCCTGTTTGACAGCAGACACATCATCCGTGATGATGGCAAGTCTTTTCTTCCCTCCAGTGTTTCCAGAGTTTAATGCTGTAAAGGCCAGATGCAAAGTCTGCTGCAAGGTTTTAGCTCCCGGCACTTCCCAAATAACCTCACGCAGGATTAACAGGCATTAATAGGTATTGTGGTCTTGGGGAGACAGCAAAGTCGTCAGAGCTTCTCTGAGGAGAAACAACTGCACTTTTTAAGCTGTCCTTATTTCCTCCTCTTGTCCCCCCCTTTCTTCTTTTCATCTTCTTGTATTTCCGGAGGGAGAGGAGGAGGAGGAGGAATGAAAGAGTAATTTTGACTGATGACGAGGAAACAATTTGGTGTAACCAAATGATGCACCCAGCATCATTTTCCCCAGCCTGGGGAGTCTCATCTTACCGTACTACCTGGAGGATGTTTAACGGGCTGCGTCCGTCCCCCCAGCAGGTCGGAGTTTTCCAGACCTCTCCCAGCACAAGCCTCTGCCCAGGAGCTGAAATTCAGATACTTCCATGGAAGGAGGGGATTTGTGTTTTGTTTTTTCATTTGCTTTTTTCAAACATGACTTGTCCCCTCTGCCTTGGGGCAGGCTGGGGAGCAGCTCCTGAGCTGGCCCCACACTGTGGGAAGCAGCAGCACCTCTTGGCAAGGAAAAAAATCCCAACACACGGAGAGACTTAAAAAATTGCCATTTCGGTTTTTGTACTGAAATATCTTCAGTGGGGCACAAAAGAGGGAATGTAGGTCTGCAATATTTATGCTGATAGGAGAAGACCGAAATGGATAGGAAAAGGCTGAAGAACTACAATTGCATTGGAGAGACTTGATGCAACAGGCTGCAGCTCTGAGAATGGATTTTAATAAAAGACAACACAAAAGCATCAGTGATCAAGAGCTGGTCCAGCTCACATGGACCACAGGGGTCTGAAATTTCCTTCTAGTGTTTGAGAGGGTTTGAGCCTCTGTTTTGGCATCACTCCCTCCCCTGTGGCCCCTCCAGCTCAGCTCATGGGGCTCTCTCTTAATTTAGAGAAATCTTTCTACATCAGCACCTTCTCGATGATGATGGCCAAGGAAAGGGGAGATCACCCAGTCATGCTTTAGCCTTACACAGCCCTCACTTCATATTCACTGTGTTGAATGTCAATAGTCTTGGCTGATAACATACTGTACAAGAAAGTATAGAGAAAAAGGTGAAGTAGCTCAGAGGAAGGACAGCTGGAAGAGAGGAGTCATTGTCAGCGCATGAATCACAGGTACAGGCAAAGACATTTGTCTGCATTATGAATAACACTCCTTCCTTAGCTGACTAAAAATTATTAACTTTTAAAAACCCGGCTGCTTTTTATTATTAATGTTCTAGCTGAATGCTTTGCACTTGTGAATAAAATAAATTTGGGTTGGTTTCAGATTTATCTTCAGGTGGTTTCACTTCAAGCATTTTAGAGATAAAAAGTGGTTTGCAAACAAAATAGAGATTTTTTTAATATGTATATAATCAAATGGTTTCATGGACATATGATTCTCAACTCATAGAAGCTTTTTCATTTCAGTTGTTGGGTTTTTATATTTGATGATTGCTTTGAATAAAACAGAGTTTGGAATTTGTTTGTTTTTTCTTCTGATTTGGGATGAATAGAAGTACTCAGCATCTGGTAAAGTTGTGTGAGCATGTGGTTTAAACCTGCCTCGAAGCAGTTGCAAGTGTGTTACGCATATTTATCAGGGACAGAGGGATTATAATACAATTATTCACTACTAGTCAATAAAAAAGGAATTATCATAACAGCTTCCATGTCACACATGGGATCACATTGCAATTAGGAAGGAAGAGCCCATAGTTAATCACTCCAAATGCTTTCTTCGTGTTTTACAAGGTACCGAAGGGAGCATTTCCAGGGAGAAGTTACAACCTGAAGATGCTGTGGCTCAGCACCCTCTGCCTCTGGTCAAAGGCGAAGGTGCCAGGACCAAACCAGCGACACCTTCCCGCAGCAAGGATGGTGGCAGCTCCACAGCACTGGGCATGGGCATGACTCTGCAAAGCCCTCCAGCCAACGTCTCTTTGCCACAGAAATCACTAGGAAGTGATACGACTAAGAGGATTTAGGACCTGAATGACTTCTGCAGGCCTGGGCAGATGTGATCCTGTATCGAGGCCAACGTACAAGAAAATTTAACCCAATTCCCTTGCATTAATCTCGCTATGGAAAAAGAGTTTGCAGCGAAAGCAGAGAGGGAAAGGGCTGAGTGCTGTCCCTGGATCATTTATCTGCATTAGAGGGGGAGGCAAGGGGCAAAGGGCAGCGGGGACAGCTGCCCCCCACCACAGCAGGCTGCTGAATTACCTGCGCGATGCCACGAAGCTGCTCCCTATCACTGCAGAGTATTTGCTTTCAGGGGATGACAACAGTGCCCATCAGAAAAGGCAGCAATTTCTAAACCGTCCCATATTCTGATTCAGTACCATGAAATGGAAGAAGCTGTACATGGTACTGTCAACATATAGAGATGGTGAGGGATGTGCGACTCATTTTTCTCCATTAGCTGCCGAAGGTTGGGAGAGAAGTCACTCTGTCATCACACAGGTTCGTTTCCCTGGGCTTCAAGGGAAATGTGCACTCATTTTCCAAAGCCTGCTCTATTGTGAAGTGCATCTAGCCATGGATGTGATAACTGTCAGAACTGCTGCTGGCACTGGGTTAGTTTGCTGTTGCTGTAAGAGATCGGTCTTCTTCCAAGCACAATAAATGCTGCAACCACCAGCCCCAGAAGTCTCTCTGAAAGGCTTTAGGTATGGATATTCCAAGAGCTGCTGAGATCCGGTGGAAGCGGGACAATGTAAACACCTTGGAAAATGCCTCAGTTTCCAAATGAATTCCCCACACAAAAAGCTGTAGCAGCTGATCTACCAGAGCAGACCAGCAGTGAAGCCAGTGCATTGGCCCTCGTTCTGCTAAGCCACTGGGGAGATGGAAAAATATGGCGTATTCCTTCATTCCTGATCATTACTGATCAGCAGTGGTCCAGAAACTTGGTAACTGAGATCTACTATTTTTTCCCAGCTTTTGTATGTAAGAGTGTCTATTACTGTTATTGATTCCTGTCCTATTGCACTGAATTTCATGGTCTAGGATGGGTTATAGAACCTAAAAAGCAAAAACTTTTCTTGCTCTGTGGGCAACGGGGACTGGAAACATCTGATCCACCTTTTCAATGTTCTCCATGGATTTTCCTCTCCCAGGGAGGCTGTGACCTTGGGCATTGCCCATCAGGGGTAGTAAAAACCATTCTGCATACTTTGACAGTATCTTCCATCAAAGAATCCCTGAGGCCTTTTTACACTCATTAATTAAATCTCACGTGCTGCCTGGGAGGTAGATACAGGTTATCTACCTCAATTTACATTGGAAAAGGTTAATTGGCTCATTGGACCTCACAGAGCCAGGCTAGCAGGTGCCCTCCTGTTCCTGCCGAGCTCCCAAATAACCTGGGACCAAGTAACCTTGCACCGGTGTCATTTTTTCTTGAATCCTATCACAGACCACACAGGGGAATCGTGAGCAATACCAAAAAAGCCCCTTCCTGCCTATATCCATCGCCTGCTTCCCCTCTTGCTTTTCTTAGTATCCAGAAGAGAGAAAGGGAAAAAAAAAATTTAAAGGCAACATGAAACCACTCCACACTCCCAATGAGAAAATAAAAATGGATGTTGCAGGCTCATGTGTTCTATATGTTTCCAAATATTTCCATCTGCTCCTGAAATTTCCATTAGGAGTTGCCAAAAAGTCTTACAGAATTGTTAACACGATGGTAAATTTAGATTCTTTTTATGGAGAGACGTTTCCCCACCCTCTTAAAAGTCTGGTATCAATTTGTTCTGTCACTGATAAGCCAAAGGTATTGCTGAATTTGCCCTTTTACCCTGCTCGTGGGCTTAGTGCAGGCAGGCCCGCTGGCTGGGTCAGGGATGGGAGCAGAGAGGCAGCATCGCGCAGGGAGTGGGTCCAGCTTCACCCGTCGGTCTATCCCCCTCCATCCTCCCGGTATCAGCACAAACAACAGAAATACCTTGCAAGAAAATTATGGACCGTCTGTAGCTGGTTTCCCCAGTCATCACCCCATCGACCTGTTCTGGTTTAGAAACTCCCAAATGACGGTCGGAGGCTGTTGGTGTGTCCTGCCCGTGCACCACCCAGGCTCCCAGCCCCGGGTTAAAACCTCTGTGCTAACAAGCAGATTTCTGTGCTCAGAAGGGCTCAGGGCAGCTCTGCCTTTAGCTGGAGGAGGGCAGAAGGTTAAGTTGGACGTGTCCCCATCACCTGCCATCAACACACCCACAAATACGGGAGCCAGCTTGGTGGCTTTGCAGGGAGCGATGACAGAGGAGGGAGCCAGGCAGAGGTGGGGACCAGAGGGAGAACATCGCTCAGGGGTGATGGAAGCCAAAACAAAAGAGCAAGATGATGTGGGGAAAGCAGGGAGAGGCCGTAGCATCTCTTTGGCCAGGCACCAGCTGCCACGAGGATGCTGCTCGCTGCGTCAGCCACGTGCAGTGGATGCAGTCATGAATATTAATACGTACAATGACGCTCCACAGGCACAGCTCTGGTGTAGCAACTTGATTCAGATGAAGTTGTGTCATCGGGCTGTTTCATCAAGGATGGTTTGATCAAAACACTGTTGCTTTTTCAGTAAAACAGGGTATTCTTTTCTGTCAGAAAGTGCCTTTTCGGGTTGGCTCTCGCGTGTGCTCCATTCGGTGAATTAATAGTGGCATCATTCAGGGCTGATCAACCTGTTATTAGAGTAACTGAGCAAGAGCACAGTGAGTACTCCACATTATTTTAAAGCAATTACTCTCTGTGACCATTTAATAATAGTCCTGTTCCCACAGCATAGCAAATAAGGGCTATTTTTCAGAGGAGGCACTTAATAGAGATTAAAGATTCAGAGCCATTACAAGAAGGCAGAAAGCACCACTCACTTCTCCAGCAGCAGGACTGATGCTGAAGAACCGGGGGAGCCCGAGCCTTACACAACCTGTTGTTCTGCATCTTGAGATAGACCCCATATGGCTTAGACAAGCGAGCTCCCTGCTACGACCTCAGCTTCCGTGCAATATCGGAGCCCTTCCCGCAGCTTTCCCTGCCCTCCTGGCAAAGCGGCTCCATTTTCGGAAGCATTTCTCCATGCGGAGGGGGATGATGTTTCTCCCCTCCCGTGTTCCCAGGCTGTTCTGCCAGGCTGCCTCCCCTGTGACCCTCCATCTCCCAGGATTAAATACGCTGCACCAAGGCTCATTAGCAAAACCCCAGTGCAAAAAAAACCCCTTACAAAGATGTTTCGTTATGACTAAAACCCTGCTATAGCACCTAGAGAAGCGGGATTGCTAGATGGACACTGTAAGGGCACTATAATGCACTTAGGGATGCTATAAATCATAACTTAATAAATCTGAGCTTACTCTGGTTAATCTTCCCTAAGGAAGGAGGGAGACCTGCAGGTCTGTATTCTTGGTCCCAGGAGAACAACATGACAATGAGCCCAGGGAAGGAGAATTAAAGGTGCCTCATTTTATCCTTTCTACTTCTAAGATATTCTCTGATGTGTCCCAGAGCTTCGCCTATCTCGGGGGACGCTGCTCCACTTCCAGATGACTTCATCTGGCTCCCGGCATAACCCACACGGCACGGGCTGAGAGGGCGAAGCAGAAAAATCACAGCGGCTGCCTTTAGAAATGAGCCATTCCCACTGAAAGGAAACCTATTTGATCTCTTCCTAACCCGTTCCCTGCAATTATGCTTATCATATTTCGCTCCTGATGTATTTCTTCTTCGAGAGCAACAACCTCCGCTCTGATCCCGGCACAGCGTTTCGGGGAGCGCTCTCATGCTCCGAGACACTAACATAAATGTATTGCCACCTGCAGCCTGCTTGTAAAAGAGCTGCGCTTGGGATCGAGCTGCTGAAACCAGACTTGCAGACTGGTATTGAACCTGCTTGCATGCTTCCAAATCCCTAGATTATTCAGGAATGAAGGGCATCAGCCCTTGTCTCATCTTTGTATAAATTAATTAGTCCACTTCAATTCAAATTTTAGAGCTTGACCTTTGTCCAGAGACGTGAGCTCGGAGGAAACAGGAAAGTTTCCATCCAATTACATGCTTGGGCAGTATGAATTATTAACTACCCGGGGCAGTGTTATTCAAGCCTTGGTGTTAAAAAGATGTTGTTAATATCTTCCCTGCTTTTAATGTTCTTGTCCATTTTCAGAGCAAAGCTTCCTTGCCTTCAGTGCTAAATACATGCAGAGATCCATGGCAGCACCCCTCAGCTCTGCACAGACGGGCTGAGAGCGTGCGTTTATGCTGCCATGCCTTTTAAGTAGTTTTATCTTAAACTGTTAATATTTCATAACATTGCATTTTTTTAAGTATTAGTGACTGCGCTCTTAGCCAGATTTTTTTTTTTATATTTGTAGGCAAAAAAATCATATTTGCCTGAAGAAAATGTCAAAACTTGAACAGATGGGAGTTTTTACCGAAAGAAGACTGTTTTGCTCAGAAATAATTCCATTTCCAAAACCTCAAATAAAGTTTCATATCTTTTAGCAAATCTTGGACCGGGATTATAAATTCAAAATAAAAATACAGAAATTTCCTATGTTGAACTTATAAATGCTAGTTTACAACATTTTCTGGTGTCTTAATGAGAGCCATGTGACCAAAGTTACGTATTATAGGAAATAGCCAAAAGGCACATATTATTTTACAGGTATATTTTTAAATGTAGAGGATTGCTTTTTAAAATTTTAACACAAGATGTTATTATCCTTTTTTAATTAAAAAATTACTGGGCTATTTTTTCCATTTTTGATATGCTCTGCACTTCACAAGAGAACCAAGCCCTGTCTCCAGAGTCCCCAGTGTACTGCAGATGATTGCACCAGGGATATCTATATTCCCCTTGCAGCTCCCAAAAGCTCAGACTCACCCATTTTCTCCCCTGTAAGCCCTCACAGCATTGCTTCAGAAGGGGTTTCATGACTACAGCACCGCTGATGTTGTTGGATACTAACAGCATCATTAAACCACATTTGTTTTATTAAACCCAGCAAACTAAGACAGTGACCATAATGGTATGTAATGGTATCAGAGGGGGAAGACTCGGGGCCATTGCTAAGCCTCGCCAGTTATATATTATCGTTTTTAGTGTCGCAGGAGACCTGAGCTCTGTGGCCCTCACAACTTCGTCCTTGTAATTATCCCCATCTCCAGCCCCATCTCCACTTGTTTGTCCGTATTGACAGTGTTGCTATTGAATACCCAGTAATGGGTTGTAGCCTCCAGCGATCCTCCCTCTCAATTTCTAGCTCAGGGAAAACACAACAGATGAGCCCATAAACTAAAAGGATGGGAGGCCATGCTCGCTTAAGACAGTGGTTCCCTGTAAAGTCATCAGTGGAGCACATTGGGGTCTTGGACACATGGGGCACACAAATGATGACCCAGTGGCAGTTTCTGTCTATCTATATGGTGCTCAACATGGGCTCAAGATTGAGTTTGCAACCAAATCCGTCAGCTGGGTGGGCATCTTGAGGCTGACCTAGGGAGAAAATACACAGGTCAGGTTCAGGGGCGGTATGGAGAAGTCCTTCACCCTGGGCTGGCTCATGCCAGGAAGGAGCCACGGCTGAAATCTGTCCTCAGATCTCCATATGCTACCACAAGATCAACATGTATCCCTCAGACAGTCCATAGAAGCCTTCAGTGGCACCAATTTCAATGTAAAATATTTGCATGTTTTCAATTATAATTTAGCCCAGGCAGGCTCGTGAGGCTCTTTGCAACACTGAGACTGTGTAATGGATGCATTACACCGTTCTCTTAAGCATTGCCTGGTGGGCCAGAAAAACATCGGGTTTACAAGAGTTAAGGTCTGGGGGCTGGGAATTAATTGACATCTTCCATCTTCATATGCTATCAGGTGGATACTTTATTTTTTTGTCTGAGGAGGTTTATTTTCCTCCAGATTGATTGGATGAATTGTGTTCCCAGAGATCAGAGAGTTCAGATGGCAGAGGATCCTCTTACCAGAAGATGAAAGCCAATATAATCAACTGCACAACTTCAAAACATGCAGCTTGTTCTTGTTGGCTGCGCCTAAGTTTTCCCTGCAGAGAAGCTGTCGACAATGATTTGATATCAATCCAGTAACAATCCCTGGTTTCTAATAATAATTTGCACTTCAGTAGAAATGTTCATGTGAGGCTCTGAGAACATTTAGCAGATGGTCATTAGCGAAGCTCCCCAGTTCTCCTGCAAGGAAGAGATAACAATTATTAGCCTTGTTTTACAGATGGTGACACTGAGGTGAGGCACTGAAAGGTGAAATAACTCTCCTAATTTTCCATAATGAGCCAGTGGCAACAGATCTATGAATGAAACGCAGGCATCCTGCTGCGATTACTCCACAAACCCAATATCCTTATCTCTTATAGGAAAATGTGGTCAAAGAGGTGAGCCTGGAAAGCAAAAAGCAAATGACTCAAAGGCAGGATTCATGACACATTTCTGGAAATAAGGAATTAGGTCTAGGTCAGTAAATAACTGGAAAACCAGGGGGACGCAATCTGAGAGGCATGTGAAATGAGGATGGATGGAAAAGAAAGAAGATAATGGAAGGGAGGGGAAGGAAAACAGAGGAGCTCTGACTTTTTATTTCCACTCTTGGTTTCAATCAGTGTTGTAAAATTAAAGGATAGGGCTCTGAAAGAAAGAAGAAAGTGAGCTCCATCTCCTCCCGTGGGCGTACGTCTAATGGGTGAGGCTTCAAACGTGAATTGCCGATGACAATACCCTCCTCCTCGCTTGTCTGATGGTACGTCACCCTGCAGCAAAGTGCCGGCCGTGGTGCAGCCTGGGGACAACAGCTGTGTTTTGGGCACTGCAGAGACATGCCTCTCCCTGGGCAAGGCAGGGAAACGGGGCTGGAGCTCTTGGGAATGCTGGCATTGCCCAAAGGCATCCACACGCTGTCAACCACCAAAAAACCCAGGTGCTGGCCAGGCTAGAAAGCGCTCACCCGTTTTCCTCTAGCCAGCAGCGGCCGGGCAGTAGTCAGCGGCCAAGCTGGAGGTGCACGGACGGGCGCTTTGGGGGCTAATTTTAGCTTTCAGTTACACTGTCTTTTCCTTTCTCACCCAGAACGTCTGGACTGCTAATACTGATGGACTGGCTGATACTACAAACTGCCCTGCTAACATCACACATACACGACGAGGGGAACACAGCCCAACTAGCTGGCCCAGCGGTGGACTTTATTAAACAGCCAAATGGAAGCCAAAAGACTTGAGTTTAATCCCTCCAGTTAAGTCATCTAGATCCCTTCCCGCCACCAGCCATCTGATCTCAATCAACAAATCTTGGCCTTGATCTCCTAACCTAGCCGAGAGTTGCAATGCTCAAGTCTGAAGTAATCTGCATGCAAAATGCTTTAGTAATGATTCCTTCAAGAGGGATTTTTTTTATTATTATTATTTCCCAAAAGCACTCTAATGTGAAAGTGGTAGGCAAACAAGAAAGGTGTCTTAGTAATGTTTGCCATTAACAATTTGTTAACATTCTGTAATGTTCTTCCGTTTATTTTCAATACCTATGGTTAATAGAAGCATGTTGAAAGAGACCTGTTAACATGAATATGTTAAAACCAATCACTGGGTAATAAAATCGGGTGCTTTTTTAAGACTGAAAATACTTCCAATTTGGCTATTCCTCTCATAACATCAGTAGGATTTGGCAAGCAAATGAAACAGAATTAAACATCTGTGTCTTTAACATCAGTAAACTGCACCACTTCTAGATGCAATGTATTCTTAAGAAACTTTGCAATCTATTGCCTTCAGTGTCATACCATGCACTTTCAGCACCAGAGAGCCAGAACTGTAACCAAAAGTGTGTTGGAGTGGTAATACGTGGCTTTGGAGCAGGAAACATCAAGGTAATTTGAGAGAGCAGAAATGATGCCTGCATTGGCAAGATCAAAGATACGGTTTGAAAAACCATAACCATGAACGTGTACATGGATGCTGCTATTGCAGGTGCTCCTGAGGGGCACCGGGGTCTTGCTGGGAGGAGTGAGCACTCACCAGCAGCTGACTGGCATGAAAATTGGGATGGGGATTTCAGAGTGCTTCATTTGGCATATTTGCATTTTGGAGGCAAATATTACTGCACACCCAGAAGGGAACCCACATGAGAGGAGAAAAGAGAAGACCGAGGATGGGAGCACTGTGCTGCTGTGCTTGGGCTAACTATGATCACATTTTTCACGATACAGAGAAGATGGCAGAGCAGCTCATGCCGAGGAAGAGTGTGTCACCTCAGATACTCTTATTTCCATGCCCCATTTTATAAAACCTAATTGCTAAATTTCACAGCCACAAGGAAATCAAACAGCAGTGGAGCCAATCTGCAGAACAAGAACTATACTTGAACAGGTACTGTGTGCTTAAAAAAATTCCTGCAGTTTCTTGAAATCCATGGTCCATGGTCCATGGTCCTGGACATCTGTCACCACGGAGAAGTATTAGGAAAATGCCATTTGTCAGGCCAAAGCATGTCCCAGTAAAAGTCACAAATCAAAGTTGGATTCTAGATATTCAAGGCTATCTTTAGCAAGAAGAGTTGTGAAACGCATCTCTCTTCAATTTTACAGTCTCTACTGACTGCTAATTGTTTATGCCTCAGCATTTGCTTTTTCTTTATCATCTCTTTCCAATTTCAGCAAGCACCACATATATAGAAAATGAGGACACGTTCAGTGGACGAGGTACTTTCCAGAAGGGCAGGGACATTTCTACGTGAGTGCTACTTGCTATGCCAGAGGATCACTCTTGTGCCATGCGAAGAGAAAATAATCCACAAAATCGTGTGTATATTCGCACACGCACAACCACCAGGCAAAGGCATTCTGGCAGCCACCTCTTGCTAGCTTTGAGGACTTCAGAAAGCCTCTAGTAGCAAATTTATCACCGTTATTAGTACAGAAACCCCAAGGTCAAATCCCTTGTCTTGCGTGGGTGCAAGACCAAAAGGCAGGAGTCCCTGCCTCACAAATCTTCAGTTTCTGCAAAATGGCCATTTTTCTTTTTTTAACTCAATTCCCTGAGACTTCTGCCATTAAAAGGTATTCGGCACTTCATTCCAGCTTAATCTGCATTTCTCTTAGATAAAGTTTTACTTTTGGTGGTGATCAGAGTGGATTAAGACGGGTGCCTGCAACTTCTGAGAACCCGCTGCCAACCCAATGTTGGCCCTACAAGTCACGTCCAGCGTGAGCGACTCTGTTTTGGGAGAGTAACCCAAAGAAGGACCATAGGAAAGATATGCTTTAGGCTGGACACATTTAAATATTGTCTTGTACAGGGCTGGAGTTCCTGTTTGGCTGTGAGGACCTCAACTTTCATTCTTCTTTTCCTCATTTCAGTGTGATGTTAGTTGTGATAATGCAGGACATATTATTTTGCAATTTCATTTTCTGCACATATATGAAATACTATATAGTAGGCAAGGGAGACAGAGGGAACAAGATCTGCCATTTCGCCAACTAAAATACTTGTATTACAAAGCTCAGCATAGCTTACATTATTGTGCCGTGTTCAATCAAACTCTATCCCAAAGGTGCATACGTATCTCCAGACTATTTTAGGGGTTGGCAGCTGCTTCAGTACACTTACTCCTTTTTATTTTTTTTTTTTTTCATCTTGGGGCTTTTAAAATTGATGGGAGGCTGAAGGCAAGAACTGATGCATTGTAGATGACAACAAAAGAGGCTCCATAAAATTGCTTTTGGCATCTCGTGTGCGTTCCGTCTACATCTTATAAATTACTGCTGCATTTCAGTGATAAAAATAGTTTTGTATTTGGAATTGATTACAGTGAGATAAAGCTCTAATAAAAAAAAAAGTACTGATGCATAAATATTCTGAACATACAAGGGTAATTTGATTTGATAAAGTAAAAGTATGGCTCTTAATTTCTTCCTTTTAAACAGAACACACATACACACACACACATACCACAGCGCAGATAAAACTTCGGCAGCTGTGTTGCTTAGGATTCCCAGAAATGGTTATGTGCCTCTTGCAACTCTTCTCTTCAGACATTTTTATGGCAATCTTCGTATCACCGGCATTCCCATCACCGACGCCGGGTAACATTCCCCCTGCAATCCGAAAGCATTCAGCCCAGGCCACTGCACTTTCTTCTATGCGATAAACATTGATTCCTTTCCTGTGCCCTTAAAGGTTATTGTATTAACTAGGCTATTTTTCTTTAGTTTGTTCCTTAGCGCATCAGCTCTGCAACTAGAGCTTTTGCCTTAACCAGGACTGCAGGATCAGCAGAGGGAGCTGATATATTGTTTTCGGCAATTCTAATATAAATGGAAGCATAATTTTATTTACATGAGAAAGAGGGAAATAGCGATTCATGTTTCAGTATGACCCAGACCAGCAAGCTTTACTCAAGCAAAATGCTATTTGACTTAGCCTAATAAATTACGGGTGAAAATTGGCTTTGCATCATGACAAATGCACAGCCTAATAGTTAACCTTTAAAGAAATGCAAGGCTGAATTGCAGATAATAGTGATGGGGCTGGCAGGGGAATCAAGGGTTGGATCCAGGACCTGGTGGAAGACAGAGCAAAGCGTCACGTCCATTTCCCAGCTGCACAAAACCCACCGTTCACTTTGGCCACATCGGTGCAAGGTGCTGAGCGAGCTGCCGGGTTTCCAACCCCAACAGCACGTTGGTGTCAGCCCAGCCCCAAGAGCCTCACCCGCAGGCGATGCTGGGCATGGAGGCTGTGTCCACTTGCAGCCCCTTGAACCCCCCCATCCCCACTGGAAAGCTGCTTTTGGGGGGGGGGGGCAGGGCAGGAAGCCGGCTCCTCTCGTCACACCAGCGCCCTGCCAGAGCCGCGGCGGGAGCCGGGGCTTGCGCCTTTGATGTGGGCTGGACGGGATGTGGATGTGTCTGCTCTCACCAGCCACGCTAGCCGAAGCACAGAAAGAAAAACCAATGACAGAAAGACTGACAATTATTTCTGTAGAGCAGCTTGAGCATTCCTGAGTTTTCAGCAATGTACGATAAACTGTTACGAGTAAGATGATCCTTAAAAACCTTCCATATGAATAGCAAAAGAAGTACAAAGTGTGTCCCCAACAACTGGTGGTACTTCCACTGGGTAAATACAGGTAGACTGACAGCAAGTTACTTTTAAATTTCATTTATTTATTTTTGTGTACATTTTTCTTAATTTGACTGACATACCATTGCTATAAGGATGCCCTGCTCTTTGAATATTTAATCCAAGACCACTAGTTCAAGTGTGGTTATGAAAAGTCACGGCAAACATATGACTGGAAAGAGGTGGTTGGTTTTGACTTCCAGGCAGTTGTCTGAAGCATTTCATAGATGCACACAATATTCAGCAGAACACACGCACACACAGTGCTGAGTTTAACACACACACGCACACGCGCACACACACACACATCTGGAAAACGGTTACAGTGGTTGAAGTTTCAAAAAGGTGTACTGTCCCCTTCTCTCAGCAGCAGTGATAAACCTTTGGATATCCTGAGAAATAAAATCGAAGCGTAGTAAAGAAGATTAACTTACTCCATCAGCAAGGTTTGGGGTTTTTTTTCAAGTTAAATATACTCTCCCAATCTAATTTTTTTTTAAATGAAGAGGGTGGAGGGAAAGGATCTGGGGCAGTCGGGGTTAAAGCATACCAGTTCAATTGTTCCACCAATATCCTTAATCCAGTACAACACGGATCCTAAAAGCATCTCATTAAAACAACAACAACAACATTAAATAAAAGCCTATCTAATGTTACGCACATGGTCCTACTGTCAGTCTCCTACTATTTATCATCTTCATAGTACGAGGAACAGCTTTGAGATGAATGAAGACAACACAGGTTAAGAGAAGTGTTTCAGACGGAGTGGATGTGAAGCCATACGGGTGGGCAGCCAGGCAACCGCCGAAGTACTGTGGAGCGCAGGGAGGACCCTGTGAACTTTGCGATATCTGACTGATCAAATTTTGCCTGGTTGCAGACAGGAATAGGAGCTCAGAGCAATGGTTCGTCACAGCACGGGGCACCACTGCCTCCCAGCCACTGGCTCTGCACTGCTGCAAACCCTAGGCAAAGCCCGAGGGGACCTTAACCAGCACTGACAAGAACCTGGGTGCCATCTCACAAAGCTGACAGCACCTCATTTCTTTTAAATATAACACTACTATGTGTTCACAAGAACTGGCAAGGCAGAGAGAGTCTTTCTCAAAGCTTGCTATCTCTGGACCAACCCACCCTCCCCCAAAGCTATGATTCGGGGTTTTGCCTTAGGATGTGGGCAGTTTTGGTTCTCATGAGGACAGCGTTTCCTCAACAAGGCTAAAAACCGAAAATCGCTCATATTGCATTGTCCTGCCTTTTCATCTAATACTACCTTTTCCGTTCCTCCCATCGATGTGAACACCAGTGCTTTTCCTGATGAGCGGCAGAGCCTGTGCTCCTGTGAGCTCCCCTGTGCCATGCGCTCCCTCGCTGTGAGAGGGGTTGTGTGAGGTTACGGCTGCTAAGTAGCAATGAGCACTGCAGAGGAAACAGGCCAGCAAAGACTTAGACAACAAAAACAAACATGAAGCAATTAAAAGAAGGATGGGAGATGTGGTCTGATGTACTTTTGCCAAGAAATAAATATTTTACATTGCCTTTTTAAAAAACACTTGCATTGTGTTTTTTAAACCTCCAAAATGGTAGACTTACTCACTCCACCCACCCATGCACAACACGTGCACACACACACACACACTCACACACATACAGACACTCTAATGCACATACGTTTCCAGCTTTGTAGAGCTACTGGATTTACTTTGAGACAAGTTTCTTGTGCATTTTGACAATTTACTTTGAGACAAGTTATTTGCAAGAAGGCAAAGTTCATGCATGGCTTTGACAGCTCCACTTTCTCATAAATGGTTTTTGAAAAGCAGAAAGCAAATGAGGGCCAAAGCTCCATTTAAAGTTCACCTCAGATGCCTGAAAAGCATTTATACCCACATCCTTCTGAGGTCCCTGCTTTATGAACTTCTAATGAATTCCACATTCTGCTACCCAACATTTCTTATACATAGGGGGAAGAAAAAACAAACCAGAAAACCAATGCAAGCTGTTTGAAAACAGATGCACCACAGCATTCTTTATCAGAAAGGCTGGGGAGGCTTTTGAAGCAGTAGAGCAGCAAGGCACCTTTGCAAAGAGGAGAAAGGGAATAAAAAGAACAAAAAGCTGATGTTTTCGAGCCCTCAATCCTGCTTGTCTCACACAGGTCACGCTTACAGGATTTCACCTCAGCATCTCTTACAGAGCAAGAAGAAGCCATTTATTAGTTGCTCCACCATTTCTGTAGGACTCGTGTCCTCCATACCCAGAGCAGATATTTGGCCAGAGGGTGCCTGGGTGGCCCTCAGCCCTGCTTCGAAGCAATCCTGGCAACCCCGAGTCTCATTGGCTCGAGGGCTAAGGGAAAACTCCGCGTAAATTTGATACAGAAAAGCCTGGTGTGAGACTTGGACAAACCAAGTTCATCACAAACCAGATTTTATTTTTCAGGTGGAAAACTATCGTTTTCTCAGAATGCCAGCACACTTCTGGTTAATGATGTTGCGACACAGAGCATTTTTCCCAGTTAAACTGAACCCTGATGCTAGTCAATCCCCTCTTGAAGGAACAATTACAACCCAACTGGCGCTTTTCCTATTAGAAACAAACGAGTGAGTAGGTTTATTCTGAACCCTCCAAGATGTTTAAAGAAAAATTTTAAAATGCAATTTTTTAAAAAAGATTCCTTATCCCCATCCCTAATTCTAGAGCAAACCAGGTCACTAAAAGAAAATCTAAATTGCTATAAATATAATTTAAAATAATAATTAGCCATCTACTGCCATTTGCCATCCCAGCTGTTAGGAGATACTACAGTGATTCCATATGGCTCAAGGGCAGGCTGGGAGATACCTTCAGCACATCTTGGATAGTACCAGAAATGGATAAATAATAAACAACAAGAACATGAGAAAGAATAATCAGCCTTCCACATGTAAGGAAAAGCAGAGACTTTCACAGTTATAAAACAAATTATGTTACTGTAAAAAAAAAAAAATCCTAAAAATAAAGTAAAATAAGGACTTGCATCACAGCAGGTTGGAAAGCCTTCTCTTTCCTAACGTGTTCAGAACACAGGTGCTTTGCCTGTGCCCTCTTCAATACCAACAGACCACTGGGAAGTGGTTGTTTCTCCATTGTGCTCGTATCTCTGTTTTTCCCCCTAGCTGAAAGTATGTAGAAATATCCTTGTTACGAATTTACCACCATCTCAAAAAAAGGCAGATTTCACACCTTAAGACAGAAACTCTACAAATTCCATAGATTTTGATGCTAAACATGAATCTTTGCCAATAAAACTGTAATTCCTTAAATTGAAGATGTCGGACATTTTTAGACAGTTATTTTTTTCTACAAGAAATGACAAGTTTTACTCCAACACATTTCCAGTTTGCAAGAAACTAGATTTAGCAGCTTCCTCCCAATGTATTGCTATTAAAAAATAAATGCAAAATTCCAACTATTTTGTATGTTGTGACTATTTCCAGCAGCCCCACTGGCACAGTGACAGCTGTCACCAAGCACAAGCCACTCAGTTCACAATTATGGAGGAAACCAAACAGTGACAGAGCTCTGGAAATTCACTTCATACATAGATTATACAGGAAAAGTTTGGAGCCAAATCCTTGTTTTGGTGATACTGTATTTTGAAGCAGGTTTTTTCTGCCTGTAGAGCCCCAATCTGCCAGAAGCCCACCAAATGGCACGGTCCATGCTATTAGATACTTATGCAAGACTCATGACTAAATCTGGGCTAAATGTGGACAGAAAGCTCTGCAGCTGCACCTGTATATGTGAACATTTGATCCTGACTTAACAGCTATGACGGAGACTGTAATTTATCTTTAAACACACCTTTTTGGCTCTTACGAGGCACTTAATCTACATCGCTTCACTCTGGCTGCGTAAATCAAGGACACCTGGCCCTTCCTGAATTTTCACAGTATCCGTCCTGAAAAAAACATACAACTGAGCTGAGAAATACCAAAGGCTTTCAGATATTGTTCCAGGACACTCTGAGATGGCTGAATGTTCTTCACTAGAGGGAAAAAAACAAGACGTGGCAGACCCTGATACCTCCATCACACAACCCCTGGGGAAACTCTATCTACCTATGTTTTTGGAGGCCACGGACATGCTTGCGGCCAGACTGCTCTTACCAGCCATCAGACATTGGCCACCTCTTACTGTAGCACTTATCTCCATCCACCTTCTGGCACAATTTGGTGCACACCCTTGCATGACAGGTCACAGCGTTTTGGAAAGACCATGGTCTGATCTCTTATTTTCTCAAAAAGAATAATCATCTGGGGTGAAACCAGACTGAATTAGGATAAACCCTGAGCTGGCCTGAATTATTCCTGTAAGAGAAACCAAACAGAAACTTTCTTGATTGGTTCAGTAATACTTGGGGTGTGTTTACTCTTTATTTAAAAATTACACTATTCTGACTTTCCTGGATTTAGCTAGGCCCAAAAGCGAAAGTAACATATCAAAATACCCTGAAATAAACTTCTAGGAAGGGTTTTCAGGTCTGGCTAAAACCACATAGCTTTGGAAATTGCCGAAAGACATCTGATCTTTTGAGATTTCCATCTCTATTTCCAGAGTGTTTAAGACGCTTCCAAACTTCTCCCAGCTTATCCTCATGGTACCTCACAGCCGCTGGACTTTTGCCCCATCATTTAGAGAAAACCAAGAGCCTTTCGAGGAAGGAAACGCGGCCCGTCCTGCAGCCTGTCTGCCAGCAAGGGCGAGCCACCTTGGAGCGAGGCTGCTGCAACTCCAGAGCTGCTCCACTTCCAGAAAGGGATTTTTAATGCAAAGGCAGTGAAGCACGAAAGGAGAAGCTCTTGCTTCGGCTGGATACCTGCAGGGTAGCTAGCCCCTGGCTTCAGCTTCCCGCTAAGCAGGCACTGGATAACAGACAGGCAGCTCCTTCCTCTCCCAAAGCCCTCTGCGGAGAGCTGGCTGGAGGCCCCTTTCCCTTGCCTTCACTCCGACCAACCGCCCAGAAAAAAGGCTGCTAGTAAAATCCCAGACAGTAAAATACAAAATGTAAAGGTGACTGAGACGTAAGGTGTCGATGGAGGCGCAGAGCTTTCTAGCAACCCAGGAGTGCACTAAAGGAGGCCATGTAATAAACGTCATGCGGCCAAAATTGTTCCCAGTGGAACAGCACTGCCGGCTGCATAGGCCCCTGAAGAATTCGTTTATCCCTGTGGCCTGTAAATTAGATATTTCTACCATTAGGCTAGTTAGAGACCACCTTAAAATGTTTACCCTCTTCTTTCTCAGCTACAGAGGCCTTTCCCATGCTTTCCCCATCGTTTAAGTCGGACCTCTGAATCTCACTGATGAGCTCGGCAGGGGAAGCAGCAATGCACAAGGCCAACGCAGCAGGCCACAAGCATCAGCTCGCTTGCAGTTTTTCCCTGTGGGTTTCTTTCGGGTTTTAGATTTTGTTTCTCTCGCTGGAAGTGGGGCTGCAGTGGCAATCTGGGACTTGTGAGCAAAGCCATTACCTACAAATCTGGGCCTGAAGGAGTACGTGGCAAGAGAAAGGGGAGGCAGGCTGCTCTCACCAGGCTATGTACTCCATCAAGTCTGCTGCTGCCTCTTTTGCCCTCTTTCTGCTCCAGCCTTCCCCATCAACTCCAGACCTTCCTTGGCAGAGTGGATTGCCACCAGCTGCCTATCAGAGGACTCATTTTGTCCCCATGCCATTAAAACCACCCTTGCAGTTTACTACGCTCTCTTTAGAGTCCTCTTCATTTATACAGCACATGAACCTTTGTGTCCAGACCACTGGCACCACCACCTCCTAGCTGTGTCTATACGCATCTGCAAACACATAAAAGCTCAGATTCAACTGAGCTTTTTCTGGCCTTCTTTATTAACCAAATCAACTGCTTTTATCGTGTGGGGTTATGTGAAGGAGCAGCGTCCTTTCAACCTGCAACACAGCTGCCTCCTGCACAGAAAGCATCTCTTCTAGCCACGGTCCGGGAGAGCGAATCTCACCGCACTGCAGAGTTCTGGCCTGCCAGAGTGCACGTCAAATTTCATATTATCCATCTGCTCCAGTAAAGGCTGAGCTGAAATATTAATTAGGAGATCTGATCCCTTCTCACCAGAAACAATCTGGATTTTATAGCTCAGCCAGAGGCCAGCGAAGCAGACGAAGCTCTGTGATACATCCTTTGCTGCTGGTTAACGGCTTTCAAGGAAACAACCAACTTGGGGGGAGGACACAGACTGTAAAACACGTGGACATCTGGTCTGTTTTGTCCACCCTTCATCTCCCCCACGCTCAACCCCCACCTCCTAAGTGCATGTTCAGAACAGAGATGAATCCTCTAACATAAACAGCTATAATATGGCAATAAAGATTAATGAGTAAAACTTGCCATTTTATGTATAATCCTTGGGGATTTACAATCATTAATCTTTATTAGTGTGTAATAACTGTTTAGACATTAAGGACAGATTCTCAGCTGGACAAAACTGGCCTTATTCCAGCCAAGCCAATGGAGCAATGCCAGTTTACACCCTCCATGACCCTAGCTCTAAATGAGACCCATCCCCATCTGTAGGAATCATATCACCAACAGTATTTCCCCAACAGCAGGGGCAGACCAGTGAAGGCAACTATTTGTCTTTCTCTGTATCCGAAAAAGAGAGCTGCATGTGTCCAGGAAGCTCAACAATAGACATGTCAATAAACATGAGGAAATTCAATGAAAAAGCAACAGCAACAAAAGGAACCCCAAGGAGCAGGGAAGTGGATGATTTTTGAGGCAAGACTATAAGATCTGGTTTGGCAGGAGCGTAACTAAGAGGGATGTAGCAATCTTTGGCATGTGAAAGAGTGAAAGCACCAAGACGGGCTCCCAGAGTTCCTCTAAGAGGAACAAGATGGAACAGAGAAAAAAAAGAGCATCTTGGCTGGCTTTTCTGAGAGAGGAGTTTGGGTTTTGTTTTTAATAAAAAAGAAGTCTATGAAACAAGGGAGCTGGTGGGAACCTTGTCTGAACTACATCAGACCAGCCACTAAAGCAATGCTGCATTGACCGAGCAGGATTTCCTCTTCCAAAATGCCTAGGAAAGAACGGAAATGTGCAGGTACATACTTAGCTTGCAGCAAGCACAGAGAAAACCCAGCTAAGGCTGTGCATGCCGGTGTCTCTGCCCTCAGCACCAGGCACTGCTCCGCTGCAAGACTGAAGGTCCTGGCAGCCCCTTCCCACCAAGACAAGGTGCAGCTAGCGCTGACCCAACAGGCACACAGCCACCTCCCTCTGCACCTGCTGAAGAACTGGGAGCTCAACTGCATATCTTTTTTTAGAGCTTTTTCTGAGTAGTGACCCAACTGCCTCCTCCATAAGACAGGAGAGGCCAGCTGCCTCCAGAAATGGTGTTCCCACCTCTTTAACAAGTCAGAAATGCCTCCTTCCTCACCAGTAAACCTGAAAAAAGTCAGGAAAAATGCAGAAATACAGTACATAGATATCTGTGTAAAGTTTTGTACACCTGGAAAAACTCCAGAAAAGATGGGCATTTCACCCACTGCAGCAGCACAAACCTGGCATTTAAAAACAGTAATCAGCAAATGCCCTCCAACTCCTCTTTCAAGTTTAAGGGACCAGTGGGCTCTTGGGGACCCAGAAAATAGCTTTCCTGCCAGTGACACTTCAAGAGCTCTAGCAATGGCAAGGCCTCAAGTGTCCAGGAGGCTGCATGAACATCAGGAGCTTTATGGTGGAAGAAAAAAAAGGTTGAACATCTTTCCCTGGTGGTCCCCCACTGCCTGCCACAGGGATAGGCTGTGCATCTTTCATGCAGCCTGATAACCACTGCCTGTGGCAGAGTGGAGAGGCCCTCCCTGCCTTGCAAATGGCTAACTGTGCTGGAATTAATTCATGCAATTCCAGGTCACAGCTCAGTGCTGAGCTCTGAGCAGCTTTTCTCTCCCCTCCACTCCCTGGTGTGTTTTTGGTTTGTTTCAGGTCTATGGCACAAGACCTGCTACTTTTGCAGTTTAAAAATCCAAGTTCAGGACAATCTAACATGCTTCCCACAGTCCTGTGCAGTCTGAAAACAAAAGAGCTTTTTGAAGAACAGCTTTAAGCCTTAACACCTTGGCTGTTCAGGGGGCATGGTTGTTGGGAAAGGCTTAATGTCCCAGAAACCATGCCTGACCTAGGCAACTCTGTGCTCATGTTACAGCCAAGCAAAGTTCTGAGCACTGACCAAAGGCTTTTCGTCTTCATAGGGGTTACAATCAAATGAAAGAGAAAAGAGTCTGATTTTCATCTTGTAGCCCAGCATGTTTTCAGAGCTTTTAAGCACACAGGAGTCCCTGGCTCTCTTCCCTGTGCCGAGGCCACCAGCTCAGGCTTCTCTCTAAGAAAATCCTGGGTCAGGCCAAGCTTTGTGTCCACACATACCACGAGGGATGCAGAGACAGACAGACAGCTTCTGCATTTCTCTCCTGCCATAACTACCTTCCACAGTGGTGATCACTCCGATCACTGTTTTCATTCACACTGGTCAGACAAATTCACACTTACTCTGGGCTGATGCAAATGACTTTTAAAGGAACAAAGTCACAGAGAATCAGGAGGGAAGTGATTTGTTGCATGCCCTATTGTAATGTCATTAAAACAAAGGGATTAGACAGCCCAAGCACTGCAAGAGCAAAAAGCATAAAAGAAAGCACTCAGCCTGTAGTGTCAAGGCATGTAGGAATCATTTCAGAGGGTTACTAGCTGCAGACAACACTGACATTAATTTTCTATTGGAAAATGCTGGTGACATTAGTATCTGCTATTAATACTGAACTTTGACAGTATCTCATAAATTCAACCTGTCAATTACAATGGCACTGAAATAAAGGTGCTCTGAGGTCAAGGAGATGTGGTGTCCAAATGAGACTTATATTCCAGGAGAAAAGCGGCAAAAACAATCTTTAACAAAAGCATCAGATCCATATGTAGGAAAACCAAAGGGTGGTTTTAAATGTCATGTTTTTCAAAGCGAGAATTGATGCTGGAACCAACTCTATAAACTGGCTGGCTGGACTTTTAGCTGCAGCTGAGGACAATCAATCAAAACAGCTCCACGACTCTGAGAAAGTGAGAGAGAGAAAACACACACACACACCATGGAATATGAGAGGGCAGATTATGAGCCATGTGAGGCCTCTTAAAATTACACTGCGAAGTACAACATCCTTGTGTTTCATCTGCAACAAAACGTAACCTGAAAGGTTCCCCTCGACACAAAGTGAAATATAGAGCTTATCATTACTAAGGGCTGGTCAGGCTCACGAAACACGGCTGAGGAAGGGGAACCTCCTCCCCAAAGTCTGCATGACCCATGAGCTCTTCGCAGCAAGGAAACCCCTGCACCCTGACTCCTGTGATCCCTCCTCAAGCCACCCTGCTCTGCAGCTGAGGGGCACAAGGATCGATGAATCCCCATGAGCAATGCTCCCCAATCTCCTTTGATGCTGGCCCCAGGGCAGAGCTGCACTATTTTGGGGTTCACAGCCATGTCTGCAGGCACTGCCAGCCACGGCCGTGGCGGTGACGGTGGCAGCCCAGGCACTGGCAGTGTCCACGTGCACCTCTTCAAAGTGGTCAGCATGTCCCTAGCAAAAAAGGTACCACCGTTCGGGAACCTCTGCTCTAAATACTGCCCTCCCGATCAGCCCTTCCAAGGGATCACTTCCCAAACAGATGCTCAGGCTAGTCCAGAAGCCCAACCTGCACCAACAGAGACTGGAGCCGCTAAGCTGGGAGAGAAAGGGCTGGATCCCGGGCTGAATTACATCCTGCACAGCTTAAATATTGCAGAGCAAGGCACGCTTCTAGTTGGGTTTTGACTCTGAGAGTCTGCGCTGAAGCAATGGATGGGGAAGAGAAGCATGTGGGGGGGCATGAGGCATGCGTGCACACTCTGGCGCAGCTGCACACACAGGCATTCTCCTTTGCAAGGCCGGGGGAAGGAGCCACGGGCAAAGGCAAAGGACCTCATAGCCAAGCAAGGCAGCTATGCAGGTTTGGCTCAGTCAAACCAGAGTCAATGTGGAGCCAGTGGCCTTGCTCCAGACTCACAGCAACACCTTGCAGTGCGCGGTCCCCCCTTTCTCTAGAGTAACCGTGTTACCTAAAAGCAGCATGATCTGCTGTCTTCCCCTCCCACCCCAACAGTCCCTGTGCTCCTGCCCTTGGCTAGCAGCTTTTCTCTGAGGACCTGGCCAACAGCAACGAGCTCCTGGTACGGGTGGGCTGTGGTTTCCCTGCGTGGTTTTCCAGGCTGCAGCTCTTGTGGGGGACACCTGCAGCCCGTGCCGGAGCCCAGTGCTCCTGGCTGCCTTCAGCATCCCGACCAGAGCTGGATACGGCCCAAACCGCATGCCGGCACAGGCTCCAGGGGAGCTCACTAGCACTCCCAAAGTCTGTGGGCAAGCACAAAGGGATTGCTGCCGATGCAATGCCGAGAGCCCTGGAAACTCGCACTGAGATATCCCATTTTTCACAGATGTCGTGCTATGCAGACTTATCTTTTCCCATGTGGAAAAGGGAAGAGGAACTCCCTTTTAGGCCCAAAGCAGCTCATCCCCAGCCCAAGGGAGCCCCAGACACTGCAACATGGCTGGGCTTGCAGGCAGATGAGGACTGACCACGGCAGCCTCCTCCTGATCTTTGTGCAACTTATCAGACAATCTATTTCCCTCTGGGGCTTTTGTCCCAGACACTATGCCAGCAATGTCTTCCCACTCCAGACCTCATCACCCACCCGATATAGCAGAGTAAGTCAGTGGGACGTAGGGCAGGGGCTTTCCCTGGGCAGGAGGCTGGCAGTGCACTGCAGGCGGCAGGCTGGCCGGGACGCACCGGCCAGACTTGGAGCGTGATGTCTAGAGAAGAGGCGACCTCGCGGGATGCTGGGGCCTCCCTTCCTTACAGTGATGCTGCCTCGCACCCTGCCTGCGAAAGCAGCTCGAGTAGCTGAGCTGAGATCCTGGTTTATAAATTCTTTTTACGATGCACATTAAATATTTTCCACAACACAGACACTTCTTCTCTTCTTTCTCTTTTCCTTTGACACCTTGTCCCCAGCAAAGCCCTACAACTACTGCTTGCTGTGGCCTCAATTAGCGTCATCATCGTCACCACACATTCATCCTCATATAAAACAGAAATCTATTCCATCAAGCACTTAACATAAATATTAAAATAATGGAAGGGACAAAATATAAATCTACATACAACTTCATGACTACCATAGCACCTATTACCATGACAAAGCAAGTTCTGGTTCAGGGGGAAGGGAAGGGGGATGAGGAGAAAGTTAGGAAGAGGGACTTTGACCATCATTAAATATGTAAATCACTCTTTTAAATTTTTTTTGTTTTGTTTTTGTTTTAAGGTTACCAACCTTATTAAAATTCATTTCACTAACCAGCTCGTTCTATGTCACTATGGATACCAAAGAACCCTTTTAAAAACTTCGGCGAGGCGGGGGTTTCTCAGAATAAAAACAAAACAAAACAAAACACGGCGACTTTCTGTTGGTGCTTTCATGACAAGTCCTGCCACGCGCCCCTCCCCTGCACCCACCAGTCCACAGAAGGGCAATTCATTTACAAGTCCAGTTCTCAGTCTCCCAGGATGAGTTTGACAAAAGAGGCGACGTCTGTCTCTTTGGATTCGTGCAGGGTGAAGAAAGGATGTTGCTGGGAAAGAAAAGAGAGAACAAATAGAAAAGTTCATTATTCATGACGCTGAGGACCAAACCTAGAACCTTTTCAGACAATCCTCAAGACAGTGAAAAATATTTTGTCGCTAGTATCATAATATTGGGTTTTCCATGTTTTGCAGCTGAGGCAAGTCAGGGAGCCCAACGGGCCACTTCATGAAGGCTGCAGATTTGTGCTGCCCTCTCGGTTACCCTCTAAACCCTGCCCTAGCTGGATCGGCTGAGCTGGGCTGCCTCGAAGCAAGGGAAAGTATTAAAAAACACTACTTCCATCTCTAGCACATGTTGCCTTTCGGCACACACTGGCTCGCAGCTCTGCAGTGCCCCGGGAGGAGATGTGCTCCTCCTGAGACGGTGGTTACCCACCCCACCACACACCAGCTCCAACGGGAGCAAGGAAAACCTTGCAGGAAGGCTGACTGCAGTGGGTTTTCCCTCAGCTTCCTGCTTTATCTGTGTATTTACCCTCTGGTGACTTTTGAGTCTCATTTCTTCCCTGCAATTGCTCATACTCGCAGCAGGAGATGGCTACTTTACCCCTAACCACCGCAAAGAGGAAAGCCATCCCGGCTGGGAAGCCATCCGCAGCTGTATGTTTAACTACTTAATCGTGACCAACATGGGAAGACATCCTGCCAGAAAATCTTGCCTACATTTCAGCACAAACGGAAAAATATGTGTAAGGAGGAAAAAACACAACCAAATGCCCCCTGACAGCAACAGCAAAGCCCCTCTCCACTAGCACCAGCGATTCAGTTTGCTACCAGGGGCTGCAACACTTCAGCTGAGATCAGCCGACTTCCACCTGAAATCACCAAACACTGTTTGACACCCACCGTCCTGTCAGTTAATTGTATTTATTTGTATGGAGGGTGTCAGAGAGAACCAAAAGGCAGCTGGGAACCTGCGGGGCTCACAGGTGACCTCTGCTCTGTGCAAAATGCCGTTGTGCTTCCCATATGCAGGCTGGGGGAGCTCGGTTTGATTCCCGACCCTCTCATTTCAAGCCAGATTTTTAAAGACAATTCGGGGTTTCCAGGGTTTTTCAAAGCTGCCCCTCACCTCAGTCCCTGAATGTTGGCTATTTCAATGAACATTTACGGCAGCGGCCAGGTGGAGGGAGAAGAAGAGCAAAGAAAAGAGATTTTCCAAGGTGGGCTTGAGCAGAAAGTCATACAGTGAAGAAAAAGAGGCAGCTCTGAGCAGCCGGGAAGCAACCCAAAGACACACCAGCAAGGAAGAGGAAGCACAATTACGTGGGAAACAGAGCTGAAATGGGTTGAGGCAAGGATCCAGACATAATTTAAGGTCTCCCTGGGTCAGACAGTCACGGGAATCAAAGTGTCCTGAATAACTCTCGGAGAGATGGCCCAAATGGCCTGCTGTGTTTATCCCAGCGTGATGCCACTGCTTTCACATCTCAGCTAAGTCGCACCCAAAGCAGAGCTACCGCAGCCTGGAAGCACCCACAAATGTGACATGGGTGGCAGCGGTGGCCTCCAGCCCCATCTCTTAGTGAACCCAACCCCTTTGCAATGACTGAGTCTGGCTATAGCACAAAACACCCTGTGCCAGGTGGGGTGTGCTCCATGCAACATGCAGACCACCGTGGAGGAGTCCTGCAGTAGTTTCATGCTCCACTTCACCTGGGGAAGTGGGTTTTAACATGAAATTAAGCATCCGTATCAGTTTTCCTGATGCTCAAGATAGCACAGAGTCATATTTTCCATGAGAAACCTCAATTCCACAGGAAAGCAAGGGAGAAGTCTTGGTCTAAATGACAAGCCCAATCCGGTACCGCAACTTAATGCCATGAGAGGAGGGAGAAAAAAACCCCAACAAAACAGCAACACTCAACCACAGGACCTCACAACATTCATGTCAGCCATAAAATACCACAGCATTGAGATACTCTGGAGAGGTGATCCAAGAACCTAATTCAATAGAAATGCGCTTGCTTGCCAATGGGTATTAACGCTGCAACAGACGAAGCCGCTCCAGTGAACCTTTTTGATAAAAGGCCATTTGGCAAACTTCAGAAATTTGCTTAAAATATATATGTATTTATTCAATAATGAAAAAAAAAAAAAAGGAAAAAAAAAGCCATAATCCTCAGGCCTCCCTTTGTCTGAAACCAGTATTTGGGCAAACTGTGTGTAAATCAGATCTATATATAGTCTAATTGCATTACAGGGCCCAGCAAGAAATGCCACAGGAATTATTCATTGCTTACAACTCACGTTCAAAAGGTACATGGATTTCCAGCATGTCTTGCAGCTAGAGAGCACCTTACACCCTGGCACCTTCACATCGCAGAGGTCCCAACACCTCCGAGCAGTGTGAGGTAGCGATGAGGCTGACCCCCTGGATGGCGTAACGCACGTCCTACAAGTTATGGGGCAGGAGACACCAATGCCTGAGGAAATTCTGCAGCAGTTTCCACCCTTAACCCAGAAGATCTTGCCAGTGGCACTGGACAAGGGCGGGCATGTAGGGACAGGGAAGCATTTGGGCCAGGATCTTCAGAAATAACAAAGTTAGGTACCTTCCTGACTTTAGCAAGCTGTGAATCAGGTGAGAGTAAAAAAGAGACTACATGCTTATGGGAGTGCAACACTGACTTCCTAAGCTCTCCTGCTTTTTGCCGGCTATTGGGAGCACCAGGATCAATATCAGAAAGTCAGGAGAGAGAGAGGCCATGAAGCTGTGGAGCCCTAGCAGAAAAATCTCACCACAGACGCTGTTCTTGCCAGCTCCAGCCCAGAGCTCTGGCTGAGTATACACCAGTGTTTGCACTGCTGGGAGTTCATCAGCAGTTAAGTGCATCTGACCTCAAAGCCCCGCATTGACTTGCATTTCCCCCGTCATAAGCCTTTATCAGCATTTTCTTCCTTAGTTAGTCCTCTGTCCTAGACGTGCTCACAGCAAACAGTCTCTAAGCAGCAGATGAAATTCAATAACCGGAGTTATTAGTCACAGACTCGTCCCTGTCCCTAACATCCAGGAATTACTCTGTCCAAAAAGTCTCCTCTCCAAGGCACCATGACGCTAAAGCCTAGCAGGCCACTCGGCTCCTGCAGCCCACATAGAGCATCCGTGGTGCATCCAGTTCACTTAGGTGTTTGAAGCCATCACACAAACCCAAGAAGAGGATTTTATCCTTGCTAACTGACTCTTCACAGCCTCATTCTTGTCCCTTAGCAAATTTTTTAACTGCTTTTACATATTTTTCTCCCTTGATCTGACTGGAAGAGTATCTGAACGACATTTCAAAGAGCATCTCCGATTTGCAGTCACCCTCCCAAGACCCTGAAGTGCAATGATTCTCACATCTGTTATGAAAATAGAGATGCTAAGTATCCTCAATCACCAGTCACTATTGGAAACCCTGTCCTCAGCATCTCGCTGTAATCCATCTCAGCTGTGAACCAATACACTACTTAATGCAGGCACACTCACCATAAGCTCTGGGTATGTTGGCCGTTCTTTGGAATTCTTCTTCAAGCTTTAATGAAAAAAAAGAAGAAAAATTTTAAAAGTTACATTTGATATGCAATTTAAGCAAGGCCGTAAAATTATACCATGACAAAAGCAAGGTTTCAAGCCCCTGTAGAGTAAGTTCAACTACTAATCTGTATGTCAAGTGAACAGCTTAGGCCTTGAGGACACCTACAGCCAACACAGCCTGCACATAGGCCCCGTATGGTACACAGTGCTGTGTACACACAAGTGCAGTGAGCTCAATCAAGGTCAAACAAGAGATCCGGAGACACCATACATACCAGTCAAGACGCTGCCTGTTGCTGGGGGCCAGGTACAATTGGTTTTTTGGGTACTATCCAGTAGGCCAGCGACTAAGGGAATGTATACAACCTCCAACCTATGATTGGGAGCGGTGACTGAGTGGGTCTGAAGCACGTGTACAACTATTTGTTTATCACCATGCTGTTATCAGCAGGGACGGTTACATGGGACATCCTTTTTTTCTCGTCTCCTACAACAGATGGCTCTGGAGGGTTGTAGTTGGAGGTTATTTTGGTTTCCCTCCAGCAGAAAATAGCTTTTAAAAGACAGGACGTAATCTCTACTCACTTCCTGACAGTGTATTTAGGGGAAAGACACTTGGAGCAACTTGAAAAGATCTTCACACACGTACACGTCGGTGGCGGGGAAAAGGTGTCACACTGAGCAAAACAAAAGTGAGAACCTCAGCGATGATAAGTCGCTCCTCTGCTGGGATTTGCCGGAGCCCAGAGGAAGCAGAGGACACACACTGAATAGATATTTCCTGCTTGCTGTGTGTAGCGGGCTCATGTTCAGTGTCATGTTGTGAATGAACAGAGGAACCTAGTAACGATACGTGCCAATATTGCCGAACTGAAGGTACGGGATGTGTCACATCCTCTGAGCTCAAAAGCAGCCCAAGCTGAGATGCTAAGGTGAATTTGAAGGTTAGGTGTGTCCAGAAGCAGGATTTAGGTATAATCCTCCTAATTTAGACTCTATACAAACAAAAACCTTGTTCCCAGGTTACTAATACCAGGAAATCTGGTGACAAGTTACTGAAATCAATGTAAATCTTCAGGAATGAAGAGCCATATTTGGATCTAATCCTGACTCAGACATCCCAGGAACTTCCCTGCAGTGGCTACAGGTAATCAGACTTTCGCTGCCCCAGGCAGCAGATGGTGTCATTCACTCTGCAACCTCTCGAATTTGAGATAGGCCTAAGCCAGGCCAATCTCAACACACTGAGTTGATGTGACCTGGTTTGGCATCAGAAGAAATTCTCAGACTCCAACAACACAAAACTAGTGCAATCTGCAGCCAAAGCGTGCTTTTCTGAGTCCATGCCGCTCCACTGGCGTTGAGGGATCTTCAGTGATTCTGGAGGATAGGATTTGCAAAGAGAGGAACTGCCACGTGCTCCCCAAAGCATGAGCTTTCAAGACATGAGTGCTGCTCAGCAGGGTCATTCTTCTCTCTGCAACCATCATGAACAGCTGTGGATATCTTACTCCCAAATCAGCCCATAGCTATAGCTGCAAGACACCGTGCTTGCAAAAGCAAAATATTCAGTGGGGAACAACAGCCTGCCTGGCACAAACAGGCAACTTTGCAATAACAAGTAGCAAGCCAGCAGCATGGGAGAGAGGCAGCTGGTCCAAAATCTCAGCGTGGGCCTTGCAAAAACGGTGGGCATTTTGTGAGCGGGTTTTTCCAAGATAGACACAGAGCAGTGTGGGCATGGGCAGGTATTCCCCAGCACAGGTCGGCAGAGAGGTGTGCAGCTGAATCACGGGGACCTCGATAACATGTTTGAACAAGACTCCGAAGAATCTGAGTGTCGGTACTTAAAGTCCCTGGGCAGGAGTGGCTGATAATCCCCTTCCTGGGTCACAGCAGAGTGGCCGGGCTCCAGGCCCTGACGCTGGCAGCTCAGGAACAGTCTCACATTTCTGTATTTGTCGATCTGCCGTCCTTTCTTGGCTACCACGCAAACCCACCATCCACCTGCCAACTTGGCAAGCCATGGATGGCACTGCAGCGCCTGGAAAATAAAAACGCCTCCCAGGCGGTTTCCAGGGAAGCTGGAGGGAGAAGCAGTCAGGAGCCACGGGGCCGCCGCCAGCTCTCTTTGAACCATACGATGAGGGCAGCTGTGAGTCTCCTCGGGTGCTGGGAGAGCCTGTGCTTTTATGCAGCTCTCGCAACCTCCAGACAGCGCGCATCTGCTCCAACCCTTTTCCTACACCACAGCCAAACTCTCCCGCTGCTTCCAACTCTGAGTCCCACGGAAAGCAGCGCAGCAGCTGGAGGGCCCTGGTAGCGGGACAGCTGCCGAGAGGGGCCACCATGGGGCAAACTCTGCACCACCCCTGCCCTCAGAGTCGTGTTCCCCCCGGCAGCGGGAGGCAGGAGGACGCAGCCATTCTGCGCCCTGCTCCCCTTCCCCGCCCCGCGCCAGCCCCGGGGACGTGAGGGCCCTGGCGGACCTGCCTGCCCACACCTGCCTGTGCTGCCGGCCCGGCCACAGACACCCTGGGCAGTTGATATGGGGACAACCGGATGAGAAAGTCTCCTAAATCCCTTCCTCCTGCGTGCCCCCTGCAAGCAACCAAGCCTGTTCCTCACCACCTCAGGCGGGGAAGACCCCCCACAGCCGCCATCACTGGTGCTCTGGCAAAGGGTGCGCGTTGCCTGCACAGTGCCAGGCCCCAGCCCGGCCCTCACGGCTCAGTGAGGGCATGAAGGCCCGTCCCTTCCCCCGGGGGGACGTTTCGTTCAAAAATTTGGGTTGTACTCAGAGAGACGCCTGTGGGGACAGGGACACAGGAGGCTGCCGGGACCTGCCCTCCTCGGCCTCCCCACAGCATGGCGGAGGCGAGCAGGGCCAGGGTGAGCGGGACCAGGGCAAGCGGGGCTGAGGGGGTATTTTACCATTGCGAGGTAAAATCGACGAACTCCGCGGAGAACTTCTCTGCCGGGAGCTGCGGCGATGGCTCCTCCACCACCTGCTTGAGCTGCTGGAAGGGCGTCCCCCAGGAGTCGTAGGGAAAGCGCAGGATGGCCAGCTCAATCTGGGGAGACAGAGCCCGTGCCTCAGGCATGGGGAGTGGACGCCCCGCAGCTCGCCCTCCCGCCACACGGATTTCAGATTCCTGTGTGCCCACCCAGGGGTGTGGTTTTTTAAGCACCGCACAAATACATGGCATTTCCTCACCCCACCCGGCCACAATGTTTTGCTTAACCTCCCCCAGCAAAAGGGGAAGGCCTGAGGAGACCCAGCAATCTCCAAATTCAGTCCTCTGTTACCCTCATGTTAGACGTCGCTTGGGAAAGGTTCGAAGTTAAAAAACAACCCCATGTTGCAAAGGGTAACTGCACTGGAAAATGACTCTGCAAGCAGATGGATTCCCCCTAAATGCTGCGTGGGAGACGCTACCCATCCCTTCTCTTCTGAGGGGGACTTTGCTAATTGCTAAGTGCTGGGAGTATTTTTTTGTGCTTGAAATCCAACCTGCTCCAAGGCGACAGACGTGCGGCGCCGGACGCCCTCGCCTTAGCCCATGCTGCCATCTCCCGGCAGTCCACGGCCACCGCAGCGGGGTTGTCCCGACCAGGGTGGCACCCCAGCAACACATCCAAAGACAGCAAGGAGTTGACAAAGCAGTTCCATCCTCCTTCCCTTCATCCCTGCGGCGTGCTCCCTGGTACCCCCAGAGCTGTATTCCCATTCCCACCCCGCCACCGTCCCAGGGAATCAGTGCCACCAGTGTCAGGGAGGCTATGGGGAGGAAAATGAATCCACGAGCAACACTCAACCCTCCCGGCATCGCTGCAAGCCCCCAGGTCACCCTACCATTGTGATCCCCAGGCTCCAGATATCAGATTTGACGCTGTACCCCTTCTGGTTCAGCTCCGGATTAATTCTTTCAGGCTGTGAACAGAGACAAAGGCGGTTGAGGAAAAGGGATGGCCCCAGTGCAATGCCCACACCCAGGGCTCACCGACCTCAGATGGATCTTTCATGGTGGCAGGCCAGGACCACTTAGCCCATGCCACCAGCTTGCTGCCTTGGTTGTCATGGGGCCAGATGTGGTCCCACATCCTTGCCAGTAATGGCAGGCAGTGAAATGGGTCACCAGAAGCAGATGGTACCTGCACCAGGGATTGGGGTGGTGGAGCTGACCCGGCACATCTGGCACGTAGGGGGTGACAAGCCTCAATTCTCCAGGACCATTTTCACCCTGTGCAAGTGCCCCACAGAGAGTGAATCCTGAACACCAGGTCCCAGGAGGAGTCTGAGGAACCCAATCCCTGGGGACTGTTCTTTCTCCCAGATGGAAAGTACTATTGTCCCCACAGGGCAAGCAGCAAAAATGCAACACAGAGTGACTACAGAGATTTCCTCAAGGTCACAGGGAGATCATAAGGCAGCAGGAAGCTGTGCCCAGGAGATCTGATCTGACCCATGAGACCTGTCTCCCCTCTCTGTCCCTTTACAAGTAACTTCAGGGATACGTCTTCCAAAACGAGTCCCCAGGACACATGCCGGAGGCTGATCCTTCCCCCTTTAGGATGACCCGATGCCCAGGCTCATGTTCCTCTGGCTGTCCCGCAGCAGCTTTCACACACAGCTTCTCCGTGGCTCAACTTACAGCCATGTAGGGTTTGCATCCTGCATCCATGGTTTTAGCAACCGAATCAACGAGGTAACCGCTAATTCCAAAATCGCACATTTTCACCTGCCCCTGCGTATTGATCAACACGTTAGAGGGCTTTACATCTGCAAGAAGGAACACATACCACAGTCACTGTCACGCATGGGTGGCTGTGCCAAGCCAAAAAAAGCCAAAGAGCTTCCTATCAGCAGAGGGCACCAAAGGTGCCCATGCAAACCCCTGCGCTTTGTGCACGCCAGAAACCCTGGCTGCAGATACTGCAAGTTCAGGTGACTGCCTCATGGGCCTGTCATATGTCCTGCAAGTGTCCCTTCTCTTGCAGACTCCCGCCTCTGATTTGGGGGGGGTGGGAGGTAACCCTGCATGTAGCCAACGTATCCCACCGCGCAGGAGATGGCCACGGACATCAGAGCGCTCAAAGGGGAACAGCTCAGCAGGGCTGGAGGCATCTCCAGAGGATGTCTGCAAACGGCTGGAGCTCTGGCAAGTCCCCAGCTGGATCTGGTCTCATGCCAGCAAAAGGAAAAACCCATGGGGAAAGGATGAAGGGTGGGCAGGAAAGAGTGAAGAGGAGCAGGGGTTGCAGGGGAAGGAGGGAGCAGTAAACTAAGCCAAGGATCAAGATTTCAGAAATGGCCTCTAATTTTAAGGATAACAAGCTTGAAGGCAATGTGAACAGCAGCAGGCGTGTGGGTGCTCCACACCTTATGGAAATCAGGCCAGTGTCTCATCTTTTTATTATTGCCAGATTTATCTGCTTCCCATCACGGCCCTATAATCCTTGGTGCATTCACACTTGCATCACACTCATGAAGGCAGTTATAATCACCATCAGAAAGGGAAATTAAGGCACAGAAAGAAGGTAGTAAGTGATATCCACGAGAGGTGCTTTCCTGCACAGCAGGCAACTGCTCCCTGTGAGGCTAATCCCAGATGAAATCTCAACACAGCGCAGGTAACGCAGGCTACCCTGTTTTCTCTTGTCCCAGCACTGACCCTCAAAAGGGAGCAATCCTTTCCCTGTTGCTGCCCAGAAATAAGAGGTCTCTTCTGCAAGAAGGTCCTCTGTCTACATGTGATAAATACTAAATAGAAGAGCTGAAACACCATCCAAAGGAGGCCAGAAGCTGCTTTTGAGTCCTGCTTATTAGAATTGGGCAGCTTACAGTTCGTTAACATCTGCTCTCTAATCAGCATTTTGCAATCAAAAGCTTCAGGTATCTGAGATCCTCACCCATCTGTTACTATGCTGAAATAAGACAATTTTCAGTGGAAATCAAACAAGTAAACAGAACTCCAGAAGCCGAGCAGTATTTTCCACCTACTGCAAATGATACAGAAGGCAGAAACTCAACCCCCAGCCACATGCAGAATGTACAAAATGCGACTGCCTGCTAGAGCTGAACTCTGTTTGCTTCAGATGCTCCTTTCCCCGGCAGTCACACACTCCAGAGAGGGCTTTTTCCTCCTCATGACAAATTGAAAATGACCCTTTTAAAAATAAAGGTGTCAAGCAGCAACACTGCAAATTTGTTTCTTTCTAAGTGGGTTCATGGCATCTTTGAGACGCTCTAGAGGGGAAAATGTCAGAAGAGTTTAAGGAGGGTATTTATGACTTCACTTGAGGCTATTTCAGGTATCAAACCATGCTGCCCCACCAGTGCTCAGGGAAGCTCACAGAAGGGGATGAGGATGGTTAGATCACTGCATGAGGCATCACGCTGGCACGGAGATGCCTCTCACTGCACGTCAACATGGAGCCGTTGAGCTAGGGCAGAAGCCTTCGCAAAGCCTGATCCGAAGCCCACCAAGGTCAGAAGGAAAAGTCTGTTTTAATTTTGCAGAGGTGCTGAAGCAGACCATGGATTTAGACCATGCATTAGGGAAATGCAACTCAGGGGGAAACAGCCCTTTCTCTACCAGCACAATCAGGCTGGAGCGTGCTTCTCGTCCACCTCGGGGAAACGCTGGGACCAGCATGCAGCTTTTAAAGAGCAAAACAGCAGACATTTCCTCTGACTAGGTTTTGCTAGTCATGAGATGCTGGGGAACACTTTTGCTGTCAAAGGCCCATTTTATCTCAGGTATTTTGGGAGCCCTGTGCCTGGCCGCAAGGCCAGCCCTTGTGAGACTGAAAGCGCGTGGCGCAGGGCAGACAGGCACCAGCATGGTCATGGCTGTGTGCCTGGCACTTACCTCTGTGGATCACGGAGAGCTTACTGTGTAGATGTTCTAGTGCTTTTACGATCTGAAACAACAAATCTAGAGTGAATCACAGCAGGCAGCACCATGAGGAGGAGGAAATGCTCTCTGGCTTCACCTGACCCATCCTCACCAGACCTCCTTGGAGGGAAGGAACTACAACTCCCACGAGTCCTGCACCCTCACAGCAGCCCGACGTGACAGTGGGTATCCAAGGATCTCCCAGGGGCACCAGGACCCTAATGAGAAGGCAAAGGAGCTGCAGGGCCCTCCCCACATCTAACGCTGTGCCGCCTCTCAGTCACGTGCACAGGCACATTTTGGGGTATTTATGCCTTATAAATAAAATCACCTCAGATGAGATACTGGAAGCCAGCTAGGAACGTTCACATGGGCTGGCCCGTAGACCATGCTCTTCCCAGTGCAAATACAGCAGGGAAACTGGGTCATGTAGGACTTGGTTTAGAAGACACACACCCTTTGCCTTCCCTCCTCGCCCTGCTAATACTCACAGAGACGGCTATTTTTCCTAAGATGTCCTCAGGAATCGTCAGGCCTTTGTCAATGACGTGTTTGTAGAACTTGTCCAATGAGGTATCCATCAGCTCCATACAAATCCACACATCTCCCTGGAGGATAAAGAAAGCAAATATCTGCCCACTGGAACAAAGCATCCTTTCCTTTCCTTTCATGCACAAAGGTCTTCTTTGGCACTTGCCTTTTGCTGGCCTGTTTGCCTCTTCCCTGTCTTTTAAAAGTCATCCAGCAAAACTGTACTGGGCTTTCTCTTTCCCTCCTCCCCAGCTGGAATGAAGTGCTGTCCACTACCATTTAGGGTGTATTTTCTGCTGTCTTTTCCCAAAGCAGAGTCCCAGTGATTTAGGAGTCCTGAAAGCCATTGGGACTGAGGTTCCCTACATGCTCAGGTCATTGCAAATGCTCAGCCAGGAAAAGTTCAGCTCTGCAGAGCTATGCTTAAAACTCTTCAATAAATCTTGCTCTTCAGAGCTTTCCACATTTTTCCTCCATGTGGCTTTCTCATTGCAAGTCAGGACAATATTAACACTAACAGATCAAGCTGTGAGTCGGTTGTCCCCATCACTCAAACCCACCACCAAGCCCCAACGTCTCGGCACAGGGGCCTCGCACATTCCTGGCACTGGGGCTTGGCTGCCCTTGGCTCCTCCTCGCGTGGGATCACATCTCTCCTTGCTCGCCAAGAAGTAACTGTACGTGACAGATCCTTAGGCTGGGATTGAGCAAATCCATATGGTACCAAGTCTCCATGTCTAGATGGAGATTAAACCCCTGGCACTTGGAGGGAGTCTAGGCACGGGAATTCAGAGCCTGGGAGGGGATCCAGTCTCCCAGGCGCAGCGCAGCCGATCTCCAGGATGCCGTACCTCTCGGAAAAGTGCCCCATAAAAGGTGACAGTGAAGGGGCAATCTACCGTCCTCATGGAGATATCCAGATCCATCAATAACCTCTTCTGCTCCTGACTGTTCACTGTGGCTCGGATCCGCTGGAAGACAAAGCATTTTAGCATTGGCTGTCAGCACCTCCGTATCACGCTGCTGCTGCTGCAGGGGACTCGCCACAGCCATATCCGTGCTGGCCACAGTGCCCTGACATCACGCCTTTACCCTTTTATCACACCTCTTTGTGTTACCCTTTTATCGTATCTCCTTGTCATAGGCACATCACAAGCACAGGACCCACGGTAGGAGCACCCCGGTGCAACAGAGGGCAATGGTGGCTGAAGGGGTCTTCTCACCTCAGCGCAAACTGCAGGTGATTTTGCTCTTCCCTTTAAATGCCACTCTTTTGCAACAGCCAAAAGTCACTGTGGCTTGGGAGAGGAGAATGGAGCAGGAAATCAAATTCTAGGCTGGTGGAAACCTGTGACTTTTGGAGCTGCAGTGGACATCTATTTACATCAGCAGACTTTGGTCTCGAGAGAGGGCTCCAGCCCTGCAGCCAGAGCCCATATGCTCCCCGTGGCTTTGGAAAATGGACATTTCCCAGTCTCCCAGGGAAGAGATGTCATTTATGTGAAATACCTGGAGACCCTCAGCTGGGAAGCACCACAAAGGGGCATGACACAGCCCAACACAGGTCACACACATATTCCAGGCTTCTTGGCCAAAGCCACTCGAGGTCAGTACTGTGATAGAATTAAACCGTTCAGCATCGAAGATGCAAGTAATAGCCTCAATGTTCCTGCTGTACCCTCTTCAGATCTTCCATCATACTCAGAGAGGTCTTTTGCAGTTTGGTGAACACCAAAGCAAACAAGAAGACCAAATGCAGAGCACAGAGGCCCTGAGACACATCCCAGCATCCACAGCAAAGTCTATCCACAACTGAGGAGCTACGAATTTTCCTTCAGTTTGCTCATAGCTTCCAGCTCCGCATCTTTTTTTCTTTTTTCTTATTCTGAAAGGAAACTTGAGCTAAAATTCAGCCAAGCAAAAATTGGTCCTTCCCAAAATACAAATTTTCCCATGACTACTTCCCTAAGCTGCAAGCTTATGAGTCTAAACTGTTGTTATGAAAACTTTTCATAATAGTATCTACAAGCCTGTCATGAATCAAGATCCCACTGTAGCAGACAAAACGTGAAAATCCCAACAAAAATCTCCTGTTCCAAGGAGACTAAAAAAGTCCCAACTGAAGAAAATTATCTTACGCAATTAAATTTACAGTACACTCTTCTTTACAATTACAATTAGTCTGAAGAGCCCTGAGTCTGAGGGTATATCTATATTAGAAAAAAAGACATGTATTCAAAAAATGACGGCAAATAGCTTGCAAAATCCTAGTGAAAACAGGAATATTGTAGACAAAGGTGAACAATATGTTTGTATGCACTACAATGCTGGAAACATGTTGAGCATCATACTTTTAAAACACACCCCTTTTCTTGGTTAAATGGCCCAAATCTACCTCGGCACTCTTTGCCCCTGTGTAGAAAGAGGATTTCATAAGGAAAGAAGTACATCGCAGTAACGGCATGCATCAGAACAAGTGAGATTAGAAACGTGCACAAACGAGAGCGCAGAGGGTGTCCACACACAACGATACAGACAGAAAGCACCTCGGGAGGCTCACTCTACCTTCACTGCCATGATCTGCCCGCTGGGCATGTGCCGCATCTTCTCCACCACCCCGTACGCACCTCGTCCCAGCTCGGAGATGGGCTCCAGGTCATCAGCTTTCACCTCAAAGTTCTGTGGGGGAAAAAACGGTCAGCGCGAAGGTGGCCACTGCGAGTACGTGCTACGCAAGGAGTGAAATGCCCCCAAAATCTAGCCCTGCTTGGCACATAAATTCACCCCTGAGCGTTTCCCTCCCTAGCTGTGTTCATGAGGCTAGAAACAAAATCATGGTCCTCAGGGGCTGTCAGGAGGATTAACTACTGTGCAGTAATTAGCAGAGTTCTGAAGAGGACATGCCTTGTATCAGCATGAGCAGGGAGCCTGTGTCGACGAGCATCCTGAGCAGGGCAGGCACAGGAAGGACTGCTCCTTGGGTGGGATGCTGTCCCCCCGGGCACCCGCACCCGAGTGCCCCTCCCAGCCACTTTTAGCTGCCCGCACTTTCAGCTTCTCCATCCTCTAAGGGCTGGGATGGGAAATGCTGCGGCAGCTTCTCCCCTAGGAATCACCTTCAGCCTTTTTTTTTCTTTTCCCCTTCCATCCTCCTCCTCCCACAAACAATCATGGAAATATCTCCAGGATTTTTTAAGGCCTGTAAAAGCTTATTTCCCCAGACCTGTAGATGGGCCAAATACCAGCTGAGTGTGCCCCATTTTTAAACCACAGAGGATTTATTTTGTCTAGCATTCGAGATCTCTTTCTCCTGGCCTTACACAAAGGATGACTTTGTTGGGAGCCCTGCATTCTAACCTGCCCTTCTCCTTTCTGCTGTGATATTGTGCAGCAGCTCTATTTTTTGCTTATTATTATTTTTGGAAGTTTAAAATATGCCTTTGCTACTAAAACCAGCCATTCTGTTTGCTGAACGCACAACCACATCAGTCAATCATCCTACAGAAAGAAGCGGGTTATAATGAACTGATTCACAGTGCATAATCCCACACCGCTTTTTGACGGCACAGCAGAAAAAAACCTGCAGCCTGAAATGTGCTGGCTGGGGATGCCACAGTGTGCAGGGCCCATACACTGCGTTACTGTGCGCTCGGGCTCCCGGTCATTCACTCGCAGCTACGTCACCTGCAAAAGGAGCCCTGACTAACATTTTTGTGTTACGGCAGAGATTTAAGCATCTCTGACTGCCAGACACTGCTCCTACTGTTCAACAGGACCCTCTCCAAAAAAGCACTTCGACTCTCTCAAGGCCACTCTTAAATTTAGCAGCAAAGTTTAAAGGGAGAGGAGGGAAAGTGGCTTTCCTTAGGGATCAGAGGTGAGTGTAGAAAGGCTGATGGAAGCGGGAGCACATCCTAAAGGAACCTGAATGCACAAATAGGTAACAGATCTATGGGCAATGCAAGCCATGGCATGCCAGTCCCTCTGAGATAGCCACATATCTGTGTCTGTAAAAAAGACTGATCTCTGGGTTTTACAAGTGCGTTTCTCTTTGCACCGTCCAACATGGGCTCTCTGCCGCAGTGCATGGAGCCTTTTTGGAGCGCTTGAGCTTTTCCTCGTCCATGGGACTGCAGGGGAGAAATGATTTTCTTGGAGCGGGTGCTTGCTCTAGCAGCAGGCATTTTCTCTGCCTTGGTGCTGCACCATTTTGCTCCAGAGGCATCTCACACTCCTTCCACCTTCCAGCCCCTGCTCCATGCCAGGGAAAATACAAAATCCAAAATGAAAGAAAAGCATCCAAAGACAGACATTATAAAACACTATTGGATTAGCATTTCACTTCATAAATTAACTTGCTGACACTGAGGCCTATCTTTTGCACCTAATAAATTTATTGCCCAGCTTTAAAGTGCTTTTATGACTGCTGCTGTGCCATTTTCTCCTATCAAAATAGCTGTCCTTGGTTTTGTTTTTTCCCTGCTATAACACCAGGTGCACTGGTTTCCATGCTGTCAGAAGGATTTGCTTCCAGGACAGGAAGATCTACCCTGAGTTAGACTCCTGATGAGACGGCCTTCAATATTAGCAAGGGGATATACTTTGGATGAAGGCTTTAAATCAGCAAAGGAACTGCAAAGGAGAGTAAAATCTGCTGTTAGCAATCCCCTTGTTTTATAATTGTTATTTCCAGGGGATTCCAAGGAAGGAATTTCCAAGGTGGAAAACTTGAAGGGGACCCAGGTGTCATGGGATGCAAAGGGTGAGCGTTTGGGGGCAAGTTCATTCAGAGCGGTGACAACCAGTAGGTCACACTGCAGCTGGCCGTGGGGCCATCGGTCCCACGCAGACAGCCCTTTTTGGAGAAGCACAAACACCAGACGTTAGTCAGCTCTCTGTGGCTGGAGGTGGCTGTCAGGACACACAAACTCCCAGGCTGGCTCTTCTTAGCTTTTATTCATCCAGCAACTGCCTTCCATTTCAAGCAAAATGGGCTACATTTTTTTAAATAGCTGGTATTCATTAAACTGCCCTTTTTTTGGGAGCTGAAGTTAAACAATCCCAGGAGCAGCCTGCTTGGACAAGCAGCCAGCACCACAGCAGCCAGTCCAGGATGGACACCTGTTCCCAGAGGTGGTCTTCTCACCATAACTCCTAGTCTTACCTCCTCGCCAATAGAGATGCAGGCTTTGGAGTCTAGATCTCTGGGTGGCCTGCAGGAGAGAAAAGGGAAAAGATGAGAAATGTTCCTTGCAAAGATCAGTTTTCCCTCAATAAGTAAATACAACCCCCATGGTCCCCCAGGCCATCCCCTCGCACCTTCAGGCCAGCAGCCCTCGCAGCCCTGAGCAGCCTAACCTAGCAGTCTCCTAGCTTTGCAGGATCAACAGATACAGCCAAGACCCACAAAGTCACCCCAAAAAGGGGTTAGGAAGGAAGCTGCTGGGGTTGGCATTTCTCACATCCAACTTCCCCATGCAGGAACCCAGAGAGATTCATTGCGAAAGGCAAGCCAGGTGGCAAGCACCAAATCTCTGCCAGCCTGTATGAAAAATGGATTAAACAGGCATAAAGGTCTAAAACCACTGTAAATTATTACCTAAGTCATACAGCATGGGTTAACAGGCTAATAAAAGTCAGTCCTCAAGGAAGCAAAGAAAGCCAAGCAGGCTGGAGTTGTACAAATTGCCTTAAAAACACAGGGTTCTTTTGCAAGGCTGAGTATGTAGGGACACATTTTTACACCTTGACCAAATGCATGTTACTCAAACTGGGTGGCAGAAGTGCCACAAGGGTTACAACTGGGTGCCCATTGTGTTTTCTCCTTTTCCTGAGCACATCATTAAGCAGCACGAGACATGTACTGTGGGCAGTGATGGGTAGAGGGTGATGGGCTGAGACCTCCTGGTTGTACCTGGGGCTACAAGATGAATACAAGGGCTGTTATTATCCTCCCTAATGGTGCCAAAATTAACCTAGGCGTTTTGCCCCTGCTCCTCGTGAAGGGTCCCCGTTATCCCAGATGCGCAAGCATGAGCCCTGGGTGCTGGCCGTGACCAGCTGCCAGCCTCTGGCTGTGGCAGTGCAGGCACTAGCAAAGGCTGGAAGGCAGCTGGAGTTCGTGGTTTTCTTTTTATTCTGCCTTAGTGTTTGCAGACTTACGTGGAGCTTGTCTGTGGTTGCTCAAATGCTTCTTTAGGAATTTTCAGCCCAGGGTTTCTCTTCTTGCCTGTGAAACAAGAAAGAGGCAGAATTAAAGAAAGGCGCTTTTTTGTTGTTGTTTTGTTTTGTTTCAATTTGCAAAACACAGCTTGTCTATATTTGTTGACTTTATTTAACATAAATGCCTGGCCAGGCTGGTAGTGTAGACTCAGGGCACAGAGTTCAAAACATAAAGTGCCTTTGTTCAGTAACGCTTCATTTAGACCTGCAAGGTCTGGCTGCCAACTTGGTACAGAAAACAGGCAAGAGCTCTGGCAAAGGCAGGCCACGTGAAAATGCAAAGTGAAAGGTATTTCTCCTTCATCAGCTCTACCCATGTAGGATCCCTTAAAATGTTTCTTAGATTTTTCAACCATTCCAGATACATAACTGCGAACGCTGGCAGGACTAAAAATCTTTTTAAAATTGAATCTGAAAGTCCAGAACCAGATTCTGATTCTGTTTAAATGGATGTTCCACCTCTTGGTCATTAAAGTTGTGCAAACCCAGCAAAAATAAAGCAGAATTAAGTTTGCAGGCTTCAAAGCCATTTGTTTCTGTTCACACTGACCAGCCAAGCTTTTCTGAGCTGGATGAAGCTCAAGCTCTGAAGTAGTTCAAATGCAGGCTCTCCTGTAAAGGGGGTCCAAGCCGGCAGACACAAGAGCCAGGCAGACTAGAGAAATACAAGAACCTTTTTATGACTAAACATATACAGCCACATTTCAGCATGGGGTTTTGAATTCATGGATAAAATAACCTGAAAACATAAGTCATGTCACCAAAACCCCAAGGTAAACATCTGGCTGTTTGGCTGTGAAATAAAATCCCTGGTCCCCAAAACCAGCACAAGCATCTAATTTAGGCATTAAACGTTTATAACCTAACAATTTATATCAATTACTGTCTTTCTTTTAAGCATGAGTTTTACTCTCTATTCCCAACACTCTCTTTCAAACTTTACCTATGTATGTTTGAGTTTGTTTTTCCTCTTGACACAAACTCACGTCAATAGATGTCTGTGCATCCCAGTGCCGGAGGGGTGGTAGATCAAAGTGCAAGCACCCAGAACTGAAAATGACCTTTTTGAAGCAATTAGGCAGTTCAGATTGCCAATTTTTTTTTCCCTTGCCTGCTCCAAAAGGCAGGATCACGCTCGCTCCTTTTGGCAAAGACTCATTCCAGGATGGGACAGGCTGCGACAATCCAGCTGACACCTCGTGGGAAAAGCATTTATTGGAAACCACTGTGCACACTCACTATTGTTATTAGAAATCTACAGAGCTGCAAATTTACAAAAGGGGTGTGTGTGTGTGAAAGCCAATTCTCTGCTCCAAGGAGCTTCCAGTCTAGCACAGAAAAGGCAAAATAAAAGATGCAAGGTCACTCAGAAGCATGAAGAATAGCTCTCAGTTTTCCCAAGAGGTAAAAGCTGGTCTGTAAGGAAGTAAAAAACATTGTAAAAACAAGTGGAGGAATTTCTACAGTTAGCAGAGCTGTTCTTTGACCCTTTTCCTTCTAGTTTTCTTAGTTGTACTACAAAGGTCTCTAGAAGGCACAACTGAGAAGCAAGCCGTGCTGTGCGAGATGCTCTAGATACCATTTCTTGCCCAAGCTGCACCAAGTGCACACCGGATCCAACAGGATGCTAAACAGGTAACGGTGTTCTCGATGTTGTCATGTTTTAGCTAAAGAAGGAATCTCAAAAATACAGGTCTTCCAGTGCAGGCAAACAAAAACCCTGTTTCTTAAGTTTGCCATCCCAGTGACCTCTCTGCGTCCAAAAACCTGCCTGCATCCTCTTGCAGTTCAAGCAAAGAAGACAACCACGGGCGCAAGAAAAGCAGTATCTTCATCCTTATTTTGCACGTGGGAATCAAGACACAGAAATTCATCGACATGCCCATGGAGGCAGGAACTGCCTCTTTAGCTCTAGAGCTGAACTCTTCCTATTATCACTCAGCAGCCATCTCTTGGCGTACTTCTACACATTGACCATCCATCCATGCTGCTGCAATGACATTCACACAACAACCAAAATCAAAAGAGAAACAAGCACAAATTTGCTCTGTTCTTTCTTCTTTTTTTTCCTTCATGGATTTGTTTGCACAATCCCATGTGCTGTACCTGAACCTCAGGAACCTGCTCTCAGGCAGCTCTGGGAGGGTGAAAACGAACCTACTGGAAATTAACTTAATTTGAACGTGAACCAGAACAGGTTGCACAGCATTTAATCTTATCACGGTTCACAAGTGGTGTCAGCAGAGGAACTAGGTAGCAAAATGCCAAACCCAAATAAATATTAAAAGCCTTCCGCCTTCTGGTGAAATAAAATCTGCACTTTGGGGAGTTTATTTTCCTTGTCTCTTCTTCACAGAATACAATATTTTGAAACTTTGCCATTTTTTTGAAGCACAATCTGTTCGCGTATTTGAGTTGCCAAGACACAGACACAGTTTAACGTTCTTTGGGGTTTTCTTTTCAAGAAAGAAGAAAGCAACAACAGTAGCAAGAATAAAACACGGATTTCAGGACGGCACTAGGAGAAGGGATTGCAAACGGGAATTGCCATGGCTGGGACTCGCACCTGCAGCACCAACAGCTCCTGCAGGATTAGCTCATCGTGCGGAGGGGGAAAGCGGTTACCTCCACACCGCAGCTCACCGCATGGTTATTTAATGAAAGTCTCGGTCTGCGATGAGGCAATTTCATGCCTCTCAACTGGATCAGGCAAAGTTTCTGAGCTCCTTTTGTTACAACATGCAAAATGCTTGTCTCTCCAAGCCTTCTGGGGCCAGCGTCTGCAAGTGTCTTGCAGGAAGCGTTACCAATCCTGAACATGACACTGCCTTAAAACCAGAAGCACAGAGCAGCAGTCAGCACCGCTCCGCAGTGCCATGGCTGCCAGTGGCAGACTGCAGTGGGGTGCGGGAACCGACGTCCCCCCCTTGCCGCATGCCCCAGTTCCCCGGCTCCCAGCTGCATGCCAGGGGAGCTCAGCTGAGGCTCTGCAGCTGCTCTGAAAAACAAGGGTCCAGGTCACACATGCTTGAAGGAGTTTCTCCCCAAAGGCAAACACTGACACTTAGAGGGGGTTTTTTTTAAGAAAAAAAATAATTGGAAGTCCCAAGATCAGTTCTCTTCAATAACAACTGCCAAGCAAGTATCTCGCTGTCAAAATAAAATCCCCCAGTTTACCATAGCAGACATTGGCTTTGAAAGACAACGCTGTATTAAATTGCAGTTTGCAGAGAAAGTCATCTGTACAGGAGCTCAAAATGTGGAGGCAGCTTAATAACATACAAAATTGGATGTTACCTGTTCCATCCACCAGAAAACCAGTATTTTCCATAGTGTTTTTATGAATCATTATTATTTTTAGCTTTGTTTCCTGAAGAAAATCACCGCATGTGTGTATTTGACAGTCTGTGTCCCTTGTTGCAAGTTTAAATCCACTGGCCAATTTCAGCCCTCTCTGACAGAGAAACTGAGCTTTTGGAGATTGCAAATCTGATTAAAACAGTTGACTAAATAAAGAAGTCCCCAACCCAGAGGCAGGCTGAAGCACAAAAGCAACCCATGGCAGACACCAGACATCCACCAGACATCCACATTCAAGCTGTGCAGAAGCCCTGGGTGTCTCAGACACCAAAATAACAGCACGAGGCTCAATCCTGAGGCACAAACCAGCCGGGGCCTGAGCATCAGTGCAGGGGGTTCACTGCAACTCCTTGGGATTTGCAATAAGTAAAGTCCCAATTAGCCATCATACAAAGCATAAAGTCTAAACGTGGCTCCTTCTGCAGAAGGGTTCGCAGTCCTTGTTGATCAACAGATGGGATCATACATCTGCTCCCCAGCATCCAAGAAGTCATGAGTTTTCTGTGTAAACAACCACTGGTGGCTTTCTGGTCTCTGAGCCTTCAAGCTAAAGCTCATTTGAGACCTCTCCCTGCAATTTTCCACACGGAGATTTCCACAAGCACTTGACTCAAAAGCCAAGTTTTAAGAATAATTGAGGGAAAAAAACAGACTGGTTTGGAGCGATGCTGAGAGACATCTCCAGAACCGAGTTTTGATTCAGCAAAACATCCAGGGTATCTACAACATTAAGCACCAGCTTAAATCTTCTTTCTTTTAGCAAAGCAATCACCCACAGTAAATATTGAACCGACTGGTGCTAGAGAACTTGCCACCTTTAAAAAACCTCAGTGCTTTCTTGGCAAGTGCACTGATCAGGACAGCAGTAATGCAAGCAGTTAGCCGCAACATTACTGCAACCTTCTGCGCCCAGCTACCCACGCTGCGTGCCTTCTGCACAGGCATGGGCTAGACCAGCCCAAGAAAGTCAATGCTGAGAGCAAAGTGAGGTCTGAAAGCAAAATTGTAATGGGAAAAAGAAAACCTGACTTAATGAAAACACATTAAATACTTCCCTGTGAAGGTCTTAAACCCAATTCCTGAGGGAGGGGAGAAAAATACAACTTCCAATGGGCTTGTTAACCTCTTCCCACCAGCACTGACAGAGCGTACAGAGAGATTAATGTTGCTAGCCCCTTTCAATTAGGGCAGTGTTAAATATCAATATTGAAAAAGGAAACTTCAAAGTTTCATGGCAAAAGGGTAGGAAGCATAGCAGAGAATAATAAAGAAAGGGAAGACAGAGGAATTCACTGCCCACATACGCTGTAACACAAAATAAACTTTTACTTCTGAAGGAAAATCCCATTCCCCAGTCTCCAGACTTTTCATTGCAGTCAAAAACTTTTTATGATATAATCCAAAGTAAATGGTTCCTTGCCACAGAAAGCTCCTATTTCCTTCAAAGGATATTAACCAGTTCTGTCTTCACCACAATTTATTATTAACGCTGTGTTCAATAGCCATGTAGCAACACTTTCGTTCTAATACCACTCTTTAGCATATAACTTTCTGGTAAAATTCCACAGGTGGGAAATGCCTCTTTCTCCCACTTTTTAGGAGATAAAAGTGGTTCATTTACTATCCCTGTCTTTCCTAAGGATTTTTTGTCTGATTTTTTAAAAGGTTTTGAAAGCCGAACGATCTGCTTTTCCCCTATCAGCTGTACTCAGCTGTGTAAGCAAAACCCCCACCTCTAAAATAAGGGCAAAATGGAAATGCTTGGTGTGTTTCCATGGAACAAGAGTGAACTGGCATCTCGTGGGCTCTGCAAGACTGAGCCCTGTACCCCACAGCTGCACAACCAATGTCTTGCCTGACACCGAAGTGCCACTGCGCCCACTTTGCAGTGGGAAAGGACCTGTGGCCATGGCTTAGGTGCAAAACCCCAAACTGAGATGGTTCTTGCAAAACCGGGAAACTAAGATTAACTTTTTTTGCCCCAGGTGCCCTGGAAATGCCAAGCACGAGATAGCTTTTCATGCAAAGACTTGGTCTTCAACTGCGAAGGGCATACCCATAGCCCAGTTCCAGCCCGTATTTCAGCAAGCAATGGTAGATTTGATGCTGTCAAAGAGAAGTTCAAGCCTCGCAGACCAGGTGGAAATACCCAAACCTCTGAAAACTTCGCCCATTAACAGGCCTGGACCCAGGCATGTAAACACTAAGATATCTTAAAGCTGCTCATGGCACTCAGGGCAGAGCAGGGTCACCTGGAGCAACTGCTGTCGTCGAAGATGGGGCAACCTCACATTTAACATCAGTCTCACACAGGATGACCAAAGAGGGGGGAAAAAATATTTTTTAAACAAGTATTAAAGATCATCTCACAGGTTTATTATTTATGCTTGCAAATTATTAAAGGTTAAGGCATACGTAATGGTCAGAGCTGATACAAACCCATCTTGGCACAGGTGAGAGTTCAAGGACTGGTGATGGACTTGCCCATCTCCTTTGGTCCTCAGCTATCTGCCCCAGCAACACCTCATCACCGCTCATCAGTTCTCAAGGTGAAAAGCCTTTCATTCTGCCCAGGTCTCTCCACCAAGGAATCCCACAAGTGGGGATGCCCCAGCCAAGCGTAAGAGGAGCGGGAAGGCTGGGTGCATTCCTGGCATCCCCACAGTTAAACACTCACCACCTCTAGACTAAACAACAGTCACTGAGCAAAGACACCCGATATTCCCTGCCAAATCATTGCGCTTAAAAATTAAAATACATGTAGATAACAAAGTATATTTTAAATGAGTGGGTCTGAGGGAGGAGCCACGCTGCCAGGGCTGTACCTGGACTCATTTTTACAAGCTGGCTCCGTTCCAGCTGAAACGGAAATCAAGTCCTCAGTCAAAAAGAACAAACAGAAATGGGTGAAAATTCATGAACTAGCCACTTCTGGTGTACAGAGGTGTAGTAGTACAAATATATCTTCCTGGGCGGCTACTTCCCAGAGGCAGCCCCATTTGCCTTCCCATGGGATGTTGTGGCATCTCCACAGCCATGACCACAGTGCCTCCTGCATCACCCCTGCTTTCCTCCATGGGCTTCGGCTGTGAGAAAGCCTTTGAATTTTGCCATACAGGCAGTCAAAGTACGGGATCAGACCATGCCTTTTTGATTTAAACGTCTTTGGGACAGATCTGCAGGTGATAAGGAGGCTGGTGTTGGTGACGGTGGTTTGGTGGCTGGGGTGGGGAGGTGCGAGGGAAACTCGCTCACCACTTCTGCCTCCATGGTTGGGTTGCATATCTTGGTAAGCCTTTGGTAAAGCTGCATAAAACCACGTTGTGTGATGCTCGAAGCAGGGTAGCAGGGACAGGGTGGTTAGTGGCTGAGCTGTGCCCACCACCCAGTTTGTAAATGCAGAGCTTTAGCCATGCCCTAGTTTCTGGAGAAAACCAAAAGCTAGATGTTCATGTAAGCACCAGTGATGTGGAAGTGGGCCTGAAAATCTGTTTTCTAACACCTCATTAAGCCACGGAAAAAGTATTTAATGTGCAAGAGATTCTTAAAACCTGCTGAAGTTTCAACCAAAGGCCAAGGGAAGAGATGAAGTGGATATTGTGCTTTATTTGCCTCCTTGAAATATAACTCAGCTGCTCTCTCCTTAGCCCTGTCAGTAAGTAAGAGCGACCAAGTGCCACTGGCTGTTCCTCCATCACTGCCATGAGCAACTGGGTCAGTCGGAGGCAAATGGAGATGCTCCAACTAAGAACGTGCTACGTCCTCTGCACAGGACAGGGACGTTTCCTGCACGTCCTTTATCTGTGTCTTCCCTCGCGGTTGTTTGCAATAACTCCTTGGAAACGGCAAACTTGAAATCTGTTTCCTTAACAACTCATTTCAGGGCTGCTCAGGAGAAGGGAGCCGAGCCTGCCGCGGTCGTGCAGCTGAGATGTCTCCCAGCTCCGGGCTTCTTCCTCTCCTTTTGGTGCCGCAGAGATGCTGGCTCATTTGGTGGCTGTTGGCACATCCAGGTCTGAGCATACCTTCACTGCTGCCAGCCCCATCACTGTGCCCTGTGTCCATGCTGCAACCCACACCTTTATGTCTCAAGAATTGAAGCTTCCAACACCCCCCCACCAAGAACTGCATTTCAAGACAGGAAGCAGAAAAGGCAAAAGCACTTTTATGACTGTGATGGATTTTGCCAACACATACCAGAATTGGGATATGGCTGAAACACTGCGCCAGGTGCAGAGATACCATGGGACAGCCCTAATTGCCTTTGAAGTCCTAGTCCTCCACTCCTCCTCATGGGTGCTTTTTCCCAAAAATAAATAAATAAGTAAATCGCATTTCATACCAAACCTGGAAATGTCAGCAGGCTAAATGGAGTGCTTGAATTGCTTCTCCTTGCTCTTTCCCTCTGCCTCTCCTTTCTGGCTCTGACTGACGGCTGACACACACCGCACTGAGCGGGGTGAACCTGCTCCTAAAGACACCTCCCAGAGACTTAGCCAGTCAACACATCGCCCCAAGTGCAACCAAATTTGCTTTGGCAAAGAGATGGCCTCAGAGCCACAGCCCAGACGCGGATACTTTCTTTTCTCAAAGTCAGTCTGAGCAATGAAAATATGGAGACAGAAAACCCCAGCATCTTCATCTGGAAAACCAACATCTGGAAACCTGTACCGTAGGAAACCCTGAACCGCTGGCACAAAGCCTGAGCAGATGATGCTGCATTCATCTCCCATTTTAATTCCCAAGGCTCCTGAAGATAAGAAGAGCATGGCATGCCATGGCCTGGGCACAGCTCACCCAGTAACTGCGTACCAGGCGATCCCAAACTACTTGCCGATACCGTTAGCACCCACATTACAATGCTGAAAATGTAATTCGCTGTCCTGCCCTGTCGGCGGCCGTGCCGCAGCACCCAGCTGTGCCGGCGGCTGCCCCGGGGTTTATTTGTCGCAGGGCTCAGCTTGCTCCTCTGACTCAATCCTGCAACCTGTAATAAACCCAGCGCAGGAGAGGCCCCAAACCAAAATAGCAGGGCTTTTGCAAGGAGCGACGGAGGTGCACCGAACGAACCGCGTGGCAGAGGTTGTGCAACGTCTGCTCGGATCATGCCAGGGTTATTTGTGTCTCAGGGCCTGTCTCCGCTGCAAGAGCGAGCTGCGTTTTCAACTCGCGGCAGCTGACGCAGGTCAGCTCTGCTGAGGCACAAACACAATGGAGACAAAGATCTTCAGCTTTACTGCAAGGTAAAATCACAAGGTCAGTCCTTCGTGCCTGCCTCAAGATTGGCCTCCAGCAGGAGTCAGTTTGATGGCGAAGCTCTGAACAGCACAAGAACAAAACTCTGGAAGAAGGCAAAGCAGAAAGCTTTGCAATAAGGACTCCAGCAGACTAATCTCTGGATCCTGCAGTGCAGAAACATACAGAAATGTCACCAAACTGTGCAAATATCAGAACCTATTTGCCTGCCTTTCTATAAGCTCTGTATTTCAGTAATTCAATTTTGAAGGTAATTTCCTGATTCAGGCTAATCTCTCTTACTCTGCCCATTTTCCTCTTAACACGTCCCGCAAAAGGGCTGCAGGCTGCTGTGTTTATTCATGTCAATATAGAAACCAGAGGGATGCAATTTCTTCTTATCTATCTGCACATTTTGGTTACGAGAGTCTGTTTGTCACTCTGATAAGAGTGCATTTCTAAATTTTAGAAGAGTGAAGACCTGAGTGTGAAGCGGAAGAGACACTTTGATAGAGATTAGACATGAGATCCTGTGCTAAGATATGCACTGAACGCAGGGCTGCAGGGACTCTGGGCAGGGGGCAGGGAGCTGATACAGGTTTTGGGCAATTCTGTACCCTCCTGTAATCCCCCACCAAACAAACTGAGCCCCCCAGCAGCTCTCGTCTGTAGGAGCTTGCAGGGAGCAGCACTGGGGTAATCACGTGCTGGAGCAACCTTCCAGCAGGTTTTGTGGGACACCGACACCCAATGCCGGTTTGGAGATAAAGACTGGCCGTCCGACGGAGAGGGTAATACAACACGGCTGCACGGGAGAGGGTATGATGGTCTAGGATGATCTTCTGCGTCCCACAGAAGTTGCTGCCACCTCACTGAGCTGTTTCATGGGCTCCAACACTGGCTTGGACCTTCCATTGTCAGGACCTTACACTTCACTTACCAACTGGACTCTGACCTGATGTGTTCCCTGCACCCCCTGCTCCAGTGTTTGCTTGCAGGAATACCAACATGAGAGAGGAAACGGGGCCTTCAGCGCCCACTTTCACACTCATAGACCACCGAAGAGCAGCCACATGCTTCCTTCTGATGCTAACAGTTCGGGGAGGTGACAACAAACAGCTTTTCCAGATAATGTCCCTTCCCAGCCCAGATGCAGCAACACTCCCAATCTCAGCAAGGGAACTGCAGGCACAGCATGGGGCCACCCATCATGTTCTCGTTGAGCTGGTGCCAGGACCACGTTGGTATCTGCAGATGTGACAAGGCAAGACAGAGCCCTCCCCTGACATCCTGCACTGCCAAGGCAGCCTGTAGATTAGCCAGTTTTTCTTTAGAAAACAGATGCAACGCAAACCAGCCCTAAATCCATCGTTACTTCAGGTGCTAATGTAAGTGGGAGATGGTAGATACGAGAGTTTTGCCTGCCTACGGCTTTCAGCATAGGGCACAAGAGACTTCAATATTAAAAACCCTGTTACAACACTTTGGCTGAACTCATCTGGCGTGTGCATCCAGCTGCTTGAACTTTGATGGCCTGGGGGAAAGGGCACGGCTCCTCCCAAACAGCAGCAGCTCTGTGCAAACGGTGGCAACATCACCTAGCAGGAAAGGCACTCAATGCAGCAGAGCTGGGAGCACCTGCTGTCATGGAAATTCCACCCAGGTTGGGGCTTGGCTGCCCTGAGCTCACCCCTAGCACCAGCCCTGCCCCTGCACAGCTCTCCAAGGATCAGCACCTTTCTCCTTGGTGCTGGGATCTCCCAGGCAGGTGCAAAGTGGAAATGTTCAGTTCTCTGCTGATTCACCCCAGCTGTGAGATGCTCTGTCAGGGACAGGCACTGCCTCATGACCCATCGGATAAAGAGGGGAGGAGGTGATAGATGGAAGGGACTGGGATGTGCACACTCCAGTTTCAGCTCTAACAACCCCGTCCATGGCCACAGGAAAGTCAATCATAGAATATCTCGACTTGGAGGGGACCCATAAGGATTATCAAGTCCAACTCCCAAAGTTGCACAAGCCTTGTTTGTGTGCATGTTGCCTCTCCGCCTAGCGCGCAGGTGTGCTGCAATAATGAATTAAGACAAAACCACCTCTGTTGCTTTGGGTTCTGACTCACATCCACCAAAGCAAAGGACTTCCATGGATGAGGACATTGGCAGCTGCCAAAGGATGCTGCCTGCATTGCACGGGGGGCACAAGGCAGCACAGGCTCACACCACCGTCCCGTTCCCCTTGGTACCTGAAAGTATGAGCCCAAACCCATTGAGGTGGTTCAAGCCAAGGATGGGAGAGCAGCACCAATCCCCACCAGGCTTGTGAAACTTCTGTGACACCCTTCAGCTGCAAGGAGACACCTGTCCATTCCGTGTGTGTCTTGATGCTCCAGACATGCTGGATCCTCCAGAGATGGTCGTGGAGGCACATGCATAAAAACACAAAATGCAAAGTTCAACAGTTTGCCTACCCACACCCCATCTCCAATAGTCTGATGGAAATCCTATAGGCACCAAAGCCTCCTTCTTCTCACCTTGCTTTGCCTAACTATTTTTCCACCCATCAACTTCATTTCATGGGTGCACCCAAGTCCTCCTCATTACACACAGAGAAAAACCACTTCCACTCCTCCCATCACGCTCTCTCAAATACCCTCGAATCCTGCAGATCACTCACGGCTGCCCAACGTGAGGCTGCAAGAGGCAAAAGCTTGGGGAGATCTTATTGGGGTCAAAGAGATGCCAAAAAGGACTTTGTTTTCTGCTCCTCATAGTTGCTGGAACAGGTCGCATCCCTCACGGGGCTCCTGTGCCTCCGGCATTCAGGCAGCTGCATCCTCCCGTTGCTCTGGGAAAGATGCAATGGTGGCAGAGACCCCTTGGAGCAACAGAGGCCACCGGGAGCCTCGTGGCCTCTCCCCTCGCTCCCGTTATCACAAGAAATCACAGCAGTGGAGCTCCGGGGAGGCGAGCAGCAGGGGCAGTCACTCCCTCCAGTCACCAGTACACCATAAATCAAGCCCGTATTTTCCCTCTGCCAAGGTCTGCTGGCTTCGCTGGCTCCCCATCCAGAGCCTGTTTTCTTTGCTGCTTATCTCAAATTAGGAAATCCACAGGAATTGCAGGCCAGGGAAGCTGTTTGTCAAGAACCTCCAGCCCTCGTGGGGATTTTTATGAGGGACTTTTGGTTTAGTTGCTGCTTTGTTTTCAAACCCTCGGCTGTCTGCTTGCAGTGGGAGTTTGCTGGAATCAAAACTGGAGAAAAGCTCTTGGAATTCACCCGGGAAACAAAAGGGCTTTTGTGCAGGAGGATTTGGAGGATGCGGCTGCTTTCATTGCCGCTACCTTCATTTCTATTTTCTCCCTGCCAAAGAGCACCTGCCAGCGGCGCCGGAGGAGGTGGGCTGCTGCCTGTGCATGGGGGGGGGGATGCGCGGGCAGGAGGATGGATGCCTCCTGTGCCCACAGGCAGCGGAAGCAGAACGCTGCGGGCAGAAGGGTGAATTGCTTTCCAAACTTTCATGCGTGGTGGCGTGCAAGGCTTACCCAAGTCTTTCAGCCTAGCTTCATGCTCCCTGCCCTGGCTCTGCCCCTCGCACGGAAGCCGGGTGGGCTCCGCTCCTCAGTGCAGCGGCAGCATCCTAAAAAGTCTCCCAAGGGACGGGCAGGCTCTGCCATGCCGGTGGGTGCTCTCATGCGATGCAGCCCCGTGGATGAGGGGCTGAAGCTCCCACAGCCAACATGTCAGTGAGGATGCTGCAGGTTCGCCCACAAGCTGAGCATCACTCCCAGTACTCTACTTGGTTTTTTTTACTTCCCCATATCCACTGAGATTTCACCTCACAATGCAACAATGAGTGACTACTTGCAGCTACGGGGCTCTGACCGACTTCCCATACGAATATTTAGCAGGCAGCAGCAAGTCCCCTATATGCAGTGTAAAAGCAGGTGCCCTGTCTGCCTCAGCCACGGTGGGAGCAGGATTTGCCTTAAGTCCACCAGCCCCAGCCCAGCTACAAACACTTCTACACTTCTCAAACCCACCACTCCCTGGAAAACTCGACACAGTAAAGGAGCATCCACCTCCTTTCCCCATTGCTCTACAGCGCCTCAAAACCCAACTTTCTTAGGTCTGGCTGCAGGGGGCCAATAAGGATGCCCTCCCCATCAGACAGACTTTTTGCTCGAGGTCTCCCTCCAGTTTCGATTTTGGTTTTCAGGTTTTTTAAATGCGGTTGGTGCAGCTGGGATTTTCTCCCAGCGGGTCATGCAAGGTGTTTTTAAGGAAGCATCCCTGGCAGAGCAAGGGCCCCGCAGCAGAGCTTCATTTCCCCTGAAAAAACAGATCAGCTTCTGCATCTGCCCCAGCTGCCCAGACGCCGAGGGGTGACGAGTCCCTGCACCTGGCAGAGCAGGCGAGGGGCAGCCGCCCCGGCAGTGCCGGCACCACGCTTTCCGAGCCAGGGCCTCTTGGAGCTGTCAGATGTGCTGCCAGCCCGGGGAAATGCAAATCGCTTTGGAAAACGAAGGTGACATTTCCACCCGCTTGCTGATTTCTGCTGTGCTGCAGACTCAAAAGCCCAATTCAGGCTTGTGGCTCCAGCTATGAAGGTTCTTATGTCTTGATGGTGCTTACATTTAAGCACATGCTTACTGTGAGCACGCATTCCTATTAAGGCTGCATTAAGTGTCAGGCTGAGCAGGAATATGTACATAAAGGCTGTGCCAGACCGTTGTCTTAGCCTTTGCAATAGCTGCAGCAAGTGTCTGTCCCCCGGGTACCTGGCTGCAGGCTTCAGCCCTTTTCTCAGCCATACCCACCAAAAGGGACAACCCGCACACAGGCACTGGCAGAAGTTCCTCTGCAAGCGGTGGTGCCAGCCAGGTTGCCGGTTCCTTGTCATTGCTTGCCCGTGCCCGAGATGCTGCCCTGTAGCATCTGCTGGCAAAGCTAGGTGGGCAAGCACTGAGGCTTGTTCAGCCAAAAATGAGCCAGGAGGCTTAAACATGGGAAAAGCAGGACTTTGCTAAATCAGGAGGGTGTGATGGGCCAGGAAGGACTCCCCTGGGGAGCTCAGCTAACTGGCCCTTTGGGGTGTCACTGTCCCCAGGAAAGCATGCACCGTTCTTTGTCCTTCAGCTCTGAACCGCTGCTCCCCATGTGTTAATGCAGCCCCGTTTGTCTGCAGACTCCTTTGCTCGCTGAGCAGGACCGCACCTTATCCATGGGATACCGGTCTTGGTGTCATCAACCTCGCAGCAGGACAGAAAAAAATCTAATCAATACGACAGGGCAATCTATGTTTTTATTTCTGTTACCGGGTGCTCCAGGCAGCCACAGCAGTCTCATTTTACCAAGCATAGATTTAATTTGTTCAGCATATTGTAAATGGCAGACATTTAAACTACATCGTTATCAGCCATCTTCTGCAGCTGATACGCTGCATATGAAACTCAAGTTTATAATTTTCTGCTCGTGAGTAAAGCCACCTTAGGACAAGATGGGCAATTTATGTTCTGTAGAGAGAAAGCTGTCCATTGATTTTGTCATTCTGCGAGTTATAGAATATCAATAACTTTTACAGTCAAATGGGAATATCCATGGAAATAGAGGAATGTGCCACAAGCCATTTCTTTAGCGAGTATCCTCACCCTCTGCAGAAGGTCCCTGATGAACAGAAGGTCTACGTTAATCCACGTGGTCTTGCATCCACTGTGGTCCTCAGGGAAAAATAGCACCTCTGGGTTGAAAAGATTTAATAAATAGTGCCAAAGTTGTACAAGACACCTCTAGACTGAGTTACTTCTCTTCAGTTCCCAAGTTGTGCTGTTCTCTTTGGCAGCTGGCAACTGTTTGTTTCAACTAAAAGTGTTGAATTGAAGATAATTTTAGGACCACTTTCCTCTTCTGTGGTGCAAATAACACTCAGAAGAATTTCAAATAAACACCTAATTTTCTTCCCAGGGATATGCTGCTCACGCTCCGTCCTTCACTTGCAGCTCGGGCCAAACAGATAAGTTGATTAGAAATCTAGTGGCAATCTCGCCCAGAGGTTTTCCTGCATTAGCACAATGCCGCAGCACCTACAGCACTGGCATAGAAGGAGAGGATCTGCTTCCTTGCTTAACATTTTGTCATGGGGAATTTTTGTAAAGGCTCAGCCAAATATTAAGTTTCAACACGGTCAAGACTTTGACCAATCTGCCTTTGTGCTACCCTGTTACACAGATCTCTTTTGCTATTCTTTTTTTCATTTATGAGCTTATTTGCTTATTTTTGTACCTAAATTATTAAAGATGGTATTTCACAGTTCTGGGTAGTGCAGATGGGAGGAACTAACTCCTGCTCCCTCTGCTGGCAATGCCTCCCAGCAAACGTGTAGGTCCTACTTTAAAAACACACAGGAACCCTATTCACAGTGAGAAGCCAAGGGCAGCCACAGGAAAGCCAAATCCACGTCCCCTCCGAGCCCCGGCACCCACCCAGGTCTCCAGCACTGCAACTCTGGGCACTACCCCAACACCAGAGCAGGACAGGAGGCACTAAGAGAATAACTGCACCCGGTTTGCACTGTCAGCAATAACAGCAGCTGCTCCAAGAAACTGCCGGCAGCAGAGACAGGCGAGAACCAGAGCTGCTACACCACCACTACAGCAACAGCAAGTCTGTCCAACCACAAACATAAAGTCTCGGTCCTGCAACCACTTCAGCAATGTATCTTTGCACATGCAAGAAGTCTCAGAAGCTCAAAGCCACGCACGTGAAGCTCCGCAGGATGCAGTGCAGCTCTCGGGGCTTCCAGGGAAGCTCTTTCAAGTTCAAACAGATTTTAGCCAGAGGTCAGAGAGCATGAACTTCTAGCTCTCCTTCCAGACACCTGCTAAAACCATACACTTGCTTGTATGTCATATAATAAAGTAAAGCAAGCAGTAAGTAAAGAACAAAGCTTTTCCCTGGGTTTTATCACACAATTTTATTTCAATTTGGAAAACATGTTGAGGAAATGCATTATGGCGTAGTACCTTGGCAGAAGACAGCAAGTCGTCTCCTTTTTTTTCCCCAATAAAGTGTCCCTGACACAGCTGGGCAGACTTTTTTCTATCCACATATGTCCACATAATCAAACCCCATCAGGTTACATCTCTCCACCCAGCCTTCTAAATCAGGAGCAGGAGCAGTAAATACAAAACTCCCTTTATAGGCATTTCTATCAAAGCCTCTATAGAACTCCCTGTGTGAGGTTCAAGACTGTAGTTTCAGTCATATACATACATGCTTGCAAATATGATACTGCTTTTTAAGTTGCAAGAACAGATAAGCAGAAATTGGAAAAAAGAAACCAAGAGAAAGCAGGGTAGTATAAATCACCTACGCAGATCCGTAATGTCCATCCTACTTAGCAACCAGGACAAAATACATCCCCAACCTTGTAAATTCTTATGTGTGTGCTCAACCCCAAGCACATTCAGTCCCACTGACTCCGGCAAAAGGACTTGTATGCTCCAAGTTTAGCACATGCACAAGCAGTTTCAAGATCAGAGTATGAAAAAAAATCCTATTTAGCTTTTCTTTTAAGGGGAAACAAAAAAATTCTTCAGACCCCACTTGTCCAAATGAGGGCCCTGCTTGGCTACAGCTGCTCTGAATCGGCTCTGATTCAATCTCCCAGATTGCTCCTTGCGTTTCAGCTGCGGCAATGCCTTTTTAAAGCAAGCTCCTGGAAAAAGGGCCCCTACTTTGCAGGATGTGCTGGTCAGGGAGATGCTTGCACAGGATGGGCCCTAAATGAGTATGCTACAAGGTAAAGTAAATGCTTGTTGATGCTGGAAGCGCTGGCATTGTTCTGAGGTCTGTGCAGGAAGAGCGAGAGGAGGAATGCTCTCCTATTGCAGGAAGCTGTTCCAGCCTCTTATCAGACATAAAGCTTCTGATTTCTTGCGGGGGAAGTACCAAATGTTTTTGAGGGGAAGAAAAAAGCAAAAAAAAATCACATGCTTAGCTATAAAGGAAGCTGCCTAATGACATGAATGAAACTGAAGTCATGCTATGGGGAAGCAAGCTTGCTGTGCTGCCTAGCTCAGGTGGCTACGAGCAGGAGCATGTTCCCATACTGTCACCCTGCAAAGACCTGGAGAGGTGCGAGCCCAGAAGTCCTTCTCTCTGCCAAAAAGGTGCCTGCTGTGAATTCAGTCTTTCTTGTCTCCAGAAAGCAACTTACTACTAATCATCTTTGAATGCAGTGTCTGTGTCACCCTCCCCAGCTGCCAGGGACTATTTTGGGCTCTGCCTCCAGTTCAGATGCTGCTCCATCGGGGGGCTGTTTTGCGATGTCCTTTCACGCAGTGCACTGCACCGATCTGGTCTTTTAGTTAATTTGTAAAACTGATTCCTTGGCAAGAATCCAAGCTCTCTGTAGAGATGTTCCAAGTTTTATTAGCAATGAGCAAATTACTGGTGTCCTTGGGAAAGGTAAGGAAATCAGAGTCTATGTTAATGGCCTTTATTTTTTTCTAGAGGGTATCTCCCAAAGGACAATTCCATGCCACATAGAATGGCTCTCTGGTTACCTAAGTACCTGTATGTGTAATGGATGTTGTGGTTTATTGCACAGGTATCTGCGTAAACTTCAGGTTTAAGTATGTTCACTATTTTATCAGACTTTGTGTGCTTTATTTGAGCTAAGCACTCTTTGTCTCCAGCCTGGTTTCTCCTGGTAGGTTATTAGGGGATTATGGTTTCCACCTCTTACAGTTAAAGCAGAAAACACTTTGGAACAGGTTGACAAACAACAGTATCTAGAGCATTGCCTTTCTTCTTGTTTAATAGGCTACTCTGTCAGCCCTGTGCTTGTTAAATGAGAAAAATCTGTGGGCATGCAGTGAAGGTCAATCTTGTGGTTTTTGAAAACATTTAATTAGTATGGTTAAGTACTGAGGTCTGCTTGGGAGTGAGCTTCTGCATTAACCATCAGCATCTTTCAATTCAGAGAAGCAAACCTGTAAGAGGGGGCTTCAGGTTAAGTCTACATCTCCATGTCCAAAACTTCAGTGGTGGTCAAGTTTAGGAGGAAAGCTGTTTCAGCTTCCCTGTCCTGTTGCTAGCTCCAAAACCTGCATGGGGTTTGGAAATCAAGCTCAGATCTCTGCACATCACCAACAGCACAGAGTCCCAGCTGGCCAGATCCTGGCCTTCTTGGGCAGGGGCCGGGGTGACCTATTGCACCTTCAGGGACCCATCAGGGCTGCCAAAAGCCCTGTGCTGTGGCTTGTGCTTCTGCTGAGGCATTTTTGCTAAGTGCTGAGGCTCAGTGCTTAAATCTACTTAAGATGTAGAATTGCCCAAAGGGGTTTTGGCATTTTGATGATAGCATGTAAAGTCCCTGCTTTTTCCTTCATGATGCATCTAATTGAAAGAAGGGGGACAGCTGTTCTCAGCTCCTGCAGGTGTTTCACTCCTTGCATAAAACTGCAATAAATGTCACCTATCTGTGCTTTAATCGCTGGGCAGTAGCAGGCATACAGTGCTATGATCACAGGCTGACAGTTCCTTTTTAAAAGGCCACAGCATCAGCTGTTTGAAAGAAGAAATCAATTCCAGTCCTTTCAAAGCCAAATTTGGGGTTTATTTCTTCATACTTTTGCAGCATTGAGACCCTAATTGCAGGCAATGAAAGCAGCCATAGGAAGAAAGGGTTGTGTTGAAATCAAAGCTGGAAAGTGTGCCTCTAAATGGGTGCCAGTTGCCAGCACTGGAGAAGTGCCCCAGGAACAAGGAGCTGGTGCCAAGGGCAGTGCTAGGCGCTGCACAAACCCTCCACGCAGAGCTGGTGCCAAAAGGACTTTCTCATCTCATGAGCCCTGTTTCAGTGAACGCTTCACCTCCCACGTGCAGGTACTTGTGTGAGCATGCAAGTCTAGCGGGCTCTTACTGGGGCTCCTGTGTATGAGAGATGCTGAGAGTTGATGAGAGCAGATATTATGGAGCAAGTCCAGGGAAAGAAACCCAGTAATCAATGCTGGGTTTCCCTTCAAAATTTTCTGTCTCCCTTTTTGATGCTGGTACTCTGGCAAGGTTTGTCTTTGCCAGATGGGGACTTCCATTACTTTAGAGCTGTCAGAACAACAGAAGACTACTTTTAGTCATTTTCTATATCTGACCTTGAATTACTGGAGATGCAATAAAATTTCTTAAGAGGAATGATAACAGGAGTGAAGCTGTAATTTTGATATTATAACTTGTTGCTTGAGTGTCAAATAAGCCCTGCTGAAAACACACGAATGAGGAACTTCAGGATCAGACCCCACTGCAGGATGAAAATAAGCACAAAAGCACGTTGCCTGGGACTTCCACAGAAGAACAGCCAGATGATGCTCTGAGGCCATTTGGCACTGATAAGCATTCTTTCATTGACTGCAATTACATATTTTTGTTTAGAAAAAGATTCTCCTTCAAAAGCAGCTACCAAGTCTATGCTGATTCAGCCTTCATTAAAGGCCTCTTACTGCAGACACAGTGAAGTGTTGACTCCTGTACTTATTTTTCTGTTGCTGCCTTATCTTTGGCATCTCATCTGCAACTTCTGCTGGTTTGTGGGTTTTTTTCCACTGGTTTCATCTGAGTGCAGTAAAAGTGGATGCTGCTTGGGCTTCAGTTCTTCTAATGATTTTTGATCTGCTTGGGTACAGGCTAGGAAAATGTAGCCTTGATTATAAAATTGCAAGCTAAGTAGGCTAACAAAACAGCAACAGCAAGAAACTGGATCAGCTCTGCTCAGTGCAGTTTTCCTGCTCAAATGGGGGGGGAATGCTTTCTCTCTGCAATCTTTCTTACAAACTTAAAANCAAACATGAAACTATCTCAACTGCAGAGGCTGCTCCCTCTGGCTGTTTGCACAATGCTCCTTGGGCTTCACTGCACTCAGCTTTTTTGCAGCAGCCTAATAAGCCACAGCCATTGCTCCTACAGCGACTGGGGGGGGGGGGGGGGGGGGGGGGGGGGGAA
>WAAD01005374.1:407669-421091 GCA_013389945.1 Fregata magnificens
CTGCCCCACCTGCGGGTGCCCGCAGGGCCGCTACCGCCGCGCACCCCGCGCCGGCCGTGGCGAAGCCCATCACGGCCTCCTGGTGTACCACGGTGAAAACGAGAGAGATCGGGGTGGAAAAATACAGCGGAAAGAGGAAAAAAGATGCGCTCCGGTTTGTCTCCGTTGGTTTTGGATTTTAAGGATCTGTTGGAGAGGAACCTCTTGCTTTTGTGCTCAGACGATGCCGGGGGCGCTGGGCATTCTGCGTAGCGCGGTGGTGCCCTGGCTTAACCACGGCTCTTAGCCACCTTATATAACATTAACAACTTCTCAGTCTTTTTTTCTTTTCCCATCGCAGGCCGAGCGGATGAAGCGAGTTTATCCCAAGTCTGAAATGGAGTGTTTTCCAAGGTGGTCAGCTCGGCCCCTGCGGGCTCACGGAGGTTTCCCGTGTGAAGAGCTGGGGGTGCACAACGCGGTGACGTCCCCCTGAGAGGGGGATGCTGCCTGGGTCAGAAACACAGCTATACGTTGGGGTGTGGTAGATGGGTACCCCCTTCTGTACGTAGGAACCCCACCTGGGGAAAAGCCCCTATGGAAAAGAAAAGATAGGCCTTCCTAAAGCAGCGGTTTACATTAAATATATGTTTCGGTATAGGAACACTGGAAGAATAAAAACAAAATAACTAAGCGCTAAGAAATGCGTGCTCTAAAAACATTCACAGCTAAGTTAGTGCCAAGGATGTTTGTTTACGCCCCAGCGAAATATTGATGCCAAAGGTAAAAAATCCAGTGTAAATGTTGCATGGAGAGCACGTCGGGGATTGTAAGCAGCGCTGCCACTTCTATAGTGTCCTTTTTCCTTGGGCTGGAAAATGTATATAGTAGCCGATTTTTATACCGCGCCCTTGCGCCACTCCGTTTCTGAGCCGGCCCCGCGCGGCCGAGCTCGCACTAGGCTGGCGTTGCTCGGGATTTTGCCATTTTTAGCTGCAAGGGCCAAAGTCTGAAGGAGGCTGTAACCCTCAATTAGGGATCTGTTTGTGTAACTTTCTAATGTTCGGAGTGATTGTTTGGGGTGAGGGAAATATGCTGCTGTACGTGGTCCTTCCTGCCAAACCTGCAGCTAGAGCAAATCCTTATAGCCAAGCAATAAATCCCCAAAATGAAAGGTTTACGATGGAAATGCTGACAAACCCTTAACTAACACATTACAAATGACAGCGTTACAATTCAGTAGCTATAAGCTAAATTAGCAGCGGTGCGGGCAGCCTTCGAGGATTGCCGTAGCGAGCCAGCCACGGCCCAGAGGCCTTGCCTCGATGAAGATGTGCAGTGAGGCAATGGCTTTTAATTTGCTTTTAATCTTTCTAACAAATTTTTGTTGGTCTAACTTGCATGCAGGTGCAAAATGAGGGATGCTCCTTTGGTTTTTCATGAAGTTTTTGGATGACCGTTGGAAAAACATCCATCGAGTGAGAACAAGAGCCCGGTTGTTTTAAGGCATTTTTTTCCTATAGAGGATGGAGTCCTTGTTCTCCGCAGTTTCCCAGAACGCTGGCCATGTCCCTTGCTGTGTCCCAGGTGCCATCGGGTGCTCCAGGACACCCCCGTCACACACATGAGCTGGGACAGCACAGCAAAACCAGGTTGCGCTGCTGGCACCCAGTAAACAGCTCAATGTCAATTTTAGTTGTTTTTTGATGCCTCCCCTATTCCCCCTCCCCAAAGGCGTGCAGGGATCTGGGACCCCGCTGCAGCACTGCCTTCCTCAGAATTGGGGTACCCTAGTACAGCACCCTGCTAATGTGGAGGGAAAGTTTCTCCTGGCTTTAATGAGTTTAGGCTGAGCCTGGGACCTGCAAAGGCTTGTCCGTCTGTCACATGCTGCACGGCGGTTTATATGCGGAGGGTTGGAGGGTGTGCGAAGTTCAGCTGGCGGGTGGATCTCGGCAGGCTGTGGCGGGACCAGGCAGTGCGGCTGGGGAGGTGGGGGCTTGCGGCAGCGCTGCCCCCAGGCTGGGGGGCTGCCCGGGGGAGGGTGAGGGCTGCAGCCTTCCCCGGCGCGTGCGGGATGCCCTGCCCCGCCCCGGAGCCACATGGGGATGTCGGTGAGTGACCCGATGTACGTATGAGTGGGCTTCCATGGGCAGTGCATCACGGAGCCATGAACAGGTTACCATCAGCTTTGAGTCCAGTGGTACCAAAAGACTTTATTGTTCACGATTGCCCCAGCATAGTGCCCAGCCTTTAAGCTCAGTGTTTAGTTTCCACTTGACAGATCTTTTTACTTACAAAGTCTAAATTCTGCAGACAACATGACCAGATCTCCTTTGCCCTAGGTAGGATTCACCCTCCTCCTGTCCAGTTACAGGCTCAAGTCCCCATCTCTGCTGTCTGAACCGTCTTCTGCTCCGGTCAGCAGTGCTTCCAAGCTGCAGAAAAGGCCATTTGTCTTCTGAGGACCTCTTAAGTAATTTTTTAAACTTGAGTTGCTGGTTTTTTTTACAGTAGAACACTTTGATTTGCCCTGCAGCAATTAGTTCATGAGAGCAGATGCTGAAACAGAACAGAAAAATCTCTTCTTCAGTGGTTACGTACCTAAAGGCTGCAGGGCAATGCACAGAGGAACCAGCGAGGCGCCTTATGTGAGCCTGTGTCTCCCAATGCGTATCAGTAAATGCACTAGGAACATTGCTTTAATCATCTTGTGTCAGTAAGTAGTGCCATGCCGCGTGCATCCCTGTGCGGTGACTTTTTAGGAACTAAATGGTCAAGTTACGAGTGGCAGTGAAATGCAGCGGTATTGCAAAGTGCCTGGGGAGAGAGCAGCTCAGAGAGAAGGGGGTTACTGCTAGGGGGAATCCGCAGGGCTGAACGAAGAGATCTGATTTCTACGTCTGGGTCTGGCCATAACTTTTTCTCTAGTACTTACTGCCTCTATATAGTCATTTGAATTTTATACATGTTATGGTTTGTTTATTCCTCCTTCCAGCTTGCTCCTTCATTGCTAAGAAACGAATTTGCTGCAGAGAAATTGGACAAACATGCTGTGGTTTCAGGGCACTACTGAAAAATCTCCTCTCCGCGTTTGTAAACAGGAGATTTGCGCCGAAATATGTATTTGTTTTAGACACGACTTCGTTTCCAGTGTTTGCTTTGATCGGGGCGCTTGGAAGGCGAGCCGTGTCATGTGGCGGTTTTGTCCAGTAAAAATACAATTAGAGGCTTCGGTTTCAATGTTTGCGTGAATGATCGCTTGTGGATAATCTAGAGGCCAAAAATTAATCCCAGCACTCTGTCCACAAACAACGGCGAGCTGGAGGGGTGCAGCTTCTCAAATGCATGCTTCACTCTTGCATGAGCATTGTCAGAGTTTCTTTATATATTTCAATTTCTTACATCTCAGAGGGGAGGGATATGTTTTCCCCTGGTTCATGTCCCTTCACTAAGAATGGTTTAGAAAATTCAGGTGCTGGTCATGTGTGGTTTGTAACAGTTATCAGTGTAGATGGTGCGAAACAGAAGCAAAACTGGTGTCCAAAACACCTCTGATACCTCCACGTACATCCTTGAACGCTAAGACCAAGTTTGTGGGCTCAAAATCAGGGTTTTCCCGGCGTGTCACGCAGCTTGAAGGTGCCGTAGCTATTGCTCTGAAGCTGTTGTGTATTTTGGATGACAACCCTGTGCAGGGACGGACAGAAGTCACGGTGCCTGGGAAGTGGGATCTTCCAAAAACAATACACTTTGCAGATGAAATCGAGCAGAGCAGAGGAGCTTGGTCAGCCAACTTCCATGGAGCAGGAGATGGGACGGGCTCCAGCAGGACCTCTGCAGAAGGACCCGGTGGCTATTTCGATTTCCTTTGGTTCCGGTTCGCGTTTTTGTTGGATTACGCTGCTTCCAGCCATCGCCTCCCTTCATGGGAATGGGAGCTGTGGAGAAGGAAGGATATTGTGGGGCAAGTGTAGCGAGGGTTTGGCTTGGTCTGTCCTGTGAGAGAGTGTAACGATGGCTTTTAGAGGCAACAGGGAAGACGATGATATTTTCAAGTGTGATCCTATCCCTTGGACAGTATCCTGTGAAATTTCCCACCATTTTTTAGCTGAGGTAGTGGTCAGCCCCCACAGAAGCAGGGGTGATTGCATGTGGACAGGCAAATGCCAGCCATTTCCCTAACGCTCCCGGGGTGCAGTGGTCTCACACTACCAAGCTGAAAATGAAAAATAGGAGGAGTAAGCACGCTAAGGGCTCTGCCTGCTATGGGGCAGGCAGACGAGGCAGGGCTCTTTGCTACAGAAGATGAAGAAACTGTAGGAAGTTCTCCAAGACAAGAGGGACCAGCTGGAAAAAGGGATGCCCCTGAGGGGATATCTGGGGAAGGAGCTTGAAGAAAAGCCAAAACAAACAGTGGGTGCAGATGCTGAGGAGGAGAATACGGCTTGACGAGAGAGGAGGTGAGAAACAATGAGCCGTCCTGAGCACGAGCTGCTTATGGGAGCAGAGACCATCTGCTCTTCGCCGGCCTGAATGGTGGTGCCGAGCGATATCCTGCATTCCTTTGTTCCCCGGTTTAAAGGGAATTGCCGGCTGGGAGCGTTTAGAGCCAAACACAGTCCCTGAGAGTTCAGCCACATTTTACCTTTTGTCTGAATTTCCTCCGTCTCCTTCTCCTCAAGCGTTTTCTCTTGCAGCCGTTAGTTCGTAGCACATTTTTCCACCTCGGGTCTTGAGTAGGTGGATGAAAAGCCCAGGAGGACACTGCAGTTGTCAGAAGTTAAACAAACTGTGCTGCCCCAGTGCACACAGGGTGGGATAGTTGGCAAAGTGTCTCTTTGTGGCTTTAGCCAGATAGCTGGGGAATTCAGAGAGGATAAAATGACCCCAGAAGTACATGCAGCTCGTAAAAGTGGCAGAGGCCGATAAACAAAACCTTCTTACAACTTAGTAACCTGAGTAATAATAAGGTCTTAGGGCCGTAAACCCAGCCAGATAATAATAACGGGTTGAGCACGCTCTTCCAGGAGGAGCAAGGGTGACGCTAGTGTCTGTTAACCTAAAGAAGAGGGACAGAGGTGGAGGTGGAGAGCCATGACATGTAAGAGCCAGATAGGATTTTTAATTTTTTTTTTTAAATATGAAGCTGATGCACAGATGAACTAAAGCAGCCCCATACCTCTGTAAATCATTTACTTGGGGGCTGGGGGAAAAGGTGTTTTTATATGGCATATCTTACATTGCGCGTCCCTCCTTCTGAGACTTGCAGTCATGCTCTCGGTGATGTTTTTGTCTCTTGTAAAAAAGCCTGAAATTTTACCAGATACATTTTATGTGGTCACCTTTTTGCTGTGTTGCTGTACAGAGATATCCGTGCTCGAGACAGGCCCTGCATGCAGAAAGCCCCCATCAGAGGTCCCATCCCTCTGTCACGCATGTTAGTGTTGGCATGGTGGAAGCAGAGCTGAGTGTTGTGGCTGCTTTTTCCTTGCTGCTGGTGTGGGTTTTGATGCTACAAATATTGCTTGCTTTTTTACTGTTTGGATTTCCTCCTATCTGTACTCCTTGCATATATATATGTATATAATAGGTTCTCTGTTTACTTTGGTGAAGTAACGGACCAAAATGCATCCTTCGGGCATGTTGTGAGCACTTAGTTCAGTCTTCAGTCCCAGACCTTTTGTGCTTTGCCGGATTTGCAGTGCTGGCTCTGGGTCCTTTCCCCCATGTACATCGCCAGCCCATCCCCAGCTGCAGGCTCCGTGCTCACTGCCCTGCGACTGCTCAGCTCTGCCGGGGGGAGTTGGATGGTTAAATGCCTTTTGGGGTCATATCCACCCCCTTTAGTCTCCATGCTGGTCAAGTTTGCAGGTCGCTCGCCAGGCATCGTTTGAACGCCCAGCAGCACAGGTTGGCTTCATCCTGAGGACAGGAGCAATAAAGCAAATTCAGACTCTCTTAAATTCTGCCCATCCACCAATATCCAAGACTTTTCATAAGGCTGAGTAAAGCCCTGCACCCCCTGCACCGACAGCCGAGAGAGCATTTTGAATGATAGAATCAGAGAATCATTTAGGTTGGAAAAGACCTTTAAGTCATCGAATGACCCCTTCAAGGTTTCTTTAAAATCATGGTGCCTTTAAGCTGCTTTAAATAAACGCCAGCTAGCCTCTGTTTGGGGAGCGATTCTCCCTCCTTCCCAAGCAGGCAGAGGGGAGGGCAGGGCGGTGACAGCCAGGAGCTAGAGCCACCAGCCCCACGGCACCGCTCGGTGACAGTGCCGGGGTTGCTGTTGGCTGGGTGTAGATGTAGGCACAGCCTTTGGCTCGGCGGGTGGCAGTCCCTGCGAGTCACCTGCCGCGTGTCCCTCGCTCCCGGGCTTATGTTGGCATTTAGGTTTGGGGTTTTTTTCACCTTGTGGCACTGCTCTCTACTTTGGACTTTGTTTCTCACTCTTTTTCCCTGACTTTTTCGTTCCACCAATTTTTTTTGCAGCAAAATGAGTTGCAGGCTCATTCAACAACACAATTAAGGGTTCAACCGTAAACGTCTCGTTGCTCTGGATTCCCCCCGGATGCAGGCCCATGTCTGCCGGTGCTCCTGCATGGGGGCTTTCTGCGAGAGCACGGCCGCAGCGGGCTCCCGGGTCCCGCGCGGGGGCTGAGCATCGTGGGGGGGTCCGAGGGCTTCCCGCAGGCGGGCTCCTCGCTGCCAGACTAGAGCTGCCTGTAAGCTCTCCGGGGTAGGGATGGTCTTTATCACTCGGTGTGTACAACCACCACCACGTGAGTGTTTTTGTCGAGGTGGTTTATTAAACCTTTATTATATTTATGTAGCTCCCAGGGTAATATGATCTGGAGTTAATTACTGGAGCCAGTTTTCTTTGTGAATACTTCTGAAGAGTTTGTCAAAGGCCTGCGGTAGTCTTTTGCGCTCCTGTTTAACGTGATACAAACTTGGATGGCTCAGCGTAAACGTCGGCATCAGGGAGGCTTGGGCAGGCGCTGAAGGTAAAGGAGAGCCCTGTGTTGCTTTGCGGGTGGCTTCGCCTCTGTCGGCAAAGCCCTGCCTCGGATGTGGGCGCCCGATGATTTTTTGGGTATGGATGCAATGCTACACCGTGTCCCAGCCAGCCTGGGGTTTGGTAGGAGACCACCTGGAAACTCCCGGTATGGAGGGTGCGAGGCAAGGAAAAGCCCAAATATTCAGGGCTAGAAGCTGGGGCCTTACCGGCAGCCAGGGAGAGAAGGAGGAGGAGGAATCCAGTGCAAAAATGTTCTCAAACACACTTGAATGAGGTTGAGCAGCTCCAAAAGTGAGATTCTGAGAAAAGCAATGCTAAATAAGGACAGGTAGCAGCCTCTGTCTGAAGAGATATTTTTATTGGGCCGGCTGAAGGAAGCATAATTTTCTTTAAATGACATGTATATCTAGAGTATGCTGTAGTACAGTCAGCCAGTGCGGCGCTTTTTAAAATGGAAAATTATATTTCATAATCTGTACAGCAAAATTCACTGGGAAGGGAACACAGCTGGTGGTGGGCAAGTGTTTCACAGCCGCGGGGTCGGGGGATGCTGCCATGCGTGACGGCAGCGCTGATGAAAAATACCTGTTTTCTGCCACATCCCCATCAGCGATGGGGCACATTTACCCCCTCCAAACTGTGCTGATTTAAAATAGGCATTTTGGTTCTTTTTTCTATGAACATGAGGTATCATTCATGGCCAGAATGAATATATGTTTGTACTGACGTGGCTGTAATTACAGTATTCTATACGCATTGTGTACAATGTATATATTATCCTTGTACCTCTGGCACTGCTGTTGTTAAGTGTCTCTTGATGCTTCAGTTAGAAAACTTGTTTTTTTCGGAGGTTTCTAACTTCCCATAAAAGTCTATTGTGGGCTGAAACTCTCTGTGCCAACTCTTAGGCCAAGATTGAAATTTCTTTTATGAAATTTTATTTTGAGCCAGTTTGAATGTTGTTACAGAAAGTGGATAAGGGCACAGAGTAAAATTTGCGTCTTGCACACTATGAGCAACTCTGAGTTCTGAAAGACTTGCATTTTGCATAACCATTTTTAGAGGTGCAAAATGCCATTCTCAACAGCGGTTTTAACCCCTTTTCTTTCTACACAGGTATAAATTGGTATTGGGGTTGGTCTGTGCTTGGTAATCATGCCCTACTTTGGATATCAAGGAAGTTTTTGGTGGCAAAGAGCTCGTGGCTTTGGCAGTGGCAGAGCACCCTTCTCCGCTGGGTGCAGCTGCAGACTTTGAGCAGTTAATGCTGAAGGAAGTTGGGTTTTGCACAGTTTATTTTAGTCTCCTTCTAGCTTACAGAAAGACACAGGCCTCTAAATTAGGTGCTCTGAATTACTGTGGAAGGGCTTCCCTGGCAGAGAATCTGGGCTCTAGTGTTAGATTATGCAAATGCATCATCTATACACAGGTTTATTGATGCAAACATATCATTTCCAGTAAATGTGGACTATTTCTCCTCTTTAAAGCCTGTTCTGTCGTCTTATAAGCCGTTGCCTCTGCTCCGGAGGGTGGAATAATTGCTTACAGACAAAGCTACCTGATTTCTGAGAATGAGTTTAACTGTTGATGGCAAGTTGTCTGATTAATTAAACCTAAAAAATTCCAGACAACCCATTTTTTTTAAAAGCTTTATTTTGTTTTGATCCGGATGAAACCACAGCAGGTGAAGCGAGCTGGGAAGCAGCAGCGGTTCCTGCTTGGTTTGTGCTACGCTGGGCACCCCTGATGCTCCTAATGATGGACCGTGCTGCATGCTGCCTCGCAGCCGAACAAAACTCACCGTAATGAAAAAAGGCACAAGCACATTACTGTGGTTTTGTTCTCCCCGCCTGTGCTCTGCTGAAGTGCTGGGCACTTGGGAAACGCTGTCTCCAAATAGAAGCGGGACACAATGGGGAACTTGGTTTTTCGCCTGTAATTTGGTTCTGCCCAGCACAGTCTCTAATAACGATCTCTCGAAGAAAGAAAAGAGCAGTTCTTCAATGCAGACCCTCAGCAGCGAGAAGGCAGGCTGCTGGCATGAGGCAGAAAACCTGGCGCTGGTGCTCGGCTTCAAGAGAATCACGACCTCGGAGGACTTGCAGCCACTGGTTTGGATGCAGGAGCCCTGTGTCGGGTGAGAACATCTGTGCCCTCTGACTGCATGACAAGAACATCTATGATTTACAGTATAAATGCTGTTTCTTTTTTTATTTCTGCTTTCTGGAAAGCGAAGGTACTCATAGATGCAGAAGGAAGAGCGTGCCAAGGACTCCCAGCGTAAGTAGCCCTTAGGTTGTGGTCACTCGGTCTCCCCTGCGACAGCGACGTGCCCGAGTTCAGGAGAGCATCTGCAGCAGGGAAGAGGCACAGCCAGTGCCCGAGCCAGCTGTTTGCAGGAAAAAAGTGGATCTAAACAGTAACAAGAAATGGGCCAGGAGTGGGACTTGAGTCAGTTAATAAGCGGATGGTAAATCCAAAGGAAAATGTAAAATAATTTGGTTTTATTTGTATTTGAATCTGAGCAATTTGCATGGCGGGCCTCTGGTTCTTAGAGGGCTCTGCAAAGCTTTGATAAAAAGAGAAACAGTGAAAGAGCAGCTGCTTACCTGAAGCTTCTGCATTGCTGGACAAAATCATTTCAGCGTTTCTGGGCTTTTTGCAAACTCCCTGCTGAACATGGAGAGTAATCAGAGCAGGTGCACTCTTTCCAGCTGTGACATAAAAGCCGTAGGGGACAGAAGGGCCACAGCAACCAACTGAAGTTCACAAATAATGTTCCAGCTCTGGCCATTTATTTGTTATCTGATACTGAACTTGTTCTCCCCTGTCAACCCAGCACAAGAAAGGATGGGCAGAACCTCCCACATTTGTTTGCAAGAAATGGAGCCTGCTCCGATGTAGGCATCTCCCTCTTGCTCTGTTGCACGTCCAGGTGTAGCTGGTTTTGCACAGTCCTTTCACTGGCAGGATGAGCAGGGATGCTACCAAAGAATTTGGAAATGGTCCTTTGCAATTTGAATGGTCACTTTTTTTCTTTTTACATTAAAGGCTGAGTCACTACCTACTTAAAGAAAGGAAATTCAGTTACTTCATGTTTCCTTTCTGAAACACGATAGATTAGTGCATGAACTGCCATTTCCATAATACCCTGTTCACTGAATTCCTTAGGTGAGCGCCTGCGCACAGCTTTCTTCTTCAAAGAAATACTTCTGTAAAGAGATCCTTCAAAAAGAAAGTGGAAGAAATGGCCGTCCGCAGTCTGGCAGGGAAGAAGTGCCATTCTGGATGTGCCACTGTGGCTTCAGAGCTCCCGATGCAATGCAGAGTCCATCAGCCCAAAGTGATGAGAACTGGGAAAAATTCCCACTGCTTCGGCATGAGCTGTCAGTCATTTGGGTACAGAAAACAAACTGGAGACTTACTAGCATAAGCACCGAGCAAAATACAGAGTTCAAATGTTCAAGATTTCTTTAAAGTTTTGAATTCTGTATTCCAAACTCAAGCTCTGCTTAGTTGCATATGTGGGGCAGAAACAGCGTGCAAAGGAGGAGCTGAGGAGCCAGGACAACCCTGGCACTAGCATCATCTCCTTAGGTGTTGAGTACCTGGAAACCGAAGACAGACTAACCGCTGGCACAAGGACACGGTGGTGGGGCTGCCCTACAGCTGAAGGACAACTTCTGCCATCTGGGATGAAAGTCCCCAGCCTGTATTGCCAGCAGCTGCTCGGGGTTTGTTGGACTGGGACTGACACATCAGCCCGCTGATCTCCAAGCACCCCCTCATTAATTCCCCCTGTTCTTAAGAGAGTTTCAACTCAAGACTTACTTTTCCTGAATGCTTTGTTATTTTACCTTTTGTCATGAAACTCGCGTAATTTAGTTTAAGCAACAACTCTTTCAACTACAGTGTGTTTACACTGAACTCCTGAGCGGTGGGAAGAAACATCCCAAACTTTCAAATAAATGTGTAAATGTTACAGCCTGTGCTGAGTTGTTTTGCCAGGTGCCAGGTTTGTTTGTTATTGGCTTTGATGCTGATGGAGAGACCCCACTGCAGATGTGGAAGCCTCACCATTATAAGTAGAAACCAGTTTCCATAAAGAAAATTGGCTCATCTGCACCTACCAAACCTTTGTGCAACTGTTCACGCGGCTTTGTTGCATTTGGTGCCACTACCTGGGTGTAGTTGCTTAGATCTTTATTGCAGTTAAAGAGATGAAATTGCTTTCTTTTGTCTTTCAAGTTTTTGCTCAGAAGTATAAGTTGGAGAGGTTTCTGCTGCCCGCTGCTAGCAATAAGCAGTACCCATCCCCACCTCAGATGCAGACTCCTTTTGGCCTTGAACAAATTACATCACCCTTGGCTTTTTGTATCTATAAACGGAGATTATGTTTAAGGCACCTGAGCATACAGGGCTGTTGTAAAAATTAATTAGGTAATGTTCTTTGAAGATGAAAAGCGTTGCAGTACTTCAGGTGATAATTACTCTCTGGAGGCTCTCTCCCCGTTGTGCGGGTTGGTTTTGACTCTCCCGTACTGATGCTGCCATGCGTGTGCTCGGTGGCTCTCCGGCTGCAGCAGCACCCAGCACCATGGGTGTCTCACCCGCCTGACAGTAAAATGTATTTGAGGTGATGTTATCTTCCCAGATGACATAGCCCAATGTTTTGGAGCACCCGCATGTGAAACCGCTCCCGTGCTTCGTGCAGACCATTCGCTTTTCCTTGCTATGAACTGGGCCAAGGTGGGTTATTGCTGTAGACCCCAAGCTCTGAGCTCTTCCCTGGAAGGACAGGGCTTGAGGTGAGCAGAGGTGTGAACCCATTAAGGAGGGGGTGTTGTGCTAAAATACCCTAAACTGCAAGGAGTTCAAAACGTTGCAGGTAGAACATGAATATGAATAGTTAAAACTCTAAGTATAAACAGAGACCACAACAAACATCAAAGTGACCAGAAGAATTCAGCCCCAGATGCGCTTCTGTTCTATTTAATGCTAGATGGATGAAGATAAGAAGTTTTGGGGTTTTTTTATGGAAGCTCAAGTTATGCCATTGTATTTACTCAGTATTCATTAGGCAAAACTAAAGGGCATTATTTAATTAGAGTACTTTTATCTAATGCTCTTTGTTAAGGTGGAAATTAATGAAAAAAAGAGAAAGTTTCCAGTTAAAGCAAGCCTTTCTGATGGCTTTTTTTTTTTTTTTCTTTTCCTAAAGGAAGTGCTAGCATAAAGCTCAGTGGGATTTGATCATTTTCTGTATGTGAGGTATCTGAAGAAGCCTGGCCCCAATGCTGCCGGCCTGCACCGCTCTCGGGGGACACCTGGTGGAAGCAGCCTCCTCCCCAAAACCTCCTCCCCAAAACCTTGCCGTGCCAGCCCAGGGGATTTCTGCTGCTCTGGGGCTGCAGCAAAGGGTGCCCGTGCCTAACGAGGGCCCTGGGACCAGGGCAGGGGCTTGAATCCTGGATATTTCCAATCATCTCTGCAGGTGAAGGTGTGAATGCGAAGACTTCTGCATGGCCGTGATACCTACTCGTGTAAACCGTGCTTTCCATTTAATACTGTGCTTTGAGACCCTTTTCTTCTTTCTGGATGAGGACACAGTCTCCTGATCCCAGTTTTCCAAGTAAAAATGTTGAGTCCATACTGTCGTTATAGAGCTGCGCTTCAGCACAGGCGTGTATGATGCTCGTGCAGCTCCTCAGGTGCACAAAACCAACTCAGACAAGGAGTTTTAAATACTCCTCCATCAAACCGCTGTGCTCCTCTGCAGGAAGCCGAGCAGTCAGTCCTTGGTGGAGCACAAGAAGCGGCACAGTTTCTTCCCCAGCACGCACGCAGCATCTCTGCTGCAGGACTCCAGATGCTCAGCGACACCTCTGGGTTTCTTTTTCAGCTCAGCCTTTCCCAGCAACTTGCAGGAGGCATTTAGAAAAACGAGCACGTCACATTGCGCTCGCAGTGCCAGGAGCAGGATAATTAACATCTCAGTGTTTTTGATCACATCCCACTTGTCAGCAGAAGGCCGGTCGTGGACTAAGGCGAAGGGCCTGTCTGGAGGGCGATGAGAGCACTTGGTTGGAAACATCACGCACCATCAAGCTGTTGAGGTAGGGAAGCAACGCAGGTAAACAACGGGAATTCAATATTTGTGTTCAAGGCAGCATTTTCAATGCTTTAATTATATTTTGGGTAATGCAATGCAATACTGGTGACCTTCTGGATGCAGGCAGGAACCAGCAGCACTAAATATATGGAGGCGGCTCCCGCCCAACCATAAACCTCCGGGCCATATTTCCAGGCCTTTTCCTCCGCTCCCCGGTGAGGCCGTGCTGGGAGGGGTCCCTGGGAATGGGGGGGGTCCCGGGAGGCGGGGGAGTGTCCCCGGGGGGGGGTGCCCGGGAGGGGGG